>JAIEZT010000441.1:32356639-32524139 GCA_019594935.1 Periophthalmus modestus
CGCCTGGTATTGAGCGATACTCGATACTATATTCGGTATCAGTGCATTGCCACAGAAAAACTATAACTAAAAAGTTATATCAATAAAAAACACAGGTTAGGTAAATACGAGAGATAAAACCTGGAAACAACAATTGTTGTGATTATACAGAGATGCATCTCCACAGGAGAACAAACAGATGAAATAATAAATAAAACAGAGATTAAAAATAGATTATTCTATTTAGTGGAAAAGCTCCGACCTTTAAATTCAGACAAAATCTCCAGCTGCTGTTTCATAGATGTTTGTTGGAAAACATGTAATAATTAATCTTCTGAGGAAAATACAAAAAACAACATTAAGCTCCTAATATTCACACAAACTGACTCGTTGTGGCTTTTTAAGTCATTTTGACAGTGTCGTACTCATCAAACAAAAACAAGACCTGGAGGAGTGTGTGCTTGTTTCATTACCACAAACTATTCACTGTCTAAATCTGCCAGGGTTTGGATGTTAAACATGAATGAAACAAAACACAGCTCCAGGTCTGGGTGTGTGAGGGGTAACTTCCAGAACATAGAGAATAGTGTAATATTGGCCTCTAAGGCAAGTGCCAGCAAAATGAAAACGCAGAAGACGTGATGATCGTTATTCTGTTTTTATACACATCCAGTAGTTTAAAATGTGTCATCGCTCCAGACCCCAGTCAATTGTTTTACTTCATGATTAAATATTGTCCAGGGGAAAACCTTACTGTGATAACACCTATTGAGCCAAAACCACCACATCAGACCTAGAGGCTTCAAGTCTGTAATACACACCGATGGAACCTTAGCTAACCTTAGACGCCCGTTTTTTAGCAGCATTTCAACCATTCTAATCTTTTTTACCCTCAGCCATTCGGTCAGTCACATTATAAATACAAATATTGCATGAGAACCACAGTGGAGGACGTTTAGATCAGCAACATGATGTGGTAATGTATCTGGGGCAGGGTAGCGCGGGGGCGGCAGGTTTACTCCCAGACTTTCCTCCTCGCCCCAGACACATCCTCCAGCTCCTCCGGTGGGACCCCAAGGTGTTCCCAGACCATCTGAGAGACAGAGTCTTCCCCGGGAGCCTCCTCCCAGTGGGACATGCCTGGAACAGATGCCCGAGCCACCTGAGCTGCTCTCTCAACATGGAGGAACAGCGGCTCTACTCTGAGCTCCTCCTGTGTGACCAAGCTCCTCACCCCCATCTCTGAGGGAAGCGCCAGCCACCCCCTGTGGAGGAAACTCATTTCCGACCGCTATGATACTCATGGTTGGAATTCCACATATGGAACTTGGCTCCAAATTCGCTGCTATAACTGCTCTAGCCTCGATGAGGTTCATTTTGACTGGAGCTGAAACACTGTGGGGGTAGTGTCACAGTCACTTCTTCATACAGTCTGTGGTTGTAATTAGCGAGTCAATGGCTCTAGTCCGTTATAGACATGGAACAGGCTCAACGTATCTGAATGAATTCTATTTGAATATTTCATGGCAAAGTCCAATATAATCAATTAGAGAAACTGGATCTTACGCCCCCATCTGGGAGTATTACATCCATCACATCCCTATAATCTGAAAAAAAACCAAAAGGTCCAAAGAAGAAGAGTCGGTAACGCCCGGGGGTGACAGAGAGTAACACTCAAAATAAAAGAATAGTCAAAACAACAACAATAATACAATAGGTACAACGCATCAACTACTTCTATTCGTCTATCAGACACAAAACAGAGGTGTACCGCTCCAAATCCAAATATCTCACATGGTTTTCCTCATATCTGCACAATCGTGTGGCAATTTCGTCTGGCGATATCTTGTGGCCTGAGATCTGATCCCATCCCTGGCTCTGTGTAGGATGATCGAAAGGGTCGACAGTCATCGTTTGTGGGACATTTTATAGAATCGTGAGCATCGCCAACAAAGATAATCACCAAAATGTCCAGAACAAACCTACTTCTCCATAATGTTCTCCTCTAGATCGCAGTTGTTGTCACTGATAAAGTACTAACAGTTGTTTATCATTTTAATGTTAAGAAAAAGCTCCATATTTAATCATTCATATCCATAACTACTTTAAACTCTCAGCAAATGTAATAATTATGGTGGTATACTGTCATTGTTAATCGCAATCGTATTATTATGAAGGCTGATATTTGGACTTTTTAGCGTATCGGTTATCGGCCTTAAGTCTCCAGCACAGGTCTATATGGAACAAAAAAACTCCATATTTGTTGAAACTTTGCGCGCTAAAATATGTTTGTGAGTTGAGTTCTCAAAGTGTGTGCCTCCCAAACAAACGACTAAAACGTAAAAAAAAACACCAAAGTACGAGCCAGAAGCAAGAGAAACAAGCGGCAGCAGCACAGGTCGATGTTTCATTTTGGTCGATCTGCTGCCTACAGAACAAACAAAGATTTATTTTAACGCTTTAATATGAAGAACGAGCTGCACAAAACGAGACTACACAGCTCTCTTTATAGGTTTATGGTACAAAAAAAAAAGGAGTTTGTAGTCAGTTTAAATGATTAGAATCTATGGGAATATTCAAAATTGGCTCTGCATATCTGGATTCTGGATTCTCAACAGTCGCTCAGCGTATTTTGGTGCCGATATGTGAAGCCGATTCCTGGTTTATCTCGGGGGTTATGTTCTATAAATAATCCGCAATAGTTGAAATCCGTGAAGTTTCAGCTTTATTTTTTTACATTATTCTCTCTGTTTCTTGTCTGTAAAACCCCTCACCACACACTTTATACACTTTTCTCACACAGGCATTAACATTTTTCACATTTCTCTCTTGTTTAAACTCTCTCAAAGTTCAAACCTTCGTCGGTCGTCGGTGCAGAACGTTTCATCGACATTGTGGGTTTTGTCGGGGAGGAAAACTTGCAAACATACAGCACTTTCAGAGTCACACTGCGATCCAACATTTATGTAAATTTGTCTGACACATTCTGTACTGTACAGGAGACACGGAGGAGACTGATGGACAATGGTCTACAGTCCCTCAGCCCATCAGGCGCAGAACACAATGGTCTACAGTCCCTCAGCCAATCAGGACGCAGAACACAATGGTCTACAGTCCCTCCGCCAATCAGGACGCAGAACACAATGGTCTACAGTCCCTCAGCCAATCAGGACGCAGAACACAATGGTCTACAGTCCCCTCAGCCAATCAGGACGCAGAACACAATGGTCTATAGTCCCTCAGCCAATCAGGACGCAGAACACAATGGTCTATAGTCCCTTAGCCAATCACGACACAGAACACAATGCATGTTCATACTCTGTAAAAAAAACATGTTAAATTGCACTAAAAAAATCAGGCGAAACAGGTTAACCCGCGATATAGTGAAGGACAACTGTATTTTTTCCTCAATTTTGTAACTTAAACGTCACAGTCTGCTCTGGTCCAGTCCTGCTCCTCCAGTCGTCTCTCTCCCCTTCCTCTGTCTCGTCGTGTCTGGGTGTGGCCATTAACTGCACACCTGCACACATCTACAATCTACCTCCAGTAGAAGAACAGCTCCACAGCAGCTCCTCCCGTTTGTTTGATCAACTCCACTCGTTTATTAGTTCGTCACTTGGGTCTTTTGCTATTTTTTTGGATTCTGTTTCTGTTTTTTTCCTCTGCTCTCCTCAGATCCATCCTGCCCTGTCATCCCAACAGCTTAATTAACTGTAAATTAATAATTTTTTCTGCCTTTCTGTGTTCTGCCTTTGGGTCCCGTCTCAAACCGTGACAGTAAATGTATTATTAACTGTCCCCAAGCCCTTTTATACCACAAATCTTTTACCTGAAAGGACCCAAACTTTTTCATGGCTTTCTTAATTTCTCTTTGTTATTTGGGCTGATGATGTAAAAACAAAGAATTATCTTTTTACATTATGTAGTTTCGGAGTAAAATCATGTCCACATATGAGGACATTTGTTCTATGTTTTAATCATTTTGATAGAACATTTGAATTATGACTTGCAAAAACTATTAAGTGCCTGAAAACTGCAACATTTTTCCTGAGCAAAAACAAAATGATAAAGAACATTTGTGCCTCTTGGATCAATGTGGCTCATCTGAAGTACTGGCGACATATATACAAAAAAAAAGTTTAAAAAAATTCGGAACTTTCTAAACGCTTAAAAATATTCTAAATTCTGTTCATCTTCAAAAAAAAAAAATTGCATTGTGGCCTAGACAATCCAAAATGTGTTGTCCACATGTCCCAGGAGATTAAAAGAGCCGTGTCTGACATTTTAGAGCAGTTTTCTCTTTGTACTAAAGTGTAAAAATAAAGCTTTGTGTTTTATTTTAAGCCAGCAAATCAAACAATGAAATATCGGCCTATGCTGGAGATCTAAGCACAAATATCGTCTCAATCCAACATCCAATAATCCATGATCTGTCTGTACTTACATGCTCAAGCTTGTCCCTCCTCCGTAGCCACACACTGGCTGAATAGTCCTGCTGCTGGACGGCTGAGATGATGGAGCTGACGGCCGTGGGGGGTCCCGAACCCTAACCCCTGAAGCTTGATGTCCGGAGCTACTTGACCCGGGTCAAACGCACCTCCATGTGGCTGCAGGCAGGAGGCGCTGTGCTTTCACTGAGATGTTTGCTGATGTTCCCTCATGTAAAGCACATTTGAATGCATAGCCGGCAAATTTTTCTACTTTTTCTGAGCCTCAGTGAAAGAAAATGTGAACTGTGTGAGATCCGAGGCGGCGCATTAATCTGGGGCTCATCAACCGAAACAAAAAAACGCGAGTTACTTCTCTGTTTAGATTACATAAAAAATCCAATCCATTGTCTAAATTTCCTTCGCCTGATTCTTGAGAAGAGTCCCGCAGCTACAAAAAAAAATCCTTCAATCAGCTGTAGATCTCGAAAACATGACACAATCCCCAAAAATAAATGCTCTGGAGAAACAAACGCAAGCTGTTTAAGTATGATTCTGCAAGAGATCGACCAATCAGACCGGGGAGACCACAGAGAGAGTGACAAGGACTCCCCCAGCCAGTGTGAGTGCGAGACCAGCGGAGAGCAAGGACGAGGATGGGAGGAGAGAGAAAGATGTGGAAGGAGAGAGAGTTGATGCAGCAGCAGGGAGGGAAGACCCTGTTTAAACACACACTGTGGAGCCACCGCCTGGGCCAGCTCCAAGCTACAATCACACTAAAACCCCATGTAACTTTTCATGTAAGAGGAGGACAGTCTGATTTACTGCTTTTTATTATAGCAAAGAGGTTTTATGGTTTACTGGGAACACGGCCAAAAGCAGGAGAAAAAACATAATGTCCATCATGTCCTGTAAAGAGTGTGTGTGTAGAATAGCAATAGAAAGAGATAGAGGACATTTTAAAGAGGATCTATTGTGCTTCTGTGTCGTTCTATACTTATAATCGTTATAATTTGCACATTTTACGCCACAATATTTATCCAAAACAGCTTAATGAAAGAGACAAGTCTAATGGGAGCTGACGTCGCTGTAAACATCACAACAAAGACTTGGATAGCTGCAATTAACGCTAACGAGAACCAAAGTGACAATATGACGCTGCCCAATTCTACAGCGATTATTACCAATTCAAGAGCGAAATGTGTATGTCACAGCAGGCGAGCATAGGTGGCAGTGAAAACGGGGGTTGATCGGCAAAATGGCGTCCTGAAAATAAGATTAAAGATACAAACATGCACAACTTCAGAGAATCAGTGAGAGAAGAAACGACTATAACATGGTTAAAATCTCTGAAAAGTCCATTTTGTAGAATAGGTCAAGGCGTAAAACGTGAGTATGTTTAAATATTTGATCATCAGCTGCTTCGTTCTTATAATTTTCAATACAAAGTAATGCAAAAATATTAACAGTAATAGTTTCAGTTGTTCAATATAGAATAAAAGGTGAGAACAGTGTGGAGTCATCCCAACTGAAGAGCAACACTATGTTCTTCAAACTTATGTCTCAAGTGCAACACTTCACTGCGGAGTGTGAAGAGCGAACGAAGCAAAGAACCAAAGTGCGATCTCCTCTGAACCGCTTTAAAGGTCCTATATTACGCAAAACTGACTCTTGTGAGCGTTAAGTCGTGTTATAATGTTGTTACCTCCTCAAAAACAGACCTGGAGTCGTGTTTTTGTTTCATTCACATGTTTATTAGCCTGTAACATCTCCAAAGCTCAAAATGCTCTGTTCCACCTTGTGATGTCATGAAGTGGTAGTTTTCAAGTTACGTTTTGGAATCATCCAAATGAGTAAAAGTACAAATAATGGGGCAAAAGAGTACTCAAGAAAAAGTAAAAGTATCACATGTAAAAATCTACTTAAGTGAAAGTATTTGTTTTTCTGTTTAAATAACTTAAAGAGTAAAAACTTCAAGTATTTTACAGAGATTTTTAGAACTATTAAAGCATCAAATGTAGCGATTTTGATAAAGAATTTAGCTAATTTTAAGTGATTCAATCCATCTGTTCCAATTCGTTCCACCTTGTGATGTCATGAAGTGGTAGTTTTCAAATTAACATCTACCTTTTACCTTTAGTTCACTCGAAATAAGAGGCAATTCCAGGTTTGAAATCATCCAAATGATTCTAGTGAAGGTGTGTGGAGTTTAAAAACACAGTGGAGCACTTCCTGTATCACCACATGATGACGTCACAAGGTGGAACAGAGTGTTTAAGAGAAAAACTCAGCCTAAATCTGCAGGTTTGCGTGTTAAATATGTGAGAATGAAACAAAAAAACACAACTGCAGGTCTGTCTGTGATGAGGAAACATTAGAACATGGCTCATAAAACGGTGTAATATGGGCTCTTTAATATGCTAATTAGAGTTTATCTCATTATTTCTCTTCGTGGGCTCTCGTATCGTCGTTGAGCTGATACTCGGGATCACCGGGTCTGTCTGGGAGCATCATATCCATACATACAGGGCACACACACACAGGCTGTGGCAGAGTGGTGCAGTGAGGCTGCAGTGCCCCTCTGACTCCACCTGAAGAGGGTCCCTGTGCCAACGAAGCAACAGAGCCTAAAAACGGTGATTGGCTTTTGGCTCAGAAACAAAAATACCTCCTTTTGTCAGTTTAAAGGGCTCATGTTACGCTGTTTCCTGATCTTTGTTATAATGTTGTTTCCTCGTCACAAACAGACCTGGAGTTGTGTTTTGTTTCATTCACACATATTTAACAAACAAACAAACCTGCATATTTAGGCTGAGTTCTTTTCTCAAATGCAAAACGCTCTGTTCCACCTTGTGATGTCATCATGTGGTGATACAGGAAGTGCTCCACTGTGTTTTTAAACTCCATACACTTTCATTTCTAGAGTCATTTGGATGATTTCAGCCCCGGAATTGCAACTTATATCTACTGAACTAAAGCTGTTAACTTGAAAACTACCACTTCATGACATCACAAGGTGGAACAGAGCGTTTCAAGCTTTGGAGATGTTACGGATTAATAATAACGTGTTACTCAAACATGAGTGAATGAAACAAAACACAACCCCAGGTCTGTTTTTGAGGAGGTAACAGCAGCATTAGAACATGGATTAAAGCCACAGCGTTCGGCTCCAGTCAAATGAAGCTCATCGATGTTAGCAGTTAGAGCAGCTAATTTTGGAGCCGAGTTCTATATTTGTAATTAATCATAGCAACCAAAGAGCCAATCCAAAGCCACGCTGTTGAAGGTAACACCCCTTGCCATCCGCACCACTGGTTTAGCAGAGAGTGAGCGCTTAGCAACACTGTCAATCAAACCTGTTGCTGACACTAGCAGGAAAAACCTTCAGGAAAGAAAGGCCTGATTTGTCTGTTATTGTTGTTAATGTTCATATCTTGATTTACAGACACAATAGTGAAATAAAAACCCCAGGATCATGTAGAGGGTTCAGACGAACATTTAAGACCAAAATGACGAGTCTGACAGCAGCAGTTACAGAGAGAGGGGACACAGATTTTCAATTCAAAGTGAATTGGAGCCAAAGTAGATGGAGCCAGAAGTGCGCCGATGATCACTTCCTGTTTGGAACACAGCAGCTAGCGGGTTAGCCATGTCCATTTATACATACAGTCTATGGTGCGGCCTGTGTCCGCAGGATTTCAGTCTGTCTCAGTGTTTCGTGCAGGAATGTGAGCTTATGTGAGCAGGTTTTCTTCTCAGACAAGGCAATTAATAATACACAAAATGAGCAGAACAGAAACGCTGAGTCACCCGCATCTGTAAATTACATTTTCATAACATTTAGCAATAAATACTCCACATAAGCATCACTCACGCCATCTGTTTAGCACAATACTGCCTCAGTACAGAGAAAACCTCACTGAAAACAGCCAACAACCAGCCACACGTCATGGAGGATCTGAAGACAATGAGAGCATAAACCAGAGTAAATCTTTAAACTATTGAATATAATACAGAAACACATTAAAATCAGAAAGCGGAGCAGCCGAGCAGAGCAGCAGGAGAGAGCCAGCGGTGGCAGCTCCTCAGGCAGAGAACATTATGTGCACACGCCTCAGACTGGATCCACATCACACCGATATAAACCATTTTTCACAACACGCTGGCACTTTTTCAACTCAGCCAACTCTTTTCTGCGAACACCAACAGCATTTACAGCCAAAGTAATCCACTGAATGTGCCAGAAATATAAGAATGCAGTTTTGAAAGTCATATCCAGACGTTTAGAGGTTGACGTGCTAATGTGTGATCAGGGTCAAGGGTCAAGTTCAAGAAGTAAAGTGTTTGAGAGTAACTCAGCTCCAGTCAAATGAAGCTCGTCGAGGCTAGAGCAGTTATAGAGGTGAATCTGGGGCCAATCACGGCCGCGAGTATCATAGCAACCAAAGGGCCAATCCAGAGAGAGGCTGTTGAAGGTAACGCCCCTTTCCGCTCACACCACTGGTTTAGCAGGGAGCGGGCGCTTAGCAACGCTGTCAATCAAACCTGTTGCTAACGCTAGTGGGAGCAACTTCAAGGAAAAAAGACGCCTCATTCGTCTGTTATTAATGTTCATATATTGATTTACAGACAATAGTGAAATAAAAACCCGAGGATCATGTAGAGGGTTCAGACGAACATTTAAGACCAAAACGACGAGTCTGACAGCAGCAGTTACAGAGAGAGGGATGATATTTTTTCAACGTAAAGTGAATTGGAGCCAGAGTCGATGGAGCTGGAAGGGCGCCCATGAGCACTTACTATTTGGAACGCAGCGGCTAGCAAGTTAGCTATGTCCATTTACATGTTCTAATGTTGTTACCTCCTCAAAAACAGACCTGGAGTTGTGTTTTGTTTCATTCACATGTTTGAGTAACACTTTATTAGTAGTCTGTAACATCTCCAAATCTCTGTTCCACCTTGTGATGTCATGAAGTGGTCGTTTGTCATGTTAACAGCTCCTTTTACCTTTAGTTCAGTGGAGATTGGCAACTCCAGAAGCTGAAATCATCCAAGTGATTCTAGTGAAGGTGTGTGGAGTTTAAAAGTATCACATGAAAAAATCTACTTAAGTATTTGCGTTTTCTGTTTAATGCACTTAAAGAGTAAACAGTGAAGTATTTGCAGATATTTTTGGAACTATTAAAGCATCAAATGTAGTGATTTTGAAAAAGAATTTGGCTAATTTTAAGCGACTCAATCCATCTGTTCCAATCCGTTCCACCTTGTGATGCCATGAAGTGCTAGTTTTCAAATTTAACATCTACCTTTTACCTTTAGTTCAGTAGAAGATTGGTAATAAAGAGCTGAAATAATCCAAATGATTCTAGTAATGAAGGCATATGGAGTTTTAAAAACACGGTGAAGCACTTCCTGTATTACCACATGATGACATCACAAAGTGGAACAGAGTGTTTTCAGTTTGATAGAAGAACTCAGCCTAAATCTGCAGGTTTGTTTCTGTGTTAAACATGTGTGAATGAAACACAAAAACACAACTCCAGGTCTGTCATGTTTTAATGTCGTTTCCTCACCACAAACAATTTTGTATAAAATAAGACCTTTAAAACGCAATAAAACTTCCATTTAAAAAGCAGCGTTCATCACAGTAATATTTCCTTATCAGCAGCTGTTTCCGCCTCATAATCACCTGAGTATAAATCTGCACTGGTCCAAACTCCCAAACACATCACTGCAATGACTGAGCCGACGCCTCTGTGACCTTTTCTCGCGGTGGCATCCAAACATTACTCAGCCAGTTGCACGCAGCCAAAATCAATAACGATCAACCGAGGAAGAACGGGCGGGTCTTACCTCCATCCAGGCGTCTCCAGCCCCAGAGAAGCCTGCAGAGCGAGGACGGGTCTGAGCAAACTGTCCTCGTCCACCAACTGCAGACGCGGTTTAATGAGGAAGGTTAATGCCTCTGTCCAACCGAAGGAGAGGATTACAAACCTGAAGCCCTGAGGAGCAAGAAAGGAAAAAGAAAAGAACAGAACTTAATGACCTTCTGTGATTGCAATGGTAAAACTAATTGGCCACATGGATTCTTACAATTGGAGTTTGAAGACTGTTTTAAATATAAATGAGTTTTTAAAATAAGTAGACATGGGACGATATTGAAATTTAGTGTCAAAATCACGATTATATCACGATAATTATTAAAGTTATGGATATGAATCATAATTTTAATCTTATGAATAAATTGCATGTTTAAAGAACTGTTATAGTCGTGTACGTTGTAAAAAAAAAAAAACGATCTAGCAAGAATATTCTGGACGAGCAGGGCCGTCAACTGAAATTTGGGGGTCAGGGGCAAGAAGTCTCACATGGGCCCCCCTGTAATACTGTCAAGATCCCAGTCTGCCTCGTGTTTTTTGTGCTGTTTTCCCCCTCTCTTCTGTGTCTGAGCCTGGAACTTTTACAAAATACATTTTAGTTTGGGTATTGTTCAAAGTATTCGTCCCATCACTGCTTACAGGGCAGCCTTTGGTCCTTTTGAGTTTATATCATAGTTAAATCTGGGTTACACCTCACGTTATTTAATTAATAATGACTATATTATAATGCATTAAACATACTCTACACAAAAATACAGAAAACTGAATAGGAAGCTTAAACAAAGCATTTAATTTAGGTTCTAATGGATGACAGAGGTGGGATTTAATACGTTTTCTTCCTCCCCACTCCTTTCCTTTTTTAAATAAGGAAAAAATATGTCAAATATGTGAAATATGCATTAAGTGAACTGGACATGATGAAAACACATTTAAAGTTGCGGATACAAGTGCCAAAATCTTACAATAAATAATGTTATCTTGAGTTCAGAAGCAGGCCCACATCTCATGTCTTTACTATTCTTCTATTATGTGAACAATTAAATTACATTTAAGAAAGCTTACTTTCATATAAACAGCCAAAATGTTTATTTGATTTAGTTTTTTTTTTATAAATTGGATTTAAATTACTTATTTTTGTTTATAAAATTGCAATTATGTTTAGTTTTGGAGCTGGATACCCATGATTTGTCAATAACCAAATGACCTAATCATGACTGAAATCATTCCTCAACTCCATTTTATTTCTAGAGAATTGCACACTCCCCTATCCAGGGGTGTGTGCATTTCTCTTTACCATTTATGACAATTCATGTAGAAATATAAATAACTATAATTCAAAAATGTCTTCCCATAGACAAAAAGTGAATTACCTGGTTATCAAACCTCTGTAGGAGAAGATCAATTTCACTGTTCAAGCTCCTTTTCTGGCCTGGAACAGTTTTAATCAGACGAACAGAATAAGTATCGAGGGCAGTGATGAAGGTCTCCAACAGGTCCTGAGTGGTAATGTGCGTAAACTCTGCACAGATCTTACACATACAAAAAAAAACAAAAAAAAACTCACAGTATTCAGGATCTATACTCATAAGCACAGATTGTGTGAATATGAAAAAAACTTTACCTGTTCTTCTGAGAAGAGAGCTGGCCATCTCTCCTGTACTTCCTTGACCAAAGGCTGCATCTCCACGATTTCCTTTCTCCTCAGGGAGAATGTGAGGTCCATCTTTTGTCTGATCAGAGCCATGTTCTTTTCTCCTCTTCTTTAATTGAACTGAATGAAATTTAGAGAAGTTTAATATCCTTATATCCTTTGAGTTTCTGTGCTTTTTGCCTATGTGGGCACTAAATGTTCTTGGATTGTTAGTGGCGTGTTGAATGGAGAGCACACAGTCTGTTTCTGTTTTAAGTGTTTCAGGAGATGAGAAATATAGGCGTTTTGTGAGCAAATATCCCTAAATTCACAGAAATCACAAAAGGTCAATATGTTCTTCCTTTTCACCGTCCTCTTGTGTGATCTGCTGAGGTGAGATCTTAATGCAGCTCTTGTCTTGAATGTGCAAACAGTGACAGCAGGGCCAGTGAAATCCTCTTCTGTGCCGAAGTTGATAATGTCTTAACAGAACGTCTTGGCTCGAACCCTCAAAATTGCATAAACGACACTTCATACAACAGCTGGAATGAGAAGTGACAATATAAACGGCAGTCATACAAGTCTCACTGTGTCAGATCCTATACCACTTTGTGCCACATAACTGACCAACTTTATATTATAAAATTATATATATACACACACACACACACACACACACACACACACACACACATATTTTAATTTTGCCCAATTGACATTATTTTGCCATACCAGTGGTCCATCATACACAATTTGTCTAAATTACACATGCAAAACACTGTCAAATAAACAGATGTGTTACTGAATGTGCAATCTTATTTTGTACATAGAGTTTAAGAAGCAGAGATCAAATTAATGTGCATCATTTATACTGTGCATTACATTTCATGAAACTGTACTCAAAATGAGTAATTAATAACTTTGGAAATTACATCTTGATCAGTTCCTTTTATATTAAGTCTGCATCAACAGTCCGCAGAGACCGCCATCAAATTTTACACGAAATTACTGAAGAAAGAACCAGGAGCGTGAATACAAGTGCTGCCGGGAAAATCCTCTGCAGTGTCAGAGGCGTCGCGTTCACAGGCAAAGTGTAGGCGAGCGTTCACGCGGCGCACCTGGAGCGTTCACGCGCCAGATTCGCGCCACTCTGAAGTTATAAAACGCGCGTTTTGAGGGTTCACGCTCTGTTCGTGCGTCCAAAGCGTCAGACGCCAGAGTTGAAAAAGCTGAACTTCTGGCGATTGACGCTTCGTCAACAAATCAGACACGACATTAACTAGTAAGAATAAAGTTAGGAACACAATATAACCTTCCCAAAGCATTGGTTTGGTTGAACTATTCATTAAATAACTATAAACGGAAACGTTTCACGATATATAATGAGTTTTAAAGCATAAAAAGGTACTTGCCTCGTGTGACGGTAATGCCAGAAGTCCCTGCAAAGTTCCTGCGGACAACCCGTAGCACCCAAACTCGTCATTTGCGCATGCGCGCACATGCGCAGTAAAGATTTTTTTGGCTCAAACTTTTTTTCTTTTTCAGTTTGTCAACAAAAAATGTTATCTGAGGCCAACTTCTGGTCATGAATGTATTTAAGTTTCTTGAGACAACTAATGTAGAGTTTGTATGGCAATTTACATTTTTTTGGTTTTGTACGTCAAAAATTCTAGTTGCCTGTTGGATTTGTTACAGTGTACAGAAAACTGAATAGGACGCTTAAACAAAGCATTTAATTTAGGTTTTAATGGTTGATAGAGGTGGGATTTAATACGTTTTCAAGCTTAAATAAGAAAAAAATATGTGAAATACGCATTAAGTGAACTGGACATATGTGTTCATTAATCTGCTTGAAATGAATAAATTAAATGAAAATGAAAACAGATGAAAACCAGTGACGTGAGGTGAGGTTCGTGGCTGGTGAGGCACTGATGTCGTCACAATCAGATTTACAAACATGTAAACCGGTCAGTTTCTCCCCCAGTGACTTGGGGCCAGAATAAAAAACTATTTCAAAATAAAAGTTCCGAAGTCTGTATGAAATAGCTCTAATAGTATGAAATAAAAAGCACGCTGATTATTGTTTTTTTATCCTTATTCTGGTTCCCCAATTTTCAGTGGATTGAACTAATTAACCATTTTTTACGTCTCTGTTTGAAAAGAGCGAGTCTTTCGTCCCGTTGTCTGGAGCAAACCATTTAGCTCCTTTAGCGTTGGTCTTCTTTAATTATAACCTCCTGCTTCGACTGAAAGTCCAGTTTAGAAAACTGCTTGAGCTTTAATATGTATCTTCCTCCGAGTTATACAGCATAAAGCAAATTATAAAACATACCTGCACACTCTACCTGAATTCTTCTTATTCCAGCACATTTAACCACGTGGTGTAATTCCACAGTTGTCCAGCAGAGGGGGGCAGCACGAGCACCAGCCGCAGCGGAAGTGACGTAGTGTTTATTGCTGCTGTTCCTGAGCTAGCACCATGGCAAACGGCAAGGTCGGGTCCAAAACTTTCATTTATAAACAATTAATTTGACTTAGGACAGTTTTGACTTTCTTAACGGGGTGTCTACTTTATAAACACGTGGATTAAAGGCCAAATTCTTATGGAAACCGTTAGAAATAGCATAGATTATGAAGATACTTTAGTAGGCTATGCTAAGCTAACTGCTGCTTTTATGACTGAAATGATGCTCATTTTATTGTAGGGCAGTGCCAGTTTGAGCTGTTTCACCTCTCTTCCAGTAGATTAATCCAAAACCGTTTATCTGTCCCAGTTTTATACAAGAAATGTCCAAAATGTAGCTATTTTTGACCAAATTTGATCCCTGCTAACAGTAAAGAGGGGAATATATTGTCATTTGTTAAGGTAAAATACTGAAAATTGTGCGTAAACATGGCCAGAACACAAAATAATCTACTTAAAATTGTATGAATGCCAACAACCTCATCTCTGGTCTCTCCTCGACTTTTATATTTTTGAACAATAAGATGTAACATCCAATATAATAATGAATCATGTTAAATAGAGTCTTCTTTCATTTCATTTGTCATGCCAGCTGCAAACATGAAATGACTGATATACTGATATTTTGCAGTGACATTTTGCTGTGGGTTGTTCTGCATGTATGTGTATAGCGGGATGTTTGGCAGTTACCATGGCGACACAATGCACACATCAGTAAACACTGCCAAAAAGTTTAAAGATAGTCTGAAAGCTCCACACAAAATGGAAAATTGTGACTGTTATTGTGATGGAAACTTAAGTATATTCATGTTGTGAAGAAAATATTCTCATTATATGCCTTTAAATGCATTTGGTCTGTGTCAGTCTGTCAGACCCAGACCAGATTAACATGTGTTAAGGCTCTGTCTCCATCCTCCAGGAAAGACTTTGTTGTCTTAGTTGTCCTCAGGTGTCAAAGTTCATTGTCTCATGGGTGTGAAACAAAATTCACTGCTCAGAAATCTATGTAGCTTTGTCATTCTGGTATAAATACTCAGAGCAGGGAGAAGGGACACTAAGGACAAGGGGGAGAATTGCTCTAGGGGAGAGACTCAGAGAAACTTGGAACGCTAAAGGTCAGGGCAGGCCTGGGCCCTGTCCTGTTTGTATCAACTATAACAAAGAATAAACCTTTTTTGTATTTCAAAACTCTCCAGGCTTCACAAATGGATTACTTTCCATCTAGAATTGTAATTTTTCCACTACAGTTATATTAGAGAGGAATTGTTTAACAGTAAAAATCATCTCACCTGTTGTAGAGTAGTATTGTGTTAAAATACAGCTCAGAAAATACAGCTCAGATTAAAGTTTAACAGCTCTTCAGACAGACCAGTGCCTCCAGCTACCATCACACCCTAAGGATTTTTAATGACACCAGCTGCAAAGTATCAATAGACCATAGAAGATTATAGATCCGTGCTTTAGCGTCATACTCAAACTGACTCATATTTTCATTTTCAGGACCCCATCACGCAACTGAAAGACCTGGTGGACCTCAAAGACCAACTTGAGGACATCCAGAGGCGAATGGAGGACGAGATCCAAGCTGGTGTTCCCCCCGTGAGATATTTTTGATAGTAGATCATTGCTGTTGTGTTTGCTTTCGTCCCCTCTTACAGGTTTTGTTCTTTTCTATTTAGGGAGGAAGTTTTCTTGCGTCTCCTTTCCTCAAGGGATTTCTGGCTGGGTACATAATTGCCCGATTACGCTCCCCTGCTTTGGTGGGTGTTGCTGTTGGAACATGTACTGGGATCTACGCTGCACAGAACTTCAAAGTCCCGAATATTGAGAGCACCCTCAAAGACTACATGAGCAGCCTGAAAGGAGGACGGAAATAACTGTGCTAACTCCAGATATTTTTCAGTTTTTCCTAAAAAACGCACAGGAAAACATCTCTTTAAAGGTCCTATATTACGCAAAAATTGACTCCTGTGAGCTTTAAGTCATGTTATAATGTTGTTCTCATCAAAAACAGACCTGGAGTTGTGTTTTGGTCACATATATTTGAGTAATCGTGCATTATTAGTCTGTTACATTCCAAAACTCAAAATGCTCTGTTCCACATTGTGATGTCATGAAGTGGTAGTTTTCAAGTTAACGGCTCCTTTTTTACCTTTTGTTCAGTAGAGATAAGTGGCAATTCCAGATGTGAAATTATGTAAATGATTCTAGTGAAGGTGTGTGTGGAGTTCAAAAACATAGTGGAGCACTTCCTGTATTACCACATGATGACATCACAAAGGAACAGAGTGTGAAGGATACAGGGTTTTTGTGTCAAACAACCCCAGGTCTGTTTTTGACGAGGAAACAACATTATAACAGATCAGAGAATAGTGTAATATGGGCCCTTTATACAATTTTTGTACTTGAAAACCGAAAAAAAATAGGTCAAAGTTATAAATTATTGTGACTCGCTTTAAAAATCACGTTTGCAGCATTTCGAAATATTATGTATAGAGATATAGTTTTTTCGATTATATAATTTTTGTTCATATCAGAGAAAAAATTTAATGTTTTACCGCAGGGGAAGCACTTTTGCCAAAGTAAGTGTCAAAATTATGCTGCTGCTAAATGGTAATTGCATCTAAAGAAGAGTTGGTTTGAGCGATGTTCTGTGTTGTGCCTTTAATTCGACTGGGAGCTGACGTTTTCATATCGTCTTTTGTGCAGCTGAGCCTTGTGTGGAGCAGCCGCACATTTATGCTGGATATTTCTTCAGAGCACTTTAGACGCTAACACAGAGTTAACTGCACACTTCAGTATCAGTCGTAGTTCGGAAAAATGTTTTGTCCCTAATGTTTATATAATATCTATACAATCAAATCAAGTTAGTTTACATTTTTTCACTTTAAAGTAAGATAGGTACTGTTCTCCTAGTACATTTACGTCCATGCAAATAGTTTGATTTGATTTCAACTGGAATCTGTAAAAACAGAGCTGTTCTCCACATTCACGCTGTGTCCTTTGACCATTACACTGATGCCATATTTGTGTTTAAAAATGTTTTATTTTTTGCTTGAATCTAAATAAACCGGTGCGTCTTTGATACTTTAATTAAATGTCAGTGTGTACGATGGGTTTGTAAGCAGCTTTTACATAAGAATGATCTGTTAGGCTACTTTTTTTATTGTTGCTGCAATAAAACTAAAATCATTTGGAACTGAACAGGCAAAGATACAACAATAATAATGATAAGAACCGCACTTCTGTTCATTTATTTCTTAAAATCTATTAGCTTATTAAAAACCCTTCACACATGCAGTAAGAGTGTTGACTTGACTGCAGTGGTGAAATGTAATGAAGTACAAGTAGTAAAGTGCCCCCGCGACCCGGCCCCGGATAAGCGGAAGAAAATGGATGGATGGATGGATGGACAAGTAGTAAAGTACAATATCTGTACATTTTACAGTGGATACTTTTTACTTGAGTACATTTGAGAGCAGTATCTGTTCTTTCTACTCCACTACATTTTTTTAACAGGACTGAAAAGTAAAAAGTACTTTTCATATGATTCGAGAGGTTATTTGTACCATGTTTGTAGAAACATCCTGAATAACGTTTTTGAGTTCGAGCTTTGGCCTCGAGGAAAACAAAAATAAAGACAAAATTCATAAGAAAAAATAAGTTTGTATTTCTACTGTGACCAAAATATGTCTAATTTTTAATCAGTATCACTACATTTACACTTTAAGAACGCTTGTGAAATACTTTAACTTTTTACTCTTAAAGTGCATTTTTAAGCAGGTACTTATAAATACTTAAGTATATGCTTTCATGTGATACTTCTACTTAAGTAACTTTTTACCTGTTTACCTTTAGGACACAGTAGTAAAAGGAATCAAAAAATGAATAAACCGAGGTAACTTACAGGTTTTTGTCAGATGTATTTTCTGATTGACACATTATGCTTCTGTTTTTACTCCAGGCAAATATCATCTCCACTTCTTTTAGAAATTAGAGCACATTATATTTACTATAACTTTTTACTTTCTGCAGTTGTGAAGGATCAGTATCTAATAATAACGACACAATATAAAGCTGTTTTTACTGAGCTGTTTTCTCAAGTACAACATTAAAACAGAAATGTGTCTCTGAACACGGAGACAAGCTTTAAAACTCGTTAAATCATGATTTCAAATGCTGTTTCTAGTGTTTTTTGATTTTAAAACTGTACAAGGACAAAAGAGTGACTGATTATGGACCATGTGACTGAAAAATATTTAAGTGAATGAAATATAAAGCACATCATGCATGTGGCTCTGTGAAAGGAGGAGGGTTTATTAGATTGTTTTTTCAGTTCCTTTTGTTCATGCTAATAATCTGAAGCCACATAACAGTTGAATTTATGCTTAAATGTCTGATTATTTTGTTTTTGACTCTTTAAATTGAAACAGATGCCATCAAAATGAAATAGCAGAGCAATAGTGATGTGACGCTTGTGAACGAGTCGACTCTTTTGAACAATTCCTTAAAGTGAACGGTCGAATCTGGATGTTATTTTTTAAAATAACTGAATATTTTTTCTTTCTAATTTTTTGCATTTTAAATCCAGATTAACGCTGAACCAACACAGGAATCAGCACAGAGGCAGAGCAGGTGACACGAGTTAAAGCTTTGCACAGAAAAAAACATATTTGGGATTATTATTATTGCCATTATCATCATCATCATCATCATCTTCTTCTTCTTCTTCTTCTTCTTCTTCTTCTTCTTCTTCTTCTCATTATTATTATTGTCATATCTTTATTATTATTATTATTATTATTATTATTATTGTCATTATCTTATTTATTATTATTATTATTATTATTATTATTGTTAACTTGCTCATTTCGTTCTGTGATTAGTTTGTTGATAAAGTTGGCTTCTGTCATATAAATAAACTGTTTAAAAAAAATTTGAACGGTTCTTTGAAGAGAACGGATGCATAAGATTCAAATCCCACAAAGGAGCCGAAAGTCCCATCACTAATGAGCAATAAATAAATGATTGTAAGTTATATTTTTGTGATTTGAGTTTAACGGTTTTGGACGTCGCTGATTGGCTGAGCGTGTGACGTAAGCAGGAAGCGGCTAATTTGGCTTGTTGCTAACATCTGGACTCAAGCGACTGTTGTGTGCGATTTGGGACTGAACACGCACTAAAACTGTGGTCTTAAATAGTTTTACCCAAATAATATCACGACAACTTATATTTGAATGTGTTGTTTTGGTACGACAATGAAATAATGGAAGTTTGTGCCACACTATCACAAGAACCACGTTAGCCGAATGACTGACATGCTAATTTTCAAGCACCGGTGTTTGTGTTTTGGCTAGTTTTATTTGACACATCGTTGGTCAGTGGTTTGGCTTTAATCATATCAGTTCCTGGCGTTTTTTCAAGGGTCTTCTTACTATTGGAAAGCTGGAAAGATGATGCGAAGACCCAGAACAGCCACTGCTAAAGCTGTGGAGTATCAAGAACTAGACTCAGACCTGTAAGTCACAACACAACACAGTTTACATGGTCTAAGAGACAACACAATACAGTCTACATGGTCTAAGAGACAACACAACACAGTTTACATGGTCTGAGAGACAACACAATACAGTTTACATGGTCTAAGAAACAACACAATACAGTTTACATGGTCTGAGAGACAACACAATACAGTTTACATGGTCTGAGAG
The DNA here is from genome assembly GCA_019594935.1 of Periophthalmus modestus. NCBI lineage: Eukaryota > Metazoa > Chordata > Actinopteri > Gobiiformes > Gobiidae > Periophthalmus > Periophthalmus modestus. The sequence goes on from JAIEZT010000441.1 coordinate 32,376,730, forward strand.
ACAACACAACACAGTTTACATGGTCTAAGAGACAACACAATACAGTTTACATGGTCTAAGAGACAACACAATACAGTTTACATGGTCTGAGAGACAACACAACACAGTTTACATGGTCTAAGTCACAACACAACACAGTTTACATGGTCTGAGTGCACTGTATTAAACATGTTTGGGTCTGTGGACAATATATAAATGTAATACATGACTTACTTTCTTACAATGGTGCAAAATGTTCTGTTTTCCATGCAGCAGTGGTCATATATGTCACTAAGGAAAGATAACAGCTCTGTTCTGGTCATTTTGGTTATCTGTAGCCCCTCTCATCTCAGTAATGTGTAATCCTCACTCTGTAACCTCTGCTCTGGGAGGGTTATAAAACACTCACTTTGTTCGACGTTGCTTTAAATTTCTTATCTATAGAATGTTTAATCCACACTCTTCTAGTAGTATAAAAACCCTGGTACAATCTCACCCTGTCAGACTCTACATGACTGTTAGACTCTGCACTAGAATCTACTAGACTCTGCCTTGAATTTTGCTGGATGATGCCTATGGACCAACTGTATTGCTGTAACCCGACAATAAAGATCTACAGAACGATCTTCTGCACCTGTTCTTCATGCAACAGAAACCAACAGGGCACAATGTTTGTCTGGAAAAGGACTGTCAACATCAAGACAGACAGAGCTGGCCCTGCTTTATCTCTCTGAGCTTCTGTCTGCCCATGTTCCAACTAGAACTTTGAGCCATGTGATTTTGGATGTTCCAACGTCCCACACTCTGGAACAGTCTTCCCCTGGGTCTTAGAACAGGCCAGCCTTAAAATATTTTTTAAATCTTTGTTCAAAACTCATTTGTTTGCACTGGCTTTCCACATGAGCTCAGCGGGACGCGTGTATTGTAGTGTATCGTATTTGTTGCATGTTTTGTTTTATAACTTTATAACTTTGGGGAGCAGTGTTGGTTTTAAATGTGCTTTTTAAATAAATTTGACTTGACTCTCTTCAGTGATGCCCAACTCGAGTGGGAGAAAGCGGGAGGATTTTTAGGAGGAGGAGAGAGTACAAGGAAGTGAATATGCAAGAGACATTTTGTAGAGAAAGCTGAAACATGGACATGCACTATAGAACAGGCACAAGATTTTGAACTACATTTAATGAAAGGGTTGTGAATGTGTTCCACAGCCTTGCACATTTACTTAAACTATAACACAGTGAAATTAATACACACTTTGTTTTCAGATCCTTTACTCAAACCATGAGTGAAGAGGACAGCGAAGAGTGGATGCCATCAAAGCCGAAATCTAAGGCTCCCCGTAAACCCTGCGACCTCAAATGCGAAATCAAAGCAACCCAAAGCCCCGAAAATGCCCAAAGAACCAAAGCCAAAAGCCCCAGAAAACCTCCAGCGAAACGCAAACTGGACGCTCCTAAGACGATTCAGGATTCTGCAGCTACTGGGTTACTTCAGACAAAAAGGACAAGAATTGATACAGAGAATAAACAAACAACAGCTGATGAACACAAAGGGGAGAGGTCAGATGAACCAGGGCCAACCAGAATGAAGCAAGAGGTAAGAACTTTCCAAACACAAATATAACAGAATCTGATCAGTACAGGGTTCATACGTTTCCTTATTTTGTAGCGATTGTCCTTCACTGTGTCAGAAGCTCATCAGGACAACAGGTGGATAAATGAAGGTCCATCGTCTCTGGGATATTCTGTAAAGAAAGAAGAACAAGAGGATTTCACATTTGAAGATCCCTGTACAATTAAACCAAGTGGACAACAACTTCCAAGCACTTTACGATCTCCTCTGGCCAAGTCTCTGAGGAATCAGCTCAACATGAACTGGGACCTTATAGAGGTGTTATAGATACATTTGTCCGCCTCTTTTCCCTGGTATTTAAATCTAGTTTGACAGGATATCTCGGTGTTATATTTTCTTTATTCTAGGTATTGTCTTATCTGTGTCTTTATTTTTTGTTGGCTTTTTATGTGAAGCACTTTGGACATCTGAGCTTGTTTTAAATGAGCTAAAATATAAGTAAAATTGGATTGAAAAGTAAACGTTTTTGTTTTTCATCGCAGGTTTTGTCCATCGCGACTAATGTGGAGCGGTGGGTTTGTGTGAATATATTGTGACGCTGCTGCAGGAGGAGAACACGGTGCCTTTTATGGTTCGTTATCGCAAAGACATGATTAATCACATGGATGCTGACGCTGTTCGGGAAGTACAGCTGGTTTATGAGGATTTATGGTGAGTTAGTAAGTTAGTACACAACAATATGTACTAGTATTTTCTCTTACCAGGAATGGAAGAAGTACTCAATTTTGTTGCTTAAGTAAAAGTACAGATACCAAAGCAAAAAAACACTTAAGTTAAAGTATCACATGAAAAACTCTACTCAAGTAAATGTATTAAAGTATCTGTTTAAGAATATACCATAAGAGTAAAAGTATTTCACACAGATTTTGAGTCTTATAAAGCTTCAAATGTAGTGATTTTGTTAAAGATTTGGGGTGAATTTAGTTCAACAGAAACAATTAAACAATCTTTTTATTCCAGCTGTTTTTATTAGTCTGTTGTTATATATTTTTGTTTGCTCAGATTCTGAACATGCTAAAAATAAACCCTCAGCCTTTTCAGCTGGTCTCGAACAATAATAAAAAATACTTACTTTTCAGTCCTGTTCAGAAATGTAGTGGAATAAAAGTAAGATGTATCCACTTAAAATGTACTTAAGTATAAATTTTAGGTATGTCTTCTGATGTCTTAAATATTATTTTTGATGTTTTATGTTAAGGTTTACATCCAGTGCATGTTTAATTTTTTTGGGTTCATATTGTATTTGCATGACACAATATGACCCTAACTTGAGTTTAAAAAATATGTTTAATGAAATTCAGATGAGTAAGTAACATGTTGTTTGAGAACTTTCCACTAGATGGTGCTAGAAGCTCAGAGTTGAGGCAGTAACATGTTTCATCTTTCTACACTAAACACATGAAACACTCCTAATGTTCTTTGGCTTGAAGCTCTGTTAATATGTTTCTAATCTTTAATCGTTTGTTATTTTTTCAGTGCTTTAGCTAAAAAGGTTCAGTCTGTGATTCAGACCCTGAAGAAAGACGGGAATTTGACAAGTGAGCTGGAGCAAAATCTGAGAAACTGTAGATCTGCAGATGAACTGGATCATGTGGTAAGTTTTACTTTGTGGAAACGGTTTTCAATTGTGTTAAATGCCAGTAAACTTTAAAATAATAATAATACTGATAATAATTTATGTTTAATAAAGCTTTAATATAGCCATACTTACTATCCTTGTCATTTAAATATTGGCGTCCACAGTCTTTTTGAGTGATTTTACTAACTTCAATTGTATTTTAGTATAGTCCGTACAAGAAAGGCAGTAAACTGACGAAGGCTCGCAGGGCTAAAGCTCTTGGGCTTGAAGAAGCTGCTTTTACTCTTCTGGAAAGTCCACACACGTTGGACTTGAATAAATGGGTTCAACCTGGAACTGAGGGTGAGAGATTTTTATTTTTTTTATTTCTAGACACATCACAAACAACACAGACTTTAACAACATAAGTGGATGGGGTCAGGAGGTGGCAGACCTTGAGTTGAATTAATAATCTGCATATGTGAGTTTGTAGTTAGGCCTGTCACGATAATCACTACATCAGCTTATACATGAAAGCTGGAACTGTATATTTTGGCACTCAAATTTCATCTTAGGCGCAATTTCCTTGTAAAAGTTGTGAGATTTGGGGCATTTTTGTTCAAATATGATACGATTTTAGCACTCAGTAATGTGTGCCAGCAGTTTCACGTTATACAATTAGTTTTTATTTTATTGTTTAATGCTTTGAATGTTCGCGTATTGTATTGGTTTTATTGGAAAGCACCTTGAGTGTCATAAAGATTGATTGGAGATTTGAGCTAATTATTGTTTCATTGTGTTGCAGCTCATCTCATAATAATACTGACTATTTAAAAATGGTTCACTGGGTTTATCTTGTGTTCTTGTTATTCAATTCAGTTCATTTTTATTCCGGACTCGTGGTCCATTTTTAAAAACAGACAAGGACAGTGACAATACAAACAGTAACATTTTAAAAAGACATCCACACCAGTGCCTCCACATCTTGGACTGAAGTGGTTTGCACTGAAACTTATGTTTGTGAGTGACATTATTATTTAATTTTCTGACTTATTCAGCTGCAAATAAAACTGTACATTAAAGTTCTTGGCACAGCTTATTGTCTTATAGTTTTAATATTAGCGTTTATCACTGTATATCTCTAAAGCAAAAAATTATGTCATGCTTCAGAATGTGTTAATGTGGCAGGCCTGTGTGTAGTCCATATGATAAGCATTGGTTGGCACACAACATTTCAACAATTTTCACGTTTTTTCTTATTTTTGTAAATGTTTTTATTAATATTTATAATAATAATTGTTGTAAGAGATCATTAAATATTCCAAATCATTAAATATTAGTTCTGTGTATGATCATATCCAGGTCTTTCCACTGTTGAAGAAGTCGCCACAGGTGTTGAGCACATATTGGCTGACGTCATCGCCAAAGACCCCGACACCTTAACTTATGTGAAGGACCTGTAAGCCAGCCACTCCAGTTTATTGTATTCCCTTCTTTCTTTTATACAAATATTAAAACTGTGTCTGTTTTTCCAGGTGTGAGAAAAGCCACATCACCATCCAGTCTTCTGTGTCTAAAACGGCTCTAAAAGACAAAGAGAAGACGGAGAAAACGGCTCATTCAAAACCCGGGTCACATCAAAACAAAAAACAAGACATGGACAAGTTCAGCCTGTATTTTGACTTCACCTGTAACATCCATCGCATCCAGCCTCACCAGGTAACTACGGGTGGGTTTGAGTGTGAGATACAGAACTGTTTTAAACCTCGACAATGTTTATCAGTAAAAGTATAAGAGATGACGTCCATGTGTTAATCAAACTTTCAAACCTGTTCACCTGACTTAAAGGTCCTATTCTATACACAAAATGGACTCTTCTGAGCTTTAAGCCACGTTATAATGTTGTTAACTCCTCAGTTTGAGTAACACTTTATTAGTCTGTCTACATCTCCAAAGCTCAAAATGCTCTGTTCCACCTTTAGCTCAGTAGTAGATTGGCAATTCCAGAGTTAAAATCATCCAAATGATTCTAGAAATGAAGGTGTATGGAGTTTAAAAACACAGTGGAGCACTTCCTGTATCACCACATGACATCAGAGTGTTTTCAGTTTGAGAGAAGAACTAGAACTAGAGCTTAAATCTGCAGGATTCGTGTGTTAAACATGTGCGAATGCAACAAAACACAACTCGAGGTCTGTTTTTGCAGAGGAAACAACATTAAAACAGATCAGAAAACGGCTTAAAATGGTCCTTTTAATGAGAAGTAGTTGGCTTGTCTGCAGCTAGTCCAACATTTTGCTTTTAGACTTGACCTGCGCAGAAACAAGAGCCAGTATTACCTTTTATTTCCATATTCCTGTTTCATACAGAGTAAACTTTAATAGTCTGAACTTTCCGAGTGTCGTTGGCTGTATTGTTCTTACTGTGGACTGTGACACACTTTGTGACTTTGGTATGCAAAAGCGTTTTAAAAATGTACTTTGACACTTGATGGGAGCTTTTTGTTTTGTCATTTAAATTACTAAAAATGTAATTATGTACTGGGATAAATGCAGTGCGGTTCGCTCAGTATTTAACGCCCAAAACAAATGTGCACATCTGTTTTTGTGGCTGTCCCAGTGCATGCCTCTTCTGAATGTGAGTCATGTCGTGTGGAGTTAGCCCGCTCTCTGCACTTCATACTTACCCCTTCTGTCTCTGCCTTCGTACTTACCCCCCCTGCGCCCCGTGCGGACCCCCGTGCGCTGGTAGTGACTGGTGGGTTACTCAGAGTTGGTCCCAGGCCTCTTGTGTCACCGCGGCTTCCATCACCAGCCGCCTCTCTGCCACACCACACTCTTTGGCAGGGTGCTTTGGCCCGAAGTCATCCTAATGTGTACACACAGACTGAGAGACACACACACAGACTGAGGCACGCACACACACACACAGACACACACAGGCCCCGCATCCCCTCCTCTTAACATATGTGACATGTCCCCTGCCGACATGCCATTGGATTAGGAGGCTTTGATTGACAGGCGCTCTCTTGTAGTGACAGTTTGTGCTGTTGGGCCCACAGGCAGCTGAAAGGAGGAGAGGGAGAGGGGAGAGAAAGAAGAGAGAGGGGGGAGAGGAAGAGGGCAGAGAGGAAGAGGGGAGACAGGGAGGAGAGAGAGAGAGAAGGGAGAGGGACGGAGAGGAGAGAGAGGAAAAGGAGAGGGAGGGAGGGGAGGGAAGAGGAAGAGGAGAGAGAGGGAGGAGAGAAGAAAGAGGTGAGATAGAGAGAGAGGAGGGAGGAGAGAGGAGAAGGGGGGGGGGGGGGGAGTTAGAGCAGAGGGAGGGGAGAGGGGAAGGGAACAGCGAAAGAAGGGAGATAGGGAGGGGAGAGAGAGAGAGAGAGAGAGAAGGGGATGGGAGAGAGAGAGAGAGAGAGAGAGAGAGAGAAGGAGAGTAGAGAAGGAGGGGAGAAGTAGGGGGAGAGAGATGGTAGAGTGGGGAAAAATTAAAGAGAGAAAGAGGGGAGAGAGCGTGAGGAGAGAGGGGAGAGAGGGAGTCCCAGTGCATGACGTTGAGTTGTGTCCATTACTTCTCTCTCTCTCATACTCTCTGACTGCAGCTCTTCTTCGCACACCTCCCTCTCCCTCCTCTGCAGTGCGAGCTCTTTAATTCGATGACTCGCCTTTGTCACGGAGCATTAATCCACAGGCGGCTGTGACCCTGCGAGCTGTCAGATTCCGGCTAAAACAAACCTTTTCGAGCCGTCAACTTAGCAGCGAGGAGAGCAGGTGGGAGATGTGTTTTGACAGGAGACTTGTGTGGAAGCGCTCAGCTGTCCATTTTTTAAAATCCCCCAACTGCTGATTTAGCTTCAAAGATACAAATTTTTGAAGTGGAAATTTTACAAAACTATAATTGTGTGCAAATCATGAAGCCGGTGAAGAGTTTAAATAGTAAATGGTCACGTTTTTTAAGACACTTTACATCAAGAAACCACTCACACATTCATTCAGCAGTGTGCACAGATTCTGGGGGAGGGATGGGTAAGTGTATTGCACAAAGACACAACGACAGTATTTATCTGTGGGTCAATGGGTCAGACAGCTCTACCAATAATGTTTATGTCGAAAGCGGGATTCGCCAACCTCCGACCTTCAAATCCGTGGACAAACACTCCACCAGCTGAGCCACTGTCGCCCCGTAGCTCAGTTATGAATTATTTCCATCTTCATAATAACGTAACATAATTGAAAGTGTAGATGTCCTAAAGGATTAACTATCGGCTTATCCTGATTGGAACATGCCACAGAGGATTTAAAGCCTTTTTAGCTTCTAGCAACAACAAGTCGTTCTGCCACCATACATTTGTTGATTGTACAGCAGGAGATTTTTAATTTGACTTGCTTTGTGACCTAATGATAGTTTAACACTTGACTTGGGCCATGTTCATGATTTAATCTCTGCTAGACGCCTTCATGTTACTCGTCAGACTGGGCAAGTAATTCAAAGAGCTTTAAAGAATAAGAAAGACGTTAAAATCACAATACAACAAGTCAAAACATAAATAATCATAAAATGAACATTAAAAGAGAAAGGCAGAATAAACCCCTGTCAGTCACATGCAGCTAAACAGAACCGAGCCTGGATTTAAACATTGTTAAAGTCGAGACTGTCTCACATCTTCAGGAAGAATGTTCCAGGGTTCAGTCCTGGCTGAGTCCTGGTTCAGTCCTGGTTCAGTCCTGGTTTAGTCTTGGTTTAGTCCTGGTTTAGTCCTGGTTTAGTCCTGGTTTAGTCCTGGTTCAGTCCTGGTTCAGTCCTGGTTCAGTCCTGGTTCAGTCCTGGTTTAGTCCTGGTTTAGTCCTGATTTAGTCCTGGTTCAGTCCTGGTTTAGTACTGGTTTAGTCTTAGTTTAGTCTTGGTTTAGTCTTGGTTTAGTCTTGGTTTAGTCTTAGTTTAGTCCTGGTTTAGTCCTGCTTTAGTCCTGGTTAGTCCTGGTTTAGTACTAGTTTAGTCTTAGTTTAGTCTTAGTTTAGTCTTGTTTTAGTCCTGGTTTAGTTTAGTTTAGTCCTGGTTTAGTCCTGCTTTAGTCCTGCTTTTGTCCTGATTTTGTCCTGCTTTAGTCCTAGTTTTGTCCTTCTTTAGTCCTGGTTTTGTCCTTGATAGTTGCACTGTTTGTTCTCTCTTGTTCTAGTTTATTGCATCAAAACACCAAAATGAGGATAGGATCAGATTTTTTCATTTATTTAATATTTACGGACTGTGACGTTAAATTGTTTAAATATGAGCAGCTTTGAATAAGTGACTGAATCTTCCAGTGAACTTCTTGTTGTGTAATATTTGCTTTGTGAATCGTTGGGGTGATAGGCTCGTGGATGAAAATATTCTTCCAAACAGAGGGTGAGACGGCCAAAGAGACAGAGCGGTCTTGTCCTGGCGCTCTGCCCTGGCTTAGGGGCTAAAGGAAATGTGATGGGGCATCTATGAAAGAATGTCCCATCTCATTAGGATTTGGCCCGTACAGCGCCACCTGTCACTCCTGCCGCATCTACATCACGAGCACACACCTCTTACCCCAGCTCACATAGCGTTTGTGTTCGGATCACCCCGAGTCTCCTGCCATCGACTCGGCTCAGACAGAAAGTGAGGAATGCACATGAGCCTGTCACGATAACACATTTTAAACTGCGATATACTGATGAAGAAAATGTAGACGATAAACGACGATACTGAAACTCATTTATGCCACTGTCACGAAAAACAAAAGCAGATTTACACCACAAAAACTCTTCTAAAGCTACAAAATTGTTAAAAAACCATGAGCTGCAATAAATAAACAGCAAAATGAAAGAGTTTACTACAGTTTGTGTCTGTAATGAGTCATAGAAGTGATTTATTCAACCTTTTACGGCTAAAAAATATCAAAAATTTTCCAGTTGTGCAAAGAAAATGTACTGAGGATAAATACTGATCCTTAAAAATATAGTTCCAGTTATATTTCTGATCATTTTAAATAAAGTAAAGAATCTGATCTTTATTTTTCAAGGACAAATATCTGAAACAGTTAAAATTGCGTGGTACATATATTTCATTCAACGACTCTTTTGCCTTATTCTGCATCTCACCAGTCACCAGCAAAAGTAGAAACTGACTGAAATGTTACACGATAATCCCTATAAGAACTTATCGCTCTATATCTGAAAGCTGGAACTGTATTTTTTGGGGTCATGTGTATATTTTCTTTGCAATACTAGGACATTTTTGGTCATTTTTTTGCTATGTGGAAAGATTTAAACCATAAAAGGCTGAATTCTTTGGCTTTTTTGACTCATGACAGATGCAAACTAAATAACAAAGTGTTTCGTTCTGCTGTTTATTTATTGCATCCATAGACTGTACATATAAATGGACTTAGCTAATCTGCTGCTGCCGTGTTCCAAGTAGAACGTGATTATGGGCGTACTTTCGGCTCAATTTCACTCGTCATTTAGGTCTGAAAATGTTCGTATTAACCCACTCTACATGATCCTGGTATCTTTATTTCAATATTTTGCTTGTAAATCAAGATATGAACATTAATAACAGACAAATCAGCTGTGTTCTGCTAGCCTCTATGAGCTTCAGTTTTGTAGATTTAGCGTAGTTTTTGTGGTTTAAAACTGCTTTTTTGTGTTTTTGTGTCATCAGTGGCATAAATAACTTTCAGTATTATCGTTTATCGTCAGTATTTACTTCATCGTGACAGACTTGTGGATGCGAACTTTAGTCAATAGACTGTTGGGGTTGCGTGTTGTTTGATGGAAATAGTTTGAGAAATGTCATCTCCGTCACTGCGCCCGAGGCTGAAACATGCCAAAAGAAACTAAATCCAACTTTCATCATAATTCAGGCGATGCTGCTGCGGCTTTAATTCAGCTCTCTGCCATTAGCTGTGTTTTATGTTCAGTTTGTGGTTAGTTTGTTGTTGTTACAGCTGCAGCGACACTTGTGGAGGTTGGTGAGGGATTGTGGGGGATTGTGGGGGGGATTGTGGGGCGTTTGTCAGCTCTCTTCTTCCGCTTGGGCTCCAGATTGATGTCTTGTTTGTGGCTCTGTTCTGTGTTGGGCTAAAGGTTCCCTCATGAAAAGGTCAAGCACTTACTTAGTGTTTGTGTAACAGAACGTAACAGGGACTTTGAGACTGCCCCGGATAAAACACTGCATATATTCATCAGTGGTTTGGTGCGTGTGTGTATGAAGTTATTTTTGTTAAATAGATCCTCAACATGTCTGAGATGTGCGACGAGTTTATGGGCTTTGTTCTTTAAGATTCTGAGCTTCTATATTTGATTTGTGTTTAACCGTTCCCACACAAACAGGGCTGTCACGATAACATATTTTGAAGTCTCATAACAATTTAAAAACATTTATTACAAAGGCAGTTGATCAGATATCTTAATCAGACTTGTCCTGTTGTCCTCAGTGGTTTCTAAAGTGTTTGAGCTCATTTAATACATGAATTAGTCACACGAAGCACATTAAGACAGGGCTGGATTTGGTGCCATGTTTCGCTGTATCAGAGCCTCATCACTGGTTCAGTCTCATCTGTATCTTTCGCTTTAGTTCAGTAATGTCCCATATCTTTGATCGACACACGGTCTTTAATCTTATCTTTAACACGGCCCCATAGAACCCATGATCCACACTGTGCTTCTCTTGAGGAGGAGCATTTCTTAAAGGTTCATTCAAAAGGTTTTAAAGGTTTTCTTTAATCAACAGGATGCCTGAAATTAAAAAAATGCAGCTATTTAAAAAAACTTTTATAACCACTCAGTGCAATGGAACAAGTCTGAGTAATATATCTGATCAATTGCCTTTGTAATTACATTTTTAAATTATAAAGAAACTATATGGACACCGTGTAAACACAGACTATAAACTATAATATTGAACTCAAACCATAAAGCCGAATTATCCCCCAAAAATATTCTAAATGCACAATATTTAAAAAAAAATCATGAGCTGAATGCAACACTCAAGTAATTAGTTTGCATCTATAATGAGTCTTAGAAGTTATTTATTCAACTTTCTACAGCTCAAATCTTAACATATTGCAAAAAAATAATAAAAAAAATATCCTACTACTGCAAAGAAGAAGTGCCCACGATTATATATTGTCAATAATCATGACGGGTCTAGATACAAATGCAGTGAAACCGTTTGAATTTTCTTCTGTTTAGACCCTGGCCATTAATCGAGGGGAGAGTCTGAAAATATTAACAGTGAAGATGAACATCCCCGACAGAGTGAAGACCGACTTTACCATGTGGTGTATAAACAACAGGTCAGATACATGGTGTCTTTTATTAAAATGCATGAACTTTACAAAATCAGACTCTCTAGAATCACATTTTTATCCTAGATGGAAGACAAAGACGTTTGCCAGAGAGGAACTCCGAGTTCTCATTAGGAATGCAGTGGAGGACTCTTATAAAAGACTCATTTTACCTTTTCTGACCAGAAGCTACAGGTACAGTTGAGTTTTGGTTAAAAGCGACAACATCTTTGCTTTATTATTGCTATTGAAATACTGTTTTGTTTTTTTCTTCAGGACTAAACTTACAGCAGCGGCAGAGAAAGAGTCCATTGCTATGTTTGTTCGTAATCTTCGGCAGCGTCTCCTGGCAGGACCAGTCCGCGGCTGTGTGCTCATGGGCGTGGACCCAGGCTTCAGACACGGCTGTAAAGTGGCAGTTCTGTCCCCTACAAGTACGTCTGTCTCTTCTTTTTCTTTGCAGTACAGTGGTCCCTCGTTTATTGCGGGGGTCACATTCTAAAAATAACCCACAATAGGCGAAATCTGTGAAGTATCAGCTTTATTTTTTACATTATTCTCTCTGTTTCTTGTCTGTAAAACTCCTCACCACACACTTTATACACTTTTCTTACACAGGCATTAACGTTTTCTCACATTTCTCTCTTGTTTAAACTCTCTCAAAGTTCAAACCTTCGTCGGTGCCTTTGTCGGTGCAGAACGTTTCATCGACATTGTGGGTTTTGTCGGGGAGAAAACTTGCAAACATACAGCACTTCAGAGTCACACTGTGACCCAACATTTATGTAATTTGTCTGACACATTCTGTACTGTACAGGAGACACGGAGGAGACTGATGGACAATGGTCTACAGTCCCTCAGCCAATGACGCAGGACACAGAAGCCACAGGACGCAGTCAATGGTCTACAGTCCCTCAGCCAATCAGGACACAGAACACAATGCACATTCATACGCTGTTTACAGACCCTCAGCCAAAAAAAATACGCTGTAAAAATTGTGCATCACATAAAAAATCTGCGAAACAGCGAGATCGTGAAAGATGAACCACGATGTAGTGAGGGACAACTGCAGTTTGATATTTTTGGTTGTTTTTTGCACTATTATAAGATTTGAGCTGTAGAAAGTTGAATAAATAACTGTTTTTTACTATTGTACATTTCAAATAGTGTTTTGGGGATAATTCTGCTTTATGGTTTGGTTTCAACATTATCGTTTATTGTCTATATTTACTTCAGCAATATATCACACTTCAGAATTCGTTATCATGATATTCCTAACTGTGAGCTTTGATATTTTTATTTTCTCTTCATGAAACACATTTGTATTTTATCTCTCAACATCCCGGTTTGTTCTGTATTTCAGAGCAGATGTATTTTAAGCTGTATTATGGTAAATGTCCCCTTCTGTTTAACTCCAACACAATTACAAGTTACTAAAGTGGAAAATGTCAAGATGCTGTTCAGCTTTAGTGTTATAGCTGTTATTAAGATCAGTACCTAAATAATATCACAGACTACATGACATGTGCTCTGTTTCTGTCATCTCCCAGGTCAGATTCTCCACACTGATGTTTTCTACCTGCACAACTCCGGCACGCACCAAGTAGCTGACAAACTGCGCCACCTTCTGATCAAATATGGGTATAGTTGTTTTTTTTTGTTTTAGGATGGTTTTATAAGTATTTATTAATAGTCAAGGCAAGTTTATTTGTACAGCACAGTTCATAATTCAAAGTGCTTTACAGAATAAGAAAGACATACAAATCACACAAATCAAAACATATATGATCCCAAATAATCATCATAAAATTAACATTAAAAGAGAAAAGTGCAGAATAAAACCCTTTCAGTCATACGCACAGCTAAACAGAACCGTTTGGAGCCTGGATTTAAACAATGACTAATAATTTCCTTTTCAAAACAGCCTTAATTAGATCAAGTTAGTTTATATACCTCATTTGCCCCAAAGTGCTGCAGATGTTCAGTAAACCCGGCTAGTGTAATGAAGTGATCAAAATGGCTATAGACAGTTTGTTACTAAAGATTTCTGGCTCAGCGTGAAATAAAAATAGGTAAATGATGTTCTTAATAGTCCTGAGTAATGATTTTGTTTTCAGATGTACAAAGATCGTGATTGGCAATGGGACAGCATGTCGAGAAACAGAGGCGTTCTTCTCTGATCTCATCTCCAGACGTTACTTCCAGCCTTTGGATGTGTCCTACTGGTGAGGCCCTGTTGGTTTTATATAAATCGACCAGTGTTCTTTCATTTGTGCATATGTAACTGGAGATAGACTGATATATGGGTTGATCGATATATATTTTCACTCTTTAGTGCTTTGGCTATCGGTCTTAAATCTCCAGAACAGGTCGATATTTTGTTTTCGTCCTGCTGCCTAAAGAGTGCACACAAAGCTTTATGCTCCTAACACCCAAGCTCTTGCATGACTTTATTAATTTCTCTCTGTTATTTGGACTGATTGGACCTAATGAGTGTAAAAACAAAGAATTATCTTTTTACATTATACGAAAAATGATGTCCACATTTGAGGACATTTGTTCTACTACTACTACTACTTTAATGATTTTGATAGAACAAAATAATAATCAAATAATCATTTGAATAATGATTTGTAAAAACTATTTATTAAGTACATGAACAGCAATATTTTTCCTGAGTAAAAACAAAATGACAACAATTGTGACTCCGCTGACAGGTGCAGGAGACATATGCCTTTAACAAAGTCCATCTTGAATCTAAACTATAATGTGTTATACTCTTCTATCACCTGTAAGTGACAGTTTAATGACCTCATATGGATCCAGGTCCTAGGAGGTTGAATTAACATTTTTGAAAAGATGTCTGTGTAATCGCTCAGTCGTCCAGGTCTGATCCAGAGTACAGGGTGGCCCAAAAGTCACTGACAGTTGAAAAAAATCCATAACTTTTTTGTTTCTAAATATTTTTATTTTATTTTTTCAGAGCATTTAGAACGACCCTTCTGACATTAATCTGAGCAAATACAGCACCGAGGAACGAACCCTCATTGTACAGTGGTACTTTGAGTCACATGGGTCAAATTCACAAACCCAGCGGTGTTACCGTCGACATTTTAATACCAGAGATGCCCCAAGAGTAAATGCCATTAAAGGAATAATAAGTGTTTTTCAAAGACAGAGGGCAGTATGTGATCTCCACAGACCTGACTAGTCCTGATTTCTTCCTGTGGGGCTCTTAAAGAAAAGGTGTTTGTGAATAAACCTCAGACAAATGTTAAAACGTTATATCGAGGATCAAATAAGAGCCATAAGCCTGGAAATGCTTTAAATGTTATGTAAAGTGTGTTGGATCAGATTATACAGAGCCAAACCCAAAATGTAGACACTTAAAAAACATTATTTTTAAAAATTAGGTAATTTTTACTTCCCCTAGTTTAAGTAGTGATAAGTTCAAGTGTAAGTGAACAATTATAACTGTATATATTGCCAAAAATGTGGGAAGGTTCAGTTTATCTACTGCTAAAATTTGGTGAGTATAACTTAAGAATTATAGGAGCTACTGAAGATTTTAAAGTGTCACCCTGACCATCCTGTATAAACATTTCATTAGTATAGTCTCATTATTCTGGCATTTAGTGAATAAAAAATATTTCCCTAAAACAGGACACGTTTAGTTTGATTTCATGTCAGACAGTGAGGAAAAAAAGGATATTTTTTATACATTTTTATATAATGTATGCAAAGTTCTGGTTTCAACTGTATATTTATTCAATCCAAGTTTATTTGTAAAGCGCATTTTATAAACAAGATCATTTCTGAAGTGCTGCAAATAACAGCAAACATTTAGCTGTAAAAATCACCAGGAACTAGTAAAAATGAACAAACAAAAGACACAGTGATGATGCTTAAATCATGTTTATTGGTTGTTAAGGTGAGGAGTCTAACAGATGCTGTGGACGGCCCTCCTCAGAGCCGAGAAGAAACGGGACACAGCTGACTTCGGCCGGTTTTGAAATGCCTTGAGCTCGGTGTTGAGACATTTCACCACATTTTCTTCAAACTCCACATTGTCCGGGATACGTGCTGCCTTCAGGAGATTGGCGGGCGATCCATAAATCATCTGTAGACTTCTGGCAGCTCCTTTGCCTAGTCTCATTCGTTTGTTATCACTGATGTCGGTATCTGGCTCCACAATAAGCTGGTTCTTGATCGTGTTGTCCAGTCTGTTGGCGATGCTGTGGCAGGCATCTCGGCTGTAGACTTTATTCTTTTGTAGTATTTTTTTGACGAGAATGCGAGTCAGACTGCAGGACAGAGTGGGGCCAAACTGGAGCACAGGTGAACTGCTCCTTTCAGGTGAATTAGTCTCATTTGTGTGTGTTTGTCCTGTTGTCTCCTCTTCACTGATGGTGCTCGGTCCAGTAGAGATGACAGGCTCAGCTCGGACCAATTCAATCACCACAGTTAACATTTTTTTGGTCTTTTCAGTCTTGGCTCCTGGTTGATTGGTTTGCTGCTCATTTTGGACTCCATCTGCTGAAGTCTCCACCTCAGTTTAACTGGTACCTCTGGTGTCTCCATCTCAGGAACCTCACACCTGTCATACATTTCAGGAGTGGGTTCCTGAATAATTGAATCCACAGGATCTTGTGGCAATTGGCACCCTGGGGCCGTCTCTGTTGGGGTTGTTTTTTCTTCTGACTTCTTTAGACTCTCTAAAATCCCCATTTCAGCCAACATTGGTAGGAATTCTTGGGGTATATAGTTAATAATGGAGAATTCCTCCTTTGTCACATCTGGTACCTCAAGTGAATCCACGTCTGGAATATCTGGAACCTTTGGTGGATCCATTTCAGTCACATCTGGATTCTGTGGTTTCTCCACCTCTGTAATATCTGGTACCACCACTGTCTCCACATCAGTAACGTCTGGTACCTGTGTTTTTTCCACCTCGGTAACATCTGATACCTCTGGTGTCTCCACCTCTGTTACTTCTGGCACATCTGGTGTCTCCACCTCTGTGACCTCTGGTACATCTGGTGTCTCTATCTCGGTCACATCTTGTACCTCTGGTGTCTCCACCTCTGTGACCTCTGGTACATCTGGTGTCTCTATCTCGGTCACATCTTCTACCTCTGGTGTCTCCACCTCTGTGACATCTCTGGTACATCTGGGGTCACATCTTGTAGCGGTGTCTCCATCTCTGTCACATCTGAGTGTGTCCACCTACATCTTGTACCTCTGGTGTCTCCACCTCTGGTAACCTCTGGGCACATCTGGTGTCTCCACCTCTGTGACATCTCATCTGGGTCTCATCTCGGTGTACACATCTTGTCCTCTCTGGTGTCTCCGTCTCAGGAACCTCAGGGTCGTTGTGGATTTCAGGAGCAGATTCCTGGATAGCCGATTCCACAGGCTCTTGTTGTGGCAATGGGCACACTGCTGCGGACTTTGACGGGGTTGTATTTTCTTCAAACTCCTTCAATTTGTCCAAAACTCCCATCCCATCCAACATCGGTAGGATTTCTTGGGGTAAATACTCAATAATGGAGTACTTCACCCTGTCATCTCCAGTAGACATGTCTGATGTGCACATAATCTGAGGGACATCGTCTTGCACAACAGAAGTGACATCCTTTGAAATC
This sequence comes from Periophthalmus modestus, assembly GCA_019594935.1. Lineage (NCBI taxonomy): Eukaryota > Metazoa > Chordata > Actinopteri > Gobiiformes > Gobiidae > Periophthalmus > Periophthalmus modestus. Next base: position 32,393,837 of record JAIEZT010000441.1, read on the forward strand.
TCCTGTGCATCTCCAGTAGCACCGTCTGCTGGCAGAGCCTGTGAGTCCACTGGGGAGGACTGGTCTTGAGCCGTGAGTGTGTCACTTGAGTCTTGGGAGACTGAAGGTGCATCTTTGTTTTCAGAAGAGACGTTTGTAACTGGTGGTTCATCTACTTTAAAACTGTATCCAAACGCATTTAGTATGAGGGCTGCAGCGTTCTGTTTGGCTTCCTTTAGGTTGAAGCCTCTCGCAGTCACAGTGTTGTCTCCAAAAGTTGCCTGTACGTGGTAAATCCATTTTTCTGTGGTTCTGTCCACGTCCACCACAGTGAACACAGGAGGTCTCGCTCGCTTAAGAAACACCAGCTCATTGAGGCAAGATATCGGGTTTTTCGCCCTCTTTTGAAAACTGGTGCGTCTTTGCAGGGACCCTTGCCTTTCTTTTTCCCTTTTTGGGACTTTGGGACTCTCTCGGGGAGAGGCAGTCGCTGCAGTTGTGGCAGCACCTGTTGAGCAGCCAGTTTTTTGGCACCAGCTACTGAATTTGCCTCACCTACTCCAGTGAAACGTCCAACCGTCCGTTACTTTAAAAGAGAACGTGGCCTTGTGGACGGGGCCTTCTCTTTTTAACTCCGTAAACTCCACTGGCAGTCCAAGTTTTAGGCCAAGCTCAAAAACTTCAGAAACTACATGTTTGTAGTTGACGTCCAGCTTGTTGATCAAAGCTGTGGTGCTCTTCTGTGGAGTTTCCATTTTGGCTTGTAGTCTGTGACTGTCGAAGGGTTTGTTTGCTGGCAGCTGTGAAAGAGTCGCTATCTCAATCGCTATCTTTGCTCTCAGTGAAATGTGTCTTGTCTCTTCGGATGCAAGTGCAAGAATGAAGAAAATGTGAGATGAGACCTTGATACTACACCTCTTATTATAATGCTGTGATGTCATTCCGCTGTGATGTCATAGCATGACATCAGTGATGTCATGTCGTTGCCATGGCGAGTCCAGCAGCCTTTCCCTGTAGAATCATTTAGAATTGTGTAATACATATGTATATATGTTAAAGTTATATTGCTGAAGAAAATATAGATATAAAGGATAATATTGAACTGACACAAAAACCCAAGAGCAGATTTAAACCACAAAAACTATTATAAATCTGCAATATTGTTAAAAAAAGAATGAGCTGCAATAAATAAACAGCAGAATGAAACTTACTACTTAGTTTGCATCTGTCATGAGTCACAGAAGTCATTAATTCAACCTTGTATGGCTTAAATCTGATCATATAACCAAAAAAAAAAACAAAATCACATTACACATACATACAAACGGCAATTAATAAACAGTAGAGTGAAAACAGTTTGGTAGTTCGTTTGTGCATATAAAAAAATTATAGAAATTATTTATTCAACCCTCTACAGCTCAAATATCATCGTTAGGGCTGCACCAATACGTTAGTAGCATGCTAACGTTGCTAAGTGGCGCTGACAATAGTTTGCCTGTGCACTGTAACTTAGTATAATTGACAACAATTTAGTGACTGAATGGAGCAGGTTGAGAGCTTTTAAAAGGAGGTACAACATGTACATACTGCTAAATAAATGATATTTGAATTATACCCAACTATCGTGACACCTTTGGAATTTAAAACGGCCTCAAATAAGTATTCTAAGATGAAAAAGTAGACTTTACTATAAAAATGCTATTAATTTACTATTCTATGAAATGAATTAGATTTACCACTATAAACCCCTGTAAAAATAAAACGGTACTCAAAAATGAAGTACTCGTTTTGGAAAAAGTGGTATCAGTGCATCACTACTAATCGTAGTACAGACAAATAAGATACTAATTTAAAAAAAATTGCCTCAAAAAATATAGTTTCATCTGTCATATACTGAAAAACTTTATATAATCATCATCATCACAGGTAGGGATGGGACAATAAACAATAATATCGTTTATCGTGATAAAAAGGGTCGACAATAATCGTGATAATCGCCAACAAAGATAATCACCGTTATATCTCCAAAATGTGCAGAAAAAAATACAACTACTTATCCACTGGGGCCCAAGGATCTTAGGGGGCCCAGAATTGGACCCTCTTTCTATTAATTTGTATCACATGGGGCCATGTGAAGTTTATTGCCCCAGGCCCCACAAATTTCAGTCGACGCTCATCCAGAGTTTTGCTCATGAGGGGCCAATATTTTCATAAGTATACATTTATTTGCACCATACAGGTTTTTGTTATTTTAGTTGTAAAACTGTAAGATTTGAGCTGCAGAATTGGAATAAGTCACCTATATAAGCTAATTATAAGCTAGTGCAAGATATCGCGCTTTGAAAGTGTTATTGTTTAGAAGAACAAAATGCAAAAGGAGATTTTAGAGAAGTGAAAAGTCAAAGGGTCAAATACATGTTAAAAACTCTCAGATTGTGGAACATCATTTAATATTTACAGATGAAACCAGAAGTTTACATATAGTGTGGAAAAAGAAGACACTTTTATTTTGTGAAATCAGACTAAACTTTTTCAGTTTTAGGTCAGTTAGATTACCAAAATTATTTCTATTTGCTAAATGCTAGAATAATGAGAAGGATTTTTTAAAAGACAATTTTTCATTACTTTCTTCAAAGTCAGAAGTACAAGTGACAGTTGAAAAAAAATCATAACTCTTTTGTTTCTAAATATTTTTCTCAGAGCATTTAGAACGACCCTTCTGACATTAATATGAGCAAATACAGCAGCGAGGAACAAACCCTCATTGTACAGTGGTACTTTGAGTCACATGGGTCAAATTCACAAACCCAGTGGTGTTACCGTCGACATTTTAATACCAGAGATGCCCTGAGTGTAAATGCCATTAAAGGAATAATAAGTGTTTTTCAAAGACAGGGGGCAGTATGTGATCTCCACAGACCTGACTAGTCCTGATTTCTTCCTGTGGGTCTATCTTAAAGAAAAGGTGTTTGTGAATAAACCTCAGACAATAAACGACTTAAAACATGACATCAGGATCAAATAAGAGCCGTAAGCCGGAAATGCTTTAAATGTTCTGTAAAGTGTGTTGGATCAGGCTGTTCAGAGACAAACACAAAATGGTGGACAATTAAAAAACATTATTTTTTTAAAATTAGGTAGTTTTTTACTTCCCCTAGTTTAAGTAGTGATAAGTTCACGTGTAAATGAACAATTATAACCGTTTATATTGACAAAAATCTGGGAAGGTTCAGTTTATCTACTGCTAAAATTTGGTGATTATAATTTAAGAATTATAGGAGCTACTGAAGATTTAAAAGTGTCAGTGACTTTTGGGCCACCCTGTAAAAGAAAAATTCTAATCTGTCAACTGGAGAAAAAGTTGTAGGAGTGAAGACGTTTCAAAAATAGAGCTAGCGAGTTCGCTGATAGATGTGAGGCAGCCATTTGGAGCCAGGTATGACACGGGCACAGTTTACAGTTTCTGTTTGTTGGCTCAGTCTAATGAGCTACACTAAGTAAACAATAAGTGTGTTAGTTTCAGTGTAGCTAGCTCCCTCGTTTCTGATGAGCTGTGTCCACCAGTGATCTGACCAGAACTCAGATTAGCAGCGAAACGTCTGCACTCCTACAACCTTTTGTCCAGTTTTACAGGTTTGAACTTTTTCTTTCACCTTTATATAAACACTTCAGTGCAAAGCAATATCTGCAGAAAATGTAACTACACAGCTGTCTTGTAGGTTTGTGGTAAAGATGGGACTGTGGGTGAGTTTTTAGTCAATTCAATTGGAGAAAATAATCAAAATTGGACCCACATATCAGCCCAGAAAGAGCTTATTGGCCATCGTCTGCTCTGGATTCTAAACAGTATAGGTATCAGCCATGAAAAAAACCATATCGCTCGATCTCTATATGTAACTAAATGCTCTTATAACTGCAGTATTGCACAAATATGCATCATTATAAACCTAGTATTTGCTTTTATTAAGTTTCAAACATCAATAGTTATATAAAGAAACATTACATTGAGCATATACTGCGTCCCAGGGAAGAATGTTCAAGTTTGGTTCAATTTCTCCTCTACTGCTTTAGTTTTAATGTTTTGGTTACAATACAAGAGTGAAGGAGAAGTGAAGAAAGAGCAGGAATGGTGTTAACTGAGACCAGCCACAGACACAACTCCACTGAACCTCGGTCCAAACTTAGAACCCGCTCGCCTCTTGCAGCTCCGCCTCCTCCTGTCCCGGCCCTCGCTTCTACCAGTGTGTGTTTGTTGACTTGAGGTTAGTTGGATCTCTGTTCTTGTATCGAGTGTCCACTGCTTCCATAGATCATTCCAACGAGATTCATCTGATACATTTACACAGCTCGTACATTTTCTATTATAACAATCTTATCTCCAGTGACATTTATAAAACATGAGCTGTCTTTTCTTTTAAGGACAGTTAAGCACGTCCACAGCACGGATCATGTCACTGTTCTTCCTGATTCATTCCCATTTAAGGTTTTACAGAATGAATCTTTGAATTGTCTTTGACGGTTCTGGCTCCGCTTGTGTCACTTTGATCACGGCAAAAGCATGTAATGATAGTTAGCCAAGAATGGGTCTGAAAATACTAATGTCAAGGTTTTTTGTTTTTTTTACTGTACTCAAAGTTCATACAATGTAAAATGTGGAAAAACTGTTTTGTTAAATGAAGAACTGCCTATAGTTAAGTTATGAGACTAATTGCAGTGACATTGAATATCCAGATATACATTAGAAACCCCCAGGATCCAGAGCGCCTGCTGTGAATGTCTTCTATATAAAAATATATAATCAGCTGGGCTTTTTCCAAGTAGAAGTCAGTTTACATTGTTTTGACATGGTGTTGGAATCCAGTCAGATGGGATTCAGATGATGTTGTAAACATTTTAGACATATAAATGACCATATAATACAAATATATCAACAGTTAAGTGCATTTTAATTCAAATAAATAAAGTGAATCTTATTAAAATAGATATTTTCCCTCTCACAGATGGACTGTTTTATAAACACTTGCTGTGTGATGGTAAATAGCCAGTGCCTCTCAGCTTTGACAGTTGAGTTCATTAGGAAGCTCTGGTTCATTCGGAGCGTCTGCTTCTTGTCTTTATGAGCTTCATTGTTGCTCTCCACATCCCCCGCCTCTCTCTCCCTCTCCTCCACCCTCTTGTCTTTTTCTCTGTCCTTCTGCCTCACTGCTCAGCTGGAATGACAGCCAGAAATGGCTGCCTGCGGGACTGTGTGTGTGTGTGTGTGTGTGTGTGTGTGTGTGTGTGCGCGCGAGACTCTTCCTGGTCTGATTCATTATAAATATATGTGATTAATAATATAGCTATGATGATGATAAATACATTTGTATCTATTTAAATCCCTAAACATGTTTAAAGGCACAGATAATATTCAACAGTGTAAGTTCTGAGGAGAAGGACTAACTGTACCTCACTGTATGAACCTCGTGAGCCTCTTTAAACTCACTCATCTCACACTTGACTCATTTTAAAGCTCTTGTCATTATGTTGAGTGTATCTTTGAACATAAACCTTGATGCTTGTAGGTTAAAGATGGTAACACGCCACCCTCCAAACAGCTCAGTGTGTTTGGACGTCTCTTTCTTTTCTTTTGGCTCCTCTTCAGCTCGACCTCATCTGTCACTGTGTTTCAGCTCTGACCGGTACAACTGACCCTCAAATATTCAGCAAAGGAGAGACGAGCTGCTGCGTGTGAAATGCACTCCAGTGTCAAAGCACTTGTGTATATGTGATATTTAAAATAACGTACAGCACAGCCAAATTTATAAATCAGAGCATTAAAACAGCTCCTCCAACCAGATCTGTGAGGTTCAAAACATACAAACTGTGCACAGGGACGAAAGCATCTGCCAGAAACAAATGCAAAATAAATAATGTTACTATAAACATCTTACCCACAAACTCCATTGTGACGGCCATTTTTCAGGAGAGTTTCCAAATGACACATACTGTAAATATGTCTGTATCAGAAGCTCAGGATTTGGTCGTTTTATTTCCTTTTTTCACACACACTTCTGCCCATGTTACACTATTTTCTGATCTGTTCTAATGTTGTTTCCTCGTCACTAAACAGACCTGGAGTTGTCTTTTGTTTGTTTCATTCACACGTTTAACACACAAACACTGCATATTTAGGCTGAGTTTTTCTCTCTCTGTTCCACCTTGTGATGTCATCATGTGAAAATACGGGAAGTGCTCCACTGTGTTTTTAAACTCCACACACCTTCACTAGAATCATTCATTTGGATGATTTCAGCCTTGGAATTGTCAATTTCTACTGAACTAAAGGTAAAACTTGACTTGAAAACTACCTCTTCATGACATCACAAGGTGGAACAGAGCGTTTTGAGCTTTGGAGATCTAACAGACTAATAATAAAGTGTTACTCAAACATGTGAATGAAACAAAACACAACTCCAGGTCCGTTTTTGATGAGAACAACATTATAACATGACTTAAAGCTCACAAGAGTCCATTTTGCGTACTATAGGATCTTTAAGTATACTGCAGTTTATTAAAATAAAATTGTTTTGTTCCAACAAAATCCAGATAAACACATGACATCACAAGGTGGAACTGAGTGTTTTCAGTTTGAGAGAAGTCGGCCTGAATCTGCAGGTTTGTTTGTGTGTTAAACATGTGTGAATGAAACAAAAAAACACAACTCCAGGTCTGTATTTATGACGAGGAAACGACATTAGAACAGATCAGAAAACGGCGTAATACGAGCCCTTTAATGTGTTTTTTTTTCTTTTCAAACTACTGTCCGCGTCTCATACAGTCCGTATAGTAAACGCTGAGTCCTTGAGTGTCTGGCCTTGTGCTCCCGTCGGGATGAGATCATTATTACTGTCCAGATGCAGAGCTGGGGGTCAGTGGTGTGTTCGTGTGTATTCTCCGTCTCGGGCCGTGTCCTGCCGTGCTCCCAGGGGCCTGATGATGAACACAGTGTGGCAGGACCAGTCATCACTGAGCTACAGCAGGCATTTAGACATCAGCCATGATTTAAAGACTGAAGGAGGAGGTGTAAAGGGACACATGCTCTCTGAGGCGGTCAGTGCTCCGCTTTCACTTGTGTTTTATATCGACACGCAGTTATGGAGCATAGACTGTATATATAAAGGGACATAGCTAACCTGCTAGCGGCTGCGTTCAAAGAAATCTGTCACTGCTGCTGTCAGACTCGTCATTTTGGTCTTAAAATGTTCGTCTTAAACCCGCTGTAAATTATCCTAGTATTGTTATTGTTTGCTATTGTTTCTGTAAATCAAATTATGAACTTTAAAAACAGACAAATCAGGCGCCTTCTTTCCCCGAGGTCGCTCCTGTTAGCGTTAGCAACAGGTTTGATTGACAGCGTTGCTAAGTCCGCTCCCTGCTAAACCAGCGGTGCGGGTGGGAAAGGGGCGTTACCTTCAACAGCCTCACTCCGGATTGGCTCTTTGGTTGCTATGATATCCGTGGTCCGAAGTCCAAATATGAAACTCGGCTCCGAATTCGCCGCTATACCTGCTCCAGCCTCGATTAGCTTCATTTGACTGGAGCCGAACGCTGTGGGCGACGTCACACTTCAATCCGTCCTGTACATCTTGATTTCGGATTTTTTTTGCATTTTTAACACATTTAACACAGTTTCTGATCATCAAACCATTTTTAAATCTAATTTTTAGTTGGATTTCAGTTTGGATTCTGTTATTTTTAAGATCGCGTTTCCAGCCCCCCCTAGTGGTATCAGGCTGAGATGAGACAACTTACCTTAATATATAAAATAATTCCTTTAATTTTATTTTATGTTTATTTGACTTGACTTTTCTGAAATATTAAAATTGTTTGATAATTTAAACATTTAAGTGTGATAAATTTGAAACAAATTTGGGAGAGGGTGGAGCAGGAGCGTCCAGAGCATCATGAAACGGAAAAATATTTTTTATGTGCAGTTTAATCGTTATTCATTTATACCATAAAATAGTGTTATATCAATGAGAAGGCAAGTTTATCCATTGGTACAAGAGCTTTACAGAACAAGAAATACATTAAAATCACAATACAACAAATCAAAACCTCATAAAATGAACATTAAAGCAGAATAAAACCCGTTCAGTCATATTCACAGCTGCAGTTTTGAGCCCTGATAAGAAAAGTGTTTTATGTCTGGAGTTTCCCCCATAAAAAGTATTACAATGATCCATCCATGTTCTTCCTCTTATCTGGGGCCGAGTCACGGGGGCATCAGACTTCCCCCACCCCAGACACTTCCTCCAGCTCCTCTGGTCTTGGAGAGTCCCTCTAACATCATTGCCATCAACTCACACGCTAGTTATAATGCTGTATAATTACTATTTACAAAGTACTTTTTTTTTTTCCCCGTTTTACTGAAATCTAGGTTTAGTCACTGCTGCATGAAGTACTCGACTTTCTTAAGTAAAAGTACAAATACAGAGGTTAAAAGTTATATTTAAGCACCCATTTAAAACATTTATTTGTAAAAACTGTAAAAGTATTTCACACAAATGTTATTTTATTAAAGTTTAATGTAGTGATATTGATAAAAATGAGACATATTTTGGTCACAGTAACGATACAAACTTCTTAACTTTTCTTATGAATTTGTGTGTTTATTTTTGTTTCGCTCAAAGCCGAAGCTTCAACTCGAAAACTTTAATCAGGATGTTTCCACAAACATGGTCAAAATACTCCCTCAAATCATATGAAAAGTACTTTTACTTTTCAGTCCAGTTCAAAAATGTAGTGGAGTAGAAAGTACAGATACTGCTTTCAAACGTAGTGAAGTAAAAGTACAAAGTATCCACTGTAAAATGTACTTAAGTAGAGTACAGATACCTTAAAAATCTACTAAGTACGGTACTTTACTACTTGTACTTCGTTACCTTCCACCTCTGCTTTTTGTAAATTAGATAAATGCAGTAGAAGTTGAAATAAAACGAATCCACATTCATGTCTGCCCCAAAACCTCCTTAAATGCAGCAGCACTTTGGCGTCTCGTGTCTCTGCCTCAGTCCTCGCTCCCTCAGGGTCTGACAGTTTTCGGGGAGGGGCCGGGGTGTCCTGTTGTGCGTCCTGTAGGGGGAGTGTGTGTGTGTGTGTGTGTGTGCTGTTTGTGTTGTGTTTGTGTGAGGCGTAAGTGCAGGCCTTCCTCCTCCAGATTGACATAAGTGTCTTTGAGGCTTTGCTCTTTTCAGACGTGCCTCAGCCTGGCAGCTGTGTGTGTGTGTGTGTGTGTGTGTGTGTGTGTGTGTGTGTGTGTGTGTGTGTGTGTGTGTGTGTGTGTGTGTGTGTGTGTGTGTGTGTGTGTGTGTGTGTGTGTGTGTGTGTGTGTGTGTGTGTGTGTGTGAGAGAGTGTGTATGCGCGCGTGTGTGAGTGTGTATGCGCGCGTGTGTGAGTGTGTATGTGTATGCGCTTTGTGTGGGTGTGTGTATAGTGTGTGTGTGTGCCGTGTGTGTGTGTGTGAGAGAGAGAGAGTGTGTGTACGTGTGGTGTGTATCCGTGTGTGTGTCTGTGTGTGTGTGAGTGTCATGTGTGTGTGTGAGTGTGAGTGTGTGTGTGTGTGTGTGTGTGTGTGTGTGTGTGTGTGTGTGCGTGTGCGTGTGAGTGAGTGTTTGTGTATATGTGTGTGTGCTGTGGCAGTTGGACTTGTGTGTATTTGTGTGTGTGAGTGTGAATGTCAATTTGTCTTTGTGTGGGTGTTTGTGTATATGTGTGTGGCAGTCGGACTTGTATGTGTCCGTGTGTGTCTGTGTGTGTTTTTAATGTATATATGCCTCAGCAATGTGTGTGTTCCGTGTTGCCTCGGAGCTCCTCTCTGGAGACTGACAGCCCCTGACACCTGCCATTTGGACGCTTTTCTCTGTGAAAAATGTCATCGTCTTGAGAGTGGACGTGTGTGTGTCTGTGCGGCCGACTCGCTGCCTCCCTCAGTTTTCCCGCCTCAGGTCAGACTTTGCAGCTGACTGAACAATGGAGCCAAGCTGTTTGAGCGGCCGGGACAGACAAACTTCTGTGGACGAGGATTCTCTGGACTCTTCAGACTTTAGCCTTATTGTTTTTATTTATTTATTACGTTCTGCTTTTTGTGTTTTTTGAATTCTACATTTACTACATTTTAGATTATAGCCCTCCCAAAAACGATTCTGTCAGTGCAGTAGCTGGAATAAAACACTTAATGAGTCGTAGAAGTGATTTATTCAAACCTCTACAGCTCAGATCTGATCATAAAACAGAAAAATAACAAAAGTTAACTCCACTCATACAAAGAAAACGTCCCCAAAATGATACTACTGACAAAAATTAGGGCTGCACAGATCTGATACTGAATCAGATATCGGTATATTCCAAATATAGTCGTAGTTGGCCCAGAAAGTCTCATAATGTTTTATTTTTATTCATACAAAGTTGCTCTGTGGTTACTTGACAGATAAATAACATTGTAAGAATAAAAAATATTGTTTATTTGAATAGGGACAGATACAACAAACGTAGATTAACTATTCAGTAACAACACATTTGTCTTATTTTAGTTTAGTTTTAAGGAAATAAATGCTGTTTTCAGTCTCTGCTCTGGTATCAGTTGATATCGGGCATTGTCAGATACCTTAAGTTCAAACTGGACTGGTGCATCTTCATAAAAAATAGTTCCATCTATAATGTACTGAACAATAAGTCGATATAGTCATCCTCACGATCGGCTTATTCAGAACGCAGTTTGTTATGCAACTGCCTCATCATTTCTTGTGTGTCTTACTTTTGTTCTGGTTCTTCATTCATCAAATATTCCTGAATATTGTAATGCACCAAAACTGAAATTAAAAAGTCATATTTGGAGATGTATGTGTAGTGACGAAAATGGCGTCTTGCTGATGAAGATTTCCTCGCTTCCTCTTGTCGCGGTCTTCATCAGGTCATGGCTTTACCCTTGTTCTTTTTGACTGATCTGATGAGCTGTTTTTAATGTAGATTAGGGCCACATGTGCCAGGAGGCTACAGTGAGGTATCAAAGTGTGTATCCATCTCCCTGAGTGTGTGTCGAGTTTGGGGCAGTGAGGGTCAGTCATTACGGTTGTGAGTCTCGTGGCTGTGTCTCAGAGATGACCTGTTTAGAATCGCCGTTTGTGACTTTGCCCCAGGACCAGACGGAGCTGAAGGCTCTGTTCATGTGGATACAGCTCATGGAAACAAACCGTGGACGAATAAATGACAACCCTAAGGCCCACCAAGTCATCGCTTTACACGCGAGAGGCTATTGACTTTGTCCACACATGAGCTGAGGGCCCTGGCCACAGAGACGGGCGCACACAACCTTCTGGTGGCTGCCACACTGATGTTGGCGCTATGGCAACATGGACGCGGTAATGACGAGAGCTCTGAGCTGTATCTATGACAGGACTGTTACCCAGCTGCCCTGCCGCCCAGCTTAATTAGGTTGGACATGATAGGGACTGGTGGCCATTTATACAGATAATTTGTCTATTCTTTTTGAATGCAGTGGTTTTATTGAAATTCAAATTGTAAAAGTGCGTTCTATCCTTTGAGCGAGGCCTTGAAAACAGTAGGTCTGGTGCGTTTGAATCGGTGTTTTACATGTGAAAGGACACGCTTTGTTCCATGTGTGCATAACGTTGTATTAGTGTGCATGTATATGTAGGATGAGCCTAATGACCAGTGCTCCTCTGACCTCTCTGAAGGTCATGTGCCAGTGCTCGTTAACGCCGTCACCATGGCGATATGTCAGCTGTCAGGACGACGAGCGAAAGCTGACAAAGCAAGGGGCCAATGAATAGAGACAATACTGAATATGAGGAGGACGTGTTCATTTAAATGTGATTGTCGTCAGAAGTCCTCTGCCACTCCTCATTAAGGAGTTACTCATAATTGGCAAGGTTATAGAGAGTCCAGCCCCTGGGTCAGCCGTCTGTTTATGTATCAGGGAAGAGTATCCTCATCTACGGGAGGATCTGACCTACTCAGGCTGTGTCTGTGGAGCAGCCCAGAGGAAAACGCCCCGTTCACTCTATAGATCGGCCTTATTTCTATTCCACAAACGAACAAAGAGCTAAACTGTTTGTCGCAGTCACTTTAGTATCAGCTGCAGATCAGTGGTTTTGTTCTATCACCGTCTCATCGGCCTGTGCAGGGACAAAACTGCACATGAGCACAGTGTTTCGTGAAGAATATCATTTGTTACATTATCCATAAATTATTGGTCACGTGAGTTATGACCATGGAATTTAGTTTTTTTGTTTTTAACTCAAATATTCTATAAGGCAAGGCAAGTTTATTTGTATAGCACAGTTCATACACAAAGTAATTTAAAGTGCTTTACACAATAAGAAAGACATAAAATCACAATACAACAAATCAAAACCTGAATAATCACAAATCTTAAGGCTCGTTTGGAGAGGCCAGTGAGCAGGACGTTATAGTTTAATCCACTGGAGACAAATGCAGGATAAGTCTCTACAAGTCTTGGTTTTGACAGTAAACCTTTGATTTTTGACATATTTTTAGATGGTAAAAATCTGCAGATGTTATTGATTTGATGTGGCTGTTAAAGTTCAAGTCTGAGTCCATTATTATCACTAGATTTCTCGCCTGATTTGAAGGTTTTTTAGAGAGAGAGAGACACACTGATCTGTTGGATGCAGTGGCTGAGTGAATCCATATATTTTACTTAAAGGATTTATTTTTTATTAGGCAACATAAAAGAAATAATTGTTTACAGTTTTAATTTAATGTGAAAAAGTTGGCAACCAAATTGAAAATAGGAGTTCGAAGGAGCGTACTGAGGCCTGGACACAGTTAGAGCACTGGTTATGTGTAATAAACACATAAACATCTCACTAAGCATGTAGGAAACTTGGTTAAGCACAAACTCTGAGACAAATACGAGCGTGTACATCTGTTTATGGCTGTACAAATAAAGGAAAACCGGAGATAAATGCACATCTTTATTTAAATTAAAAGAACAAAACCTTTAGACTTAAACTAAGACATGCAGCAAAGTCAAATACACCCGCAGTACTTTAAATAACCTCAAGGGGTCAGCAGTGGCACATGAATAGAAGCTGGATCCTTGCAAACTGAAACACACAATTTCCAGACTGAATTTGAAATTTTTTTTTTTTTAAAATATACTTTATTTTTACAAGTATTTCAACAAAGAAATACAGCAGACCACAAAAATACAGAGCATCCAGGGAGAGCAGTCATAGAAATAAAACAAAGTATAAGTAAAGTTGTTCCAATAACAGACATAATCAAATACCATTTTTTTTATATTAACAAACCTTTTCTCCAGTATCTTTTATATTTATCAGTAGAAAGTCTCAATGAAAAGGTCAGCCTCTCCATGTCCTATATCCTGAATTTTAATCTTCAGTCTTTCACATTGACTTACGTAGTTAAATGTTATTATAATTTTTAGGACCAAACTGATCAAACAAACACGTTCTTTTTTTCCTCTTTTAGTATCACCAACGAGGCAGGAGCTTCTATCTACAGCGTCAGTCCTGAGGCTGTCAAAGAAATGCCAGACCTGGATCCTAACCTGAGGAGTGCAGGTAATGATATAATAATAATAAAAGAGCCCCAGTGTAAAGATATAATAATATAATAAAATAACACACACAAAATCTAAGCAAACGCTCGTCATGAATACACACGTTTAGTCATATTCATGTTGATATTTCCTGTCCAAAAAACAGTTTGAGATGAATTTACCTGCTGCCTGCAACTGATTTCATCCACTTCTTTGAGTGTACTATTAATAGTACAGTGTCAAAATACTTTTTACTTTTACTTCACTACATTTAAAAGCAGTATCTGTACTTTCTACTCCACTACATACAAGTATTTTTTATTATTGTCTGAGATCTGCTGAAAAGGCTGAGGATTTATTTTTAACATGTTCATAATTTGAGTAAAAAACAAATAAAAATAGATAGAAAAAAAAATTATTCAGTTGTTTCTGCTGAATAAAATATATCTCAAATCTTTATCAAAATCTCCACATTTGAAGCTTGATACGACTCAAAATCTACACGAAATCCTTTTGCTTTTTCCTCTTTAAGTACATTTTTAAACAGGTACTTAAATACATTTTCATTTGATACTTTTAGTGTTTGTTCCAGTATCTGTACTTTTACTTAAATAATAAAATTGCGTACTTCTTCCAGCGCTGCACACAATATAACGGATTGCTTGGGATTTCAGTGAACAAATGCTTTCTACAGACTTCCTATTTAAAAGCAGTAAATGGAGTGCGGCTGGATTATTCCTCACTAGTTTCCTGTGGTCACCAGCTCCGAGCCATATTTATACCTTTAATGAAAACCAGCAGAGATCCACAGGTTTGGACTCTCGGGCGGATTAAATGCAAACCGTTCTGGATTTGTGTTTTGAATGGCGTTGTATTTTATGGCATGAAATACATTTGACTCGGACGTGCTTTAATTTAGTGCAGCACAGAGACACCTAGTGGCCAACTTCGCTCACAGTCGACATACAGACCACATACAGTGTAAAAATTGCAAATCTGCGTCAGAGTTTTTCACGCATTTCATAAAATACCATATCACGGCGTTAAAGTTAAAGCCCTGTTCCATTTTCACCCTTCGCTTTGACGTCTCGTGTGTGTTCGCCGTGTCCGCTGTGCCCCTCTTGCTCTACTCTTGCTCCACTCTCTCCTCAGTTTCTTCTGAGTTTAGTTTTAGAGCCTTCGCATAAGTGCTGCGGAGTCACTGGAATCCATTTACAAATAAGTACGAAGAAGTTTTTCAGTAAAAGACAGAAGAATATAGGATCATTTTGGTGGTGTTCAGAGCAAGGCCAGGGCTGAAACTCCATCCCTGTCTAAATATTATCTCAGGCAGCAGCCTCCCACCGCAGCCAGAGCCCAGAGCACAGAACCAGTGATTCCAGACATTTCGCCTCTGTTACATCCCCATTTCTTTGTCTCTTCTACCTTGACAGTTTAATTCTCTTAACGCAAAGTTCCAGTACAGAAAGTATGCGCGTGAAAGAATGGCATTATCTTTGTGCTGTAACTAGGCCTGTCAGAACTGAAGAAGAAGCGGTTTGGACGAGCAGCGAAACGTCTTCAATCCTACAGCTTTTAGTCCAGTTGACAGATTTTACTTTTGGCTTTAACTACAGGCCTGTCACATTAATCACTTTACCGACTTATCGTTCAATACATGAACATTTCTTTGCAAAAATGGGGAGATTTGGGATATTTTTGTTGTAATTTGATAAGATTTGAGCCGTAGCAGTTTGGATCAGTGACTTCTGTGTAGAGATCGACAGATATGTTTTTTTTCATGACTGATACCGATACCGATTGCTTAGAATACAGAGCCAAAGATTGTTGATTAGTTCTGCCGATATTTTTGGGCTGATTGTAGTACTGTACATTTAAAATCATCCCAAACTCACTGTTTTCTTTTACCGCACACAGATGAGAGAGCTGTGGTCACGTTTCATGCTATTCTCTTCATATTTAAGTATTAAAATAAAGCTTTGTGTGTATTTTTTTTAGGCAGCAGACCAATTTTGACCAAAACAAAATATCAGTCTTTGCTGGAGATCGAAAGCTAATAGCAGATACACTAAAAAGTCCAAATATCGACCTTATCTCTACTTCTATAGTTAATTATTGGTTCATTCTGTTAATTTCAAATGGTTTTACTGGGATTATCTTGCATTATTGTTATTGAGTCAGTGGCGTAAACTAGTTTCAATATTATCATTTATCCCGTTTTCGATATACAGTTGTCTGTCACTATATCACGGTTTACCTTTTGCGGTCTCGCTGTTTTCTTTTTTTTTTTTTTTGCACACTCTTTTTTTTTTTTTTTTTACACTTCTGAATGTGCATTGCTTCTTTGTACAGATTCTGAATGTGACCATTTTGTTCTGCGTCCTGATTGGCTGAGGACTGTAGACCATTGTGTTTTGCGTCCTGATTGGCTGAGGGACTTGTGTTCTGATTTGTGACATTTTGCGTCCTGATTGGCTGAGGGGCTGTAGACCATTGTGTTCTGCGTCCTGATTGGCTGAGGGGACTGTAGACCATTCCATCAGTCTCCTCCGTGTCTCCTGTACAGTACAGAATGTGTCAGACAAATTTACATAAATGTTGGATCGCAGTGTGACTCTGAAGTGCTGTATATTTGCAAGTTTTCTCCCCGACAAAACCCACAATGTCGATGAAACGTTCTGCACCGACAAAGGCACCGACGAAGGTTTGAACTTTGAGAGAGTTTAAACAAGAGAGAAATGTGAGAAAATGTTAATGCCTGTGTGAGAAAAGTGTATAAAGTGTGTGGTGAGGGGTTTTACAGCCACAAAACATGTAGAATAATTGTAAAAAATAAAGCTGATACTTTTGAGGATTATTTTTAGAACATAACCCCCACGATAAACGAGGGACCGCTGTATTGTAGTTCAAAGTGTGTTATCATGATAGGCCTGGTTGTAACCATAGACTGTACATTTAAATGAACATAATATGACTAAGCCCAAAACAGGGTCAGAAGGTTGATCAAAAACCTGCTTAAATTATCATTATGGGGGGTGGTAAATTATAATTAGATTTATCCCACCCGCAGGCCAGCTTTGTAATGTGCAGGTAATTATCATATTCTCTAATTATATGTGATATTTGCATTTGCATTTTCAATAACTGATGTGATTAAGCTTTACAGAGAAAGACGGTATGAGGCCCCACGACAATAACACGATCATATCTTTTGTTCCGCAGTGTCTATCGGGCGGCGAGTTCAAGATCCGATGGCTGAGCTGGTGAAAATTGATCCTAAACACATCGGCATTGGCACATATCAAGTAAGAGCATTTGAAATACATGTAATGAAAACAGAGTGTCTAAGATGTCTATTATATAAAACATTGAACGGAGTATTGTATAAACCAATGGATATCAACATTATATTTTTTCCAAAACAGCCCTGTACAATGAAAGGTTTGTAGAGTGTATCACAGAACAGAAAAAGATTTAGGTTTAATGTTTTCTGAGGCTGATATTTCCTCATGGGGGTGACGTTTGCTCAGTTGGTGGAACGTTTTCCCTCTGATCTGAAGATTTGCAGTTCGAATCCCGCTCTCGACGTGCTTTGAGTGCCTTGAAGGTGGAAAAGCGCTGTGTAAAAATGTAAAAACTATGTACCGTTTACCAAAATAAATAAACTGCGCCTGTGAAAATAGATTCTAAACACATCGGCCTTGGCAAATATCGAGTAAGTGCATTTATTCTTCTGTAGAAATACATATGACGAAAATACAGTGTCTATTATATAAAACAAAACATTTCAACATTTTCTTTTTCCAAAACAGTTCTGGACAATGAAAGGTTCCTACAGTGTATCAAAGAACAAAAAAGCGTTATAATGTTTTTTGAAGCAGATATTTCCTCATAAAATAAATAATCTGAACTGGATTTGACACAAAAGAGGGTGAAATTGTCTTGGTGTTTGTGTTTGTGTGATGAGTCCCAAGCCCTTGTCTCTCATCACATTCTGACGGGGCTCCCTGGGGTGCCTGGGGTTCTGCACCTCCCGCCCTCAGATCATGTGACTAGGTCAACAAATGATAATATAACCGGCTAAATAAACTTTGGGTGCTGACAGATATGAGATGAGACATCACTTTGACCTGTGCTCGAGCTCTCTCACACAGACACAGACACACACACAGGGACAGATATACACACACACACACATGCACAGAGCACACACACACATGCACAGAGCACACACTGCACTTCCCACATACACACACATATATGTACACTGTGTTGTTTTACATTTAAACATCTGCAGATTTGCGCACTCTCTCTTCCCTTTCACTGTCCTGTGATCTATGTGTCCTGTGTGGTTGTAGATTTTAAAAAACTACGATTTGTGCTCCCTCCCTGTGCATGCTGTGTCTTTATGTGTGTGTGTGTGTGTGTGTGTCTGTGTGTGCTCTGTGTGTATGCATGTGTGTGTGTGTGTGCCCTGTGTGTATGTGTGTGTGTGTGTGTGTGTGTGCTTGTGTGTACGTGTGTGTTGTTCTGTTTGTGTGCTCTGTGTGTATGCTTTGTGTGTATGTGTGTGTATTGTGTGTGCGTGAGTGTGTGTGTGTTCTGTGTGCGTGCTTGTGTATGTGTGTGTGTGTGTGTGTGTGTGTGTGTCTGTGTGTGTGCTTTGTGCAAGTATGTGTGTGTGTATATATATATATATATATGTGTTTGTGTACTTCATGTATATATGTATGTATGTGTGCGCTTGTGTGTGTGTGCTTGTGTGTATATGTATGTGTGTGTGTGTGTGTGTGTGTGTGTGTGTGCATGCGCTCGTGTGTGTTTTTTACATCGCGAGACCTTTGAATGTTTATTGCCAATAGATCCCAAAAGCATAAGGAAAGATGTAACTCTAGACAGCTGGCACAGCAGGCTCTCCCTCGGCTGACCCAGTGACTGACAGCTCTAAAAGAACGAAGGAAATGAGCTGAGGGCTAAAAAAGTGCGGCCCATTAAAGTCAGATTGGACATAACTATCGGTGTGGGAACCCTGTTTTCTTTGCACTGACAGACGAGGCTTTATTGGCATATTGGGGTTGACTGAACACTGCTATAACGTTTTTGCTAACATTGCAATAGCCGCCATTTTATCCCCGCGCTGCTTTTTCTACAATAACACACAGTAGTTATTAAAGATAGTGACGGAGGTTGCGGGCATCTTGTTCATCTGTCACTTCTTTGAGCTGATGTACTGACAGCTGGATAAATCCGCGAGCCGAAAATCTACCTGCTTCTGGAAAACACACACACACTGACTGCTGTGTAAGAAAACATATCCAACCAACCGGATATTAAAGAAACTGTCAATCATTTTCGGACTGTTCAGATAGCGTTCGTGTTTAGTCTCGGCTCGTCACGATTAGGCATGGGATGATATTGAAATTTTGCGTGATTAACGATTAAATCACGATAATTATTCAAGTTGCCGACAGTTTAAAAATGTCCTGGATATGGATAATCATAATTTTAAGATTAAAAATAAGTTCAGTGGTTAACCAACCGTTATAGTTGTGTAATTTGGGAAAACTACTACGATTTTGCAGAGAATATTATGGATTAGCAGGGGCGTTGACTGAAATTTGAGGGACCGGGGCAATGATTCTCCCATGGGCCCCCCTCTAATACAAACTGATAAGAAGAGGGTCTATTTTATGTCACTATTATGACTTGAAGAGTATATTTTGGCGCTCAGTATTTATCATGTGTAGAGTCTCTTTTCAGTTATTTTTGTTGCAATATGAAAAAAATTGAGCTGTAAATATCTGAAAATGTAATTTTTATGGCTCATTATTGCTTCACTCTGCTGTTCGTTTGGTGCTTTTAATGATACAGTTTATTTAAATATTTTTATACGATTCTGTGAGTGGCGTAATTGAGTTAAAATATTATCGTTTATCACAGTATTTTTCTGAAGTAATATATCAAGCAGTGGTGGATGAAGTACTCAATTTTGTTATACAGATACAGAGGTAAAAAGATACTCAAGTAAAAGTAAAATATCACATAAAAAAGTAAATTTAAGTAAAAGTATTCAAGTACATGTTTAAAAATGTACTTTAAGAGTAAACAGTTCTACCATATTTTCCGAAGTATAAGACTCACCAGCCAAAAAATGCAAAATAATGAAGAAAAAAACATATATTTCACATATAAATCACATCTGAGTATAAGTCTGGCCAAACTATGAAAAAAATGTGATTTATAGTCCAGTGTCCAAAGTGTTGTCAATTTGTTAAAGTGTGAAATTAAGTAAAATACAAATATTTTTTAAAACTTTTCTTATGCATTTTGTGTTTTTATTTTTGTTTTGCTCAAAGCCGAAGCCTGAACTCGAAAACTTTAGTCAGATGTTTCCACGAACATGGTAAAAATAACCCCTCAAATCATATGAAAAGTACTTTTTTTTTTTTTTTTTTAGATATGTTTATTATAATTTTTCATTTCCATTTAACAACATCAACAAAGAACAAACAAGGCACATGTACATAGTAATGATAATAAAGGTGGTATGAAGCAAAAAAGTAGTTGTATTAGTAGTTAAAATAATGATAAAAGTCGTAAAATATAAATAAAAGACAATGAGGAGGAATATTGTCCATATTTCCCAAAACGAAAAGTACTTTTTACTTTTCAGTCCTGTTCAAAAATGTAGTGGATCAGAAAGTACAGATACTACTCTCAAATGTAGAGAAGTAAAAGTAAAAAGTAGAGTACAGATACCTAAAAACTACTTAAATAGAGTACTTTACTACTTGTACTCGTTCTTTACCTTCCAACACTGATATGATGCTTCAAAATGTGTTATCGTGACAGGCCTCGTTTATTCATCTCCTCTCCAAAAATAGAAAAATATACTAATATAATAACGATGCAATCAATGTAGTGGAGGACAGTAGTCTTCAGGCACTTTTGAACTTGAAGCCATATTTCTTCTTTAATGCTGCAGCGCCTCGGGGGAGACAGGAGCCGACAGAGCTAATAGGAGGAAGGAGTGAGGTGGAGATATTGAGTGCTGACAGTGAGTGATGGGTTCGGCTCAGAAGTTTTAAGGCGTGGGAATACAAGGGCTTGTTTGGGATTTGATTAGATGCTAAAGCTGCCAAACAGTGCCTTTAAATGTCCCCCAGGTTTGTCAGGGTTGGTACTTAAGTCAAACGTTTAAAAGATTAATACAGGTCTGTGCCAATTTACTGATTGTTTAAAGTTCTATATTACACAAAATTGACTCTTTTGAGCTTTAAGCCATGTTATTATCCTGTTACTTCATCAAAAACAGACCTGGAGTTGTGTTTTGTTTCATTTGCACATGTTTGAGTAACTCTTTATTATTAGTCTGTTTGTATAGCCAAAGCTCAAAATGCTCTGTTCCACCTTGTGATGTCATGAAGTGGTAGTTTTCATGTTAAAAGCTCCTTTTACCTTTAGTTCAGAACAAATTGGACATTCCAGATTGGCTGAAATGATCCAAATGAGTCTAGTGAAGGAGTACGCAGTCTAAAAACACAGTGGGGCACTTCCTGTATTACCACATGATGACATCACAAGGTGGAACAGAGTGTTTTCCGCTTAAATCTGCAGGGTTTGTGTGTTAAACATGTGCAAATGAAACAAAACACAACTCCAGGTCTGGTTATAATGAGGAAACATTATAATGAGCCCTTTACCAATTTATATATATATATATTTTTTTTATTGTTGTTGCATAAAAAGCAAAGAAAATATAGTTTATAGGCGTTTGCATGACTCCACTTTGCACTTGTAATCAAATACTCTACCCTCCTAAGATTATCGTATTTGTAATTTCTAGAAAACCAATTCTGGTGTCTGATTTTCTCATGCCCCAGTTTGCAGCCCCGCAGGTTATGAGCGTGTGTGCACAGGTTTTTGTCCCCTCTGTGCGATTGTTTGCAGACAGGAAGTTGCAAAAACGGCTATTAATGAGAAGCGTTCATGGGAGGTGTAAGAAAAAACATAAAGCCTTCTCCTCTGTGTCATATCAGTTACACTTCCTGATTTATGACAGTAGCCCAGGTTAACTCTACATTATTCATCCACACACACCTACACACAGTTGTCAAGCCAAACCTGCATGCCCCGAATAGTAAAATACTAGTTCTCAGGGGCCTTAGAGGAGCTGTCAGTCAAGACTAGCGTGACCGCGAGATAACCTCAAACGTCTTGTCACTAGGATAATCAAAAAGGCTTACAGGAGCTAAAGAGCAGGGCCAAACCTCACCACAGCACGTCACGTTTGTCACAAAGAAAATGGACCACAATTAACTTAAAAGCTGCTAACTATTTAAATCTCACCTGTTATGCTGTTTGTGTCATTTCGTCTCACTACGTCCTCACTCAAAGTTGTATTTGGAGTGATTCTTTCATGTTTGAGTCATCTTTAATCGCTTATTTTCAAGACGCCATTTTGCTGATCGACCCCAGTCTTTGCCTCCACCTGTACACGCCCACTTCTCTGTACTAACTTTGTTTTTCAGTTTTATTTTCTTAATCGTTGATACTTGGGATTCGGCAGCGTGCTCGACATCAGCTCGCATTGGGCACCTCAGTTTTCTAATTTGGAAGTCAGCACGAACTTCTTTTATTAAGTCGTTTTAGATGAATACAGTTGTCTGTCACGGTATCGCGGTTCACCTTTCCCGGTCTCGCTGTTTCGGGGATTTTTTTGTGCAATTTTACATGCTTTTTTACAGAGTATGAACGTGCATTGTGTCCCGATTGGCTAAGGGACTATAGACCATTGTGTTCTGCGTCCTGATTGGCTGAGGGACTGTAGACCATTGTGTTCTGCGTCCTGATTGGCTGAGGGACTGTAGACCATTGTGTTCTGCGTCCTGATTGGCTGAGGGACTGTAGACCATTGTGTTCTGCGTCCTGTCTGAGGGACTGTGATTGGCTCTGGTCCTGATTGGCTGAGGGACTGTAGACCATTGTGTTCTGCGTCCTGATTGGCTGAGGGACTGTAGACCATTGTGTTCTGCGTCCTGATTGGCTGAGGGACTGTAGACCATTGTGTTCTGCGTCCTGATTGGCTGAGGGACTGTAGACCATTGTGTTCTGCGTCCTGATTGGCTGAGGGACTGTAGACCATTGTGTTCTGCGTCCTGATTGGCTGAGGGACTGTAGACCATTGTCCATCAGTCTCCTCCGTGTCTCCTGTACAGTACAGACAAATTTACATAAATGTTGGATCGCAGTGTGACTCTGAAGTGCTGTATGTTTGCAAGTTTTCTCTCCGACAAAACCCACAATGTCGATGAAACGTTCTGCACCGACAAAGGCACCGACGAAGGTTTGAACTTTGTGTTTAAACAAGAGAAATGTGAGAAAATGTTAATGCCTGTGTGAGAAAAGTGTATAAAGTGTGTGGTGAGGGGTTTTACAGACAAGAAACATATAGAATAATTGTAAAAAATAAAGCTGACTACATAAGCCCCGTGATAAACGAGGGACCACTGTATTGTGATTTAAAATGTCCAAATTATAACAATGATCCACGGGTGTCGTAGATTATAACTATAGAGACACACAAGCAGAATAAGTCTGATTTAAGTTTCACATGGACGACAATGCTCTAGACAGAATCATTTTGAATCTTATTGAAAACCTTAGTATTTACTTTGTGACTTTCCCATTTGACATTCTTACTAAAACACTTCATTTTGCACCATATAAAGATTTATTTCAGCAACTTTACCGTTCAGTGTTTTCATTGGAGTAGAATATCAGGGCTAAGTATTTCTGCCAGACTGAGGCACTTTCTCTAAATCGTTTTTATTAGCTGGGTTAACCATTTTTTATCCAGGGCACATATTTTTTAGTTTATCTAAAAATAGAAATAGCCAGGAATAATCCAAAGTAGTATTTTTGTTTGCTGTGTGGTTGAGTGGTCAGGCTGTAGCACATATGCAGGGCCGCTCGTCTTCTTCAGCTTCATAATAACGTCTCTTTAATAACTGTTGGTGAATGTCCCTCTCCAGTCTCCCCCGTCAGCTTCTGGATTGATTTAAAGATTCTGTTGGTGGTTTTCTGATGTGTTTTCATGTTTTCCTCATCACAAACAGACCTGGAGTTGTGTTTTGTTTCATTCTCACATGTTAAACACACAAATCTTGCATATTTAGACTTTCAAAAGGAAAACACTGCATGACATTACACCTTTATCGTGTCATGTGGTAATACAGGAAGTGCTCCACTGTGTTTTTAAACTCCACACACCTTCAGTCGAATCATTTGGATCATTTCAGTCATGGAATTGCCCATCTCTGCTGAACAAAAGCTGGAACAGAGCATTTTGAGCTTTGGAGATGTAGACGGACTAATAATAAAGTGTTACTCAAACATGTAAATGAAACAAAACACAACTCCAGGTCTGTTTTTGACAAGTTAACAGGATTATAACACGACTTTAAGCTCACGAGAGTCCATTTTGTGTAATATAGGACCTTTAAATCTTAATTATCTCTCTGAGCTTCTGTCTGTCCCTGTGTTCCCACTAGAACTTTGAGATGTTTTTGGATGTTTCAAGGTCTCGGCTAAAAACTCGACGCTACTGGGCTTTTGCTGCAGCTGGTCCCAGACTCTGGAACAGTCTTCCTTTGGGTATTAGAACAGCGCAACCTTTAAATATTGTTAAATCTTGTTGAAAACTCATTTTATGCACTGGCTTTTAACAATAGACTGTGTAAAAAGGACTAAGTGAGTGGCAGCCATTCGAGGCTAACAGCTGTAGCGGCGAATTTGGAGTTCCATATTTACAATTCCGACCGTGAGTATCATAGCAACCAAAGAGCCAATCCAGAGCGAGGCTGTTGAAGGTAACGCCCCTTCCCACCTGCACCACTGGTTTAGCACAGAGCGGGCGCTTAGCATTTGTCTGTTATTAATGTTCTTATCTTGAATCACGGACAAAACAGCGAAATAAAAACACCAGGATCATGTAGAGAAGGTTAATGCAAACACTTTAAAATGACGAGTCTGACAGCGGCAGTTACAGAGAGAGGGGCCACAGTTTTTCAATGTAAAGTGAATTAGATCCGGAGTCGATGGAGCTGGAAGCGCGCCCATGATCACTTCCTGTTTGGAACACGGCGGCTAGCGGGTTAGCTATGTCCACAGTCTATGGTTTTAACACAAGCTGGGAGCGGGACACGTGTATGGGATTGTTGTACTGTCTTTTTGCATGTTTTATTCTTTAAGATGACACTTTATATCACCTTTGTGCAGAACTTTGAGCAGCTATGGTTGTTTTTAAAAGTGCTTTATATATAAATTTGACTTCTGCAAATAAAATACACAGATCCACACACAGATACAGAACGTCTTGATCCAAATTCTGTATTCATTGGCTCTCGAAGCTCTGTAAGATATTATTG
Source organism: Periophthalmus modestus (assembly GCA_019594935.1). Taxonomy (NCBI): domain Eukaryota; kingdom Metazoa; phylum Chordata; class Actinopteri; order Gobiiformes; family Gobiidae; genus Periophthalmus; species Periophthalmus modestus. The sequence continues at coordinate 32,418,834 of JAIEZT010000441.1, forward strand.
AATTGCCTAAAACGTATCAAATCGTCACTTTCCAGAGCCCCTGCAGCGTGAGTGATGATATGTTTCGTGATGTGTTGAATCTAGTTATAGTATAATAAAAACCTCGGGTCCATAATTGCGTATCACGTTCACAGAGTTCATGCACAGGTGAGGTTTTCATAGGTGTGTGATGCATCTGCGCTGTCTCACCTATATAAAGTTACAGCTGGAATCCGAGCGCACGCTGACTGGAGTTTTACTGCATCTGAACTCCTCCACGCCTCCACCTTTCTCATGAGAACATTCTTCCCAGGTGTGACATTACAGGTGCTTTCCTCTCCCTGCGTCCGCTCAGTCTCCAATGTCCCATCAATTTCAAACTTTAAAATTGAATATTTCTTAAAGTCCCATGTTACGCTGTTTTCTGATCTGTTCTAATGTTCTTTTCTCATCAAAAACACATCTGGAGTTGTGTTTTTTTGTTTCGTTCACACATTATTTAACACACAAACCCTGCATATGTAAGCTGAGTTCTTCTCTCAAACAGAAAACACTCTGTTCCACCTTGTGATGTCATCGTGTGGTAATACAGGAAGTGCTCCACTGTGTTTTCAAACTCCGTACAGCTTCACTAGAATCATCCAGATAATTTCAGCTCTGGAATTTTCCTACTAAACAAAAGCTAAAAGGAGCTGTTAACTTTAAAACTACCACCTCATGACATCACAAGTTGGAACAGAGCGTTTTGAGCTTTGGAGATGTTACAGACTAATAATAAAGTTACTCAAACATGTGAATGAAACAAAACACAGCTCCAGGTCTGTTTTTGAGGAGGGAATAACATTATAACATGACTTAAACCTCACAAGAGTCAATTTTGAGTAATATAGAACCTTTTAAACCTAAACTCCTTCCTTTTGTTGAATTTCCCTGTTTAATTGTTGATTTGTGATTGGAAATAATATAGTTTATTTTTTATATATTTTTTCAAATGTCTGAAGACATTAAAGATTCATCCAAGGCCGGATTAAAACGCCAAAAGCCTTCATCTTCTTTGGAAACGAGTTACTCAAAGCTGAAAACACAATTAGTTAAATAAATTAAAACAAAAATTAACAGCAATTATGGAATGTAAAGTCTTTGAATGTAAAAAAAAAAAAAAAAAAAAATGGTATTGTATATGTAGCATTTAAATTATCTTTTTTTTTTTTTTTCATCAAAAGCTCTAGTCTTGAATTGTGCTGTACAGTCTTGAATCCGTCTAAACCACAGAAAACTACACAGTACTTAAAGCCGCAGTATGGAATTTTTTTGACCAGAAAGTTTTTTTTATTATTTTGATTGTTTTTATTGCATGAAAAAACTAAAAGAAAATCACATGAGCCTCCATTAAAATGTTCCTTGGGCTTTAATATTCCACAGTACGACATAAAACATATCTACCTCCATGAAGAATGTTCCAAAGTGTGTTTTTTATTTTCTAATTGCATTTTCTAGACTTTCTTTCTAGCTCTGCAGTTGCCAGGCCAACTCCAGAAAGTTACGTACTGTACCTTTAACAAATATCTAAGTTAATAAATATCTAAGTTTAAGAATAAGAGTCGTTCTGGACTGAGCCGAGTGTGAAGTTCTTCTCTAATCTGCAGTTTTTTGCTGTACTCGGGCTGTACTCATAGCAGTGCACTGTATGAACGATGGTAGCAATTCTTTATAAATTTCAACTCTTTTGATCTTTCCATAATAGGCCAGTGTTCATTCTCATCGTATTGTTTTGTCTTGCGGTTTAGACTGAGTGAAATGTCCAAATGTGTGTTCTTTTATCTTTTGGCTCAACTTAAATCACAACTGCTTTTTGACAAGCCAAGTTAAATATTTTCATCTTTTCCTGCTCGTCTCCTTGTGCAGTAGACAACAACACTGTTAATTCAATCTGTATTTGTTTTGATGAGAATTCTGTCTAGTGATTTCTGTACAAATCACTTTTTTGTGAATATTCCTGTCTGTCTGTAAAGAAATAAACATGAGATTCTTGAGTGGAGCTGGAAAGTCAAACACATTTATATATTTTGTGTATAATATTGTTATGGGTGGGGTTTCGTGGTTCATTTCTCTAATAATCCGATAAAAAGTACTTAAAACTTTTGTGTTTTAGCATGACGTTTCAGCCGGAGCCCTGAAGGCGGCCTTGGACGGCGTGGTCCAGGAGTGTGTGAGCTTCGTCGGAGTGGACATCAACATCTGCTCCGAGACGCTGATGAGGTAAACGACTCCCACAATGCATCTGCGTATACTGTAGACATTATTAAACCCGCTGCGTCGGGCATATTCCTCTGGCATATTTTCCCCCAACAGTCACAACATGGCTGATGCTTTATTTCAAGAGCACACGATCAGACTGCCAACTTTCTGTTTAGAGAAATGCTTCACACCCTGGTCTCACTTTCTTGGTAACTAACAGAGAGGGATTAGGTCAGATTCATTATACGAGCAGACATCATTCACAGGCTGTAATTAAAAATAACAAAGAAAAAAAAAAGTCAAAACCCAAACTGCCTATTCCACACGGCTTGCACAAATAACACTATAGAACGGTGAGAATTATTTACCATATATTTCCAGTGGGCTCACAATACTAGAAATGAAGTTGGCACGAGCTGCATGTCGGGCATCAGGTCATGTGTTTACTTCTCTGCTGTGCCAGGGAGCTTTTTCCAGCAGCGCCGCACACACCGTACGCTCAGATGTGTTGATGACTGAGGTATTATGCAGGGTGTTGACATGGCACTGTTGCCGAGTGAGTGCGTAATATAGTCTCAAATCACCTCTCGGGGGCGCTCTGCCAGAACTGGACAAATAAACGGCTAAAGTGGCGGCGTGTGTTTTTTTATTTTTTCTTCTTTTTTTTACAGTCTTTGTTTGTAATATGGTAGGATTGGGGTTAGAGTTAAGAACATTATAATATCTGTAGTTATGAATAATAAAATGTAGTGTTTTTATATATAAACAGGGGCGTCGGACTGTTTATCGAGGGCCCAATGCAGGGAGGGGCCCCTCATAAAGTCTATAATTTCCATTTTTCATTAGACAACATGAAGTACTTTTAGCACTAACTTATAGCACAACATATCACCCATTTGTTCGCTCAAAAGAGGATAAGTTGCACCAGTCAAAAAATGCATAAAGATGAAGAAAAAAAATATATATTTCACATATAAAACAAATCTGAGTATAAACTATGAAAAAAGTGCAGGTTATAGTCTGGAAAATACAGTACATTACAATATATGTCGTAATGAATAACAAAATGTAGTGCTTTTACAAAAAAACAGGGGCGTCGGACTGGGGGGGGCAAAGGGTGCTGTTTATCGAGGGCCCAGTGCAGGGAGGGGCCCCTCATAAAGTCTATAATGTCCATTTTTCATTAGACAACATGTAGTACAAACTTTTAGCACTAACTTATAGCACAACATATCACCCATTTGTTCGCTTAAAAGAGGAAGTTGCACTGGAGTATAAGTCGCACCAGTCAGAAAATGCATAAGGATGAAGAAAAAAAACATAGATTTCACATATAAATCAAAGTATAAGTCGCACCCCTGGCCAAACTATGAAAAAGAGTGCGACTTATAGTCTGGAAAATACAGTTCATTACAATATATGTAGCTATAGATAAAGAAATGTAGTGCTTTTACATATAAACAGGGGCGTCGGACTTGGGGGGGTAAAGTGTACTGTTTACCCAGGGCCCCATGCAGAGAGGGGCCCCTCACAAACTCTATAATATGCACTTTTCATTAGACGGCGTGTAGTGTGAGCCCACCATGATGCTATGTGCCCGTGGCCCGTTTGGTGCCTGCCCCTGTTTATAAATGTGTATAAAATATGATATACTGTGATTTAGAACTCTTGCTTTTTTAATTGGAAAAGTTTAATTTTTATCTTACTTCTGTTTGTAAATGCAGCAATTGTTTATGATAAATATGTTTTTACATTCAAAGTTGTACATTTGTAGTACATGAATTTGTACATGGTCCCTGAGAAATAAATAATAAAAAAGAAGAAAGAAAGTATTCTCTATTTAAACCAACTAAAACTAAACAGTATAATTCCTGTAAGTGAATGTAGACACACTATACCTGTCGTCTTTTTAGTCCGGTGTAATTGTTTTAGCTGAAGCCTGTGGACTACAGGTTCAGTAAATATTTAAATGTACTTTTTACTATGCTTTTTCTTATTTGTGAATGTTTATTTTAACCGTGTACTCAAGACTCCCTTGATAATGAGATACAATGGGATTTCCTGATAAAATAAAATAAATAAATTGTTTTTTTATAGTTTTTGTAATGGTATGGATCATGTGTCCTCACTCGTATTTTATCGTGTGTGTCTCTGTGTGTGAAAGGGTGTGGCAGTTTTAATACATGAATACTTTTTATATTTCAACCCATTATCACTTTGTTTGTTTGTGTTTTGTCAAATGTTGGTGGGTTGTTCTTTTCCAGGGGACTGCAAATGTAAAAGAGCCTAACTCTGGACAATGCATCAAATGGCAATATTTATGTTCTAATTGTACATGGTCTTTTTTGAAATAAATAAATATTTAAATAATAAAAATAAATAAATTACTGAATACGAATAAATAATTAAATTTATACAAATAAAATACATTTATTAAAAATACATAAAAAAAACAATTAATACAAATAAAATACATTAATAAAAATAAAATAAATTATACAAAAATAATAAGACTGCATAAATGATAGATACATTTTATATTCTACCTTACATTTTCCCTAAATTGTCGTTCTTTTGGGTGTCACTTAGGCATGTGGCTGGGCTGAACGCCGGTAGAGCTCGAAGCATCGCTGAGTGGAGAGAACAAAATGGACCCTTTATCAACAGAGAGCAGCTCAAACTGGTCAAAGGCATGGGCCCCAAGTCTTTCCAGCAGTGCGCCGGCTTCATAAGGATCAACCCTCAAACTCTGGAGTGGTACTTGTCTCCATACAGAAACACATTCACAACTGCCAAAGCTAGTCATTTATTATTTCATGTTATAGATCTGACCAAACACTTGTTCTTTCTGTGTTTTAATTTGCATTGAAACAGCTCCAGCTCCTTACCTCAGTCCAGGCCGGCGATCCCAGAGAAAATAAGCTCTAAGAAGGGTAAAGGAAAGAGTTGTGTGGCCGTCCCAAGCTCTGTTAATCCGCTGGACCAGACCTGCATCCATCCCGAGTCCTACCATACAGCACAGAGGTTTGACAACAAAAAACATATTACACTTTCTCCAAAAGCCCGCTGGCCAAAAGCATACGCTCAGCCCGGGTTCATTCAGACACTGTTCCATATGGGGCTAGTTACAGAGCTTGGAAGTACTGATTTAATTCATACCGACAAGACTACAAGAAAGGGCCCGGATTGTTGTTACACATGTCCTCAAGGATGCTCTGGGTGATTTTAAAGTTTATAACAAAAGCATATTTAACATCTTTCCTTAGCCTTATTTTTGGATCTGGGTTTTAGAGTGTGAAAGAGATAGACGTGCGGACACAGGGACAGATAAACACAGGGAGGGAGGGGCTCGACTGCTCCAGCTGCAGTCACTCAAATGTGTTTAGTCTACATACGTTCTGACACTAGTGGTTTTGAGCACGGCTTCTCTCGTGTTGATGTGCCTTTAATGGGCTCAGAGAACGTGTCGACGGAGGTGATGTATGAGAAGTTTGCGCGGCTCGTTACAGTTTGAAATAATGAATGAGTGATTGAAAACACTAGGACGCTATTTGGAGGAAGTTTGACCGTGATCTTTCTGCTGTATCACATGAGAGCTTATATTTATTAACCAGGAATCCAGCTTTTTCAGTTCTGATACTGATTCCGCTAATATACCCGATTAACTCATACCGGCGCAGAGATGAGAACATCATTATTTCATTAAAACTAAAATAAAATGAGACAAAACTGATCCAAATGTGTTATGTAGCTGTCTCTTATCTCTTAAGTAACTCCCGAACAACTTTGTATAAATAAAAATTTAAACATTATGACAGTTTCTGGGCCAACTGCGACTGATAAATAGCCTTAATACATCAATTGTCTCACTCATTAGCACGCTAGCTAGCTCGCTGTGTCTGAAAGCTAATCCTAACTTTTAAAGCATAAAATATAAAATAAACAACCTTTAAATTTAAACATAAAATTAAAATAAAGTCTACCTGATAATTTTTACTTGTAGAATACTGCAAAATTAGCATTAGCGTTAGCACTGAGACACAAACAGACTTCTGTGTCTCTGGTGAAGTATTAATTTTATCTGAGTAGTGTTTAACATGTTATCAGCGACGTAAACCTGCAGCTCCCTGTCCACTGTGTGTAACCCTAACCCCCTAACCTCTGATCTTTGACCTCTGACCCCTAACACACCCGCAGCTCTCGGTCCACTGCCTGATCTTTAAATATTTATTCATTTTAACGCTTATAGAGATACAATTGGACAGGAAGTAGTGACGCTAACAGTGAGGTTGAGGGCGCTGTCGTGCACAGAGCCTGTTTATAGACCCAACCAGGATATCGACTGAACCGATATTTGGAAGCCGATACCCGATACTGGCATCAGATCTGTGTCTCCTACTATTAACCTTTATTTCTGAGCGGTGGTTGGTTACAGGGTGAGAATATCAGCCTGGCTTATTTTTATTACAGCCAGTGTAGATATGTGCGTTTATATATTTAATAAAACAAAAATCTCATTCTGGACTTGTGTGTCAAAGTGTAAAATCCACATATCCTGCATAATATCTTGTTAATATTGTGAAATTGTCTTTTTCATGTATCTTTATTTACACAGGGAGAGTTAAATACAGAACAATACAAACAAAAAGAAACAAAAAGCGTAACTGCAAAAGCCCATTTAAAACAGTAAAAACAGGAGCAGGCGTGGTTATAAATCTTTATTTCCAGATTATTAAAGTGCTGCTGTGGCGCCAATCTATCCAGTTTCACACGTCCTTCAAATGAGTTCCAGTTTTGGGAAGTAAAATAAACAAAACCTTTTTTTTTTTTCCTCATTTCAGTTCTTGTTGGAGAATCATGGGCTCTTAATTAGCTGTTTTTCTGTCCACATTTTGTAGCTACCCTGGTTTTCTTCATAAAAAAGGACTTCACGCTCCACACTGATGTTCATCTGTGTATCAATACTTATTCTTTTTCACTTTCCACATCGTCAACACTGAAAACTAAAAGACAGAGGCTAATGCTCAGCTCTTTAAAATAAATTCAGAACAAAAATAATGTTTACTGTGTTCGCCTTTATGTCACCAGTGGTTTTCTGCATTTCCCTCGATCGTCTCTTTTCACTTTCTTCTATTTTCTCTCTCTCTGTTTAACTTCCGGGGCAAAACATGCGCTCACATGACTCACAAAAGGTATTTTTTTTACAAATAAAATCTATAAAATGAATAAAATAAAGACAGGCACATCTTAATTGTTTAAACAAATAGAATAATCATTTTCAAACTGACTAAACAAATACGCAAATACACCGGCATTTTCCCGTCAGCTACGCATTTGTCTTGTAAAATATATAGTTGTTCTAACGTCGCTTTGTTCCATTGATGGTAAAACAGGAAACCGCTCGCTATCCCCGGTACATCCTCACCTACAGTTGGGATTTGAGGGTTTGAGGGATGGTAGAGGAATGCTGTTTGTGTGTCTGTGCCACTGTGTACGCTGTATAAAGAATATCAGGTTCATCGCATTAGAGAAACAAGATCCCCCATTACTGCTCACAGCCCACACACCATCCCCTTTTTGAAACCCAACCGCACGCTCTACACATATATCTTAGAGACGCCTTTTCATCTGCCTTTGTTCCAGCTCGATATTTGATTGTTTTACGAAACTGGGAAATTACTTCATGAGGAATACTTAAGATGAAAACTGGAGTTGAAACGCCGTGTTGTCGTACAAAGGGGCCCATGGCATGAAGCGTACTTTTCTGGTATGCGACAGAGAGGGGTCCATGCTGTGAAGACTATACCTCTGATATGGAGCAGTCGGGGCCCAATATTTCACTAATACAAGACAGAGTGGGTTCTTGCTGTGGGCCTGGATAAAATCTGTAACGAAGCCCACCCAACCACCTTCACAAAATGGGTACGCACATATAGTGGTAATTATGTGAGTTTGAAGCCAGGGTTGCAGGAGGCCTCTGAACTCTGAGAACTCTCTAAATATTACCATACACCTGAGATGGATGCGCAAATCTAAAACATCTTTTTGCCTGTTTCTGCTTCACATCGGGGAAACGTATTTGTTTTAATAATTGTAAAACTGGCAAGAAGTGTGTGCCAAATCCTCAGGCGATCTAAACATATTTCAGTCCTTTTATTTAGGCATTTTGTGACACCCAATCTTTATCTGTAGCTGGGGATGCACATTCTGTTATAGCTGGAGCATGCTAGCTAGCTCACAGTGCCTCAACGCTAATGCTAACTTTTATTAAAAGCATGAAATATAAAATAAACAATCCATTAATATTAAATTGGATTAATGTAAAGACTGTTCTGTTATTCTGTTTTATTTGTAGATTATTTCAGTTGGTGGTGTTAGTTTAATATTTTCTAAGCCTCAAAATTAGCATTAGCATTGAGACAAAAACACCTGCCTCCCTCCACTGAAGTTTTCACCTCATTTTATCAGAGACATGCACCCAGAAGTCTGTCTACTGTCTTATCTTTTAATATTTATTACTATTAGCGTGACTCTGTAAAAAACTCCTAGAGAAGCAGTAGTGACGCTAACACTGAGGTTGCAAGACGATGTTGTGCACAGAGCCAATTGATTATTTAGTTGATTTATTAAAGGAAAATTGATTACGGGTTTACCGTCTGTGTAATGTAATGGTAACTAAGTGAGTGTGACGTCGCCCACAGCGTTCAGCTCCAGTCAAATGAAGCTCATCGAGGCTAGAGCAGGTATAGCGGCTAATTTGGATACGAGTTGCATATTAGGAATCCTGACCACAGGTATCATAGCAACCAAAGAGCCAATCCGGAGCGAGGCTGTTGAAGGTAATGCCCCTTTCCGAACGCACCACTGGTTTAGCAGGGAGCTTGCCCTTAGTAACGCTGTCAGTCAAACCTGTTGCTAACGCTAGCAGGAGCAACCTCGGGAAAGAAGTCGCCTGATTTGTCTGTTATTAATGTTCATATCTTGAATCACAAAGAAAACACCGAAAGGAAAACACTAAGATCTTGTAATACGAACATTTTAAGACCAAAATGTGGACGCTCACTGCAGCATTTACAGAGGGAGGGGTGACATTATTTCAATGTAAAGTGAATTGGAGCCAGAGTCGATGGAGCTGGAGGAGTGTCCTTGATCACTTCGTATTTGGAACATGGCGGCTAGCGTGTTAGCTATGTCCATTTAAATATACAGCCTGTGAGCACAATTCATTTTGTGAAAGCATTCTTTGCAGAGAGTCTATGGTATTGTGTTAAAAAAATGAGACAAAGATTGATATTTGGATATTTAGATTGATATGCAATGAACTGACATTACAAACCTGGTTCTTGCATTTCTCAGCAGGACAACATACGCTTTTCTGCAACCTTTTTTTCGTTTATATATGATTGAGGTTCGCACCCAACAAACTGTACTCTGGAGTCAAACTGGAGTCTTGTGTAAACGTGATTTGGCAACCTCCTGTGTTTCCAAGTCATTTTTTTTTTCTGTAAAGAGATATCTACGAGACATCCAAAGCAGCAGAGGAGACAAGATTCCTACTAGACAGGCATCCATTTTGGTGTCGAGCTGCTGTTTCTGTACTCCTAAGAATTTTTCCTTCCATCCGTCGTAGAAGTTTTGAGAGACCGGCTCTGCTCGTCTCCTGCCTTGAGTTGCCCATGGTGACATTGCTGACTTGGGAGTTTTCACATTCACAGCTGTCTTACACATAGTTTGTACACAAGACGTGTCCTGTTACATCCCCACTGTCCCGGCTACTGCCAAATAAGCATTTCGGAAAAAAAACATTTGAGCGTGAATCAACTTTTACTGTGAGCATACGTGGTTCTGTGTCCACCTGTTGCGTCCATCAGAGCGGGGACAGCTGCAGAGTCAGTTTTGGCGTCAGGCGGCTAGCTTGTGAGCGACATCCATCATAGACGCTCCCCCAGCTGGTCCATACATGCACACAAGCAAACGCATTCACATCTCTCACCATGTGTGGAAAGTCGCCACTGTAAACTGCAACACTCTAAATTTAATATTTTCTAACAAACTGCGTCTTTATTAGTGTACATGACCTAATTTAAATTGTGTAACCTGGCGAGCGGTCTAGACATTTTGGAAGGTGGGACATCCTGCTTGAATAAAACGGTGGAAAGGTACACTTAAAGCCAGCTGACAGACAGAACGAGCATCCAACCTCGGAGAAGTGGAGGTTGTTTCATGAGTCTAGGTGTGAGCGCGTTAACAGCCCACTGCGGATTTGACCGATTTACTACAAGGTTAAATAAGTCTGTGTTTTTAAAAGCAACCCCACCTACACACGTCAGTACCACTGCCATGTATTTATTCTTACACCTTAATGCCCACAAATCAGTTCTGTTCTTTTTCCATGTTTTATTTTTCGTATAATTGCTTGTGATTAATACCAACATCTTTTTTGTATAGATTCCTCTCCCTTGTGGGTGCTACTGCCGACCAGATTGGAACTGTAAAACTGTCACAATGTGTGGAAGACACAGTCAAGAGCAGCAGTGTGGAGGAGCTGGCCAAAAGCATGGAGACGAGCCCTGAAACGCTCAAACTCATCATAGACGGGCTCACACAACCCCCAGGCTTTGACATACGACAAAGTAAGAATATCTGCTCTCCTCATCCTACTTAAATTAATACTTCCGTTAGATAAACCATTTCTCAAATAAATAGATTTAACATAAAACATGAAATCAAGTTAGTTCACATAATGTTCCTATTTTAAAAACAAGACATGGGACAAGATCTCGTAATTTTTCTCCCATGTTTTTACATTTAGATTGGACAAAAAAGGATTAAGTGCTGGCTAGACCTGTCACAATAATCACTATATTGACTTATCGTTCTATCTATCAAAGCTGGAACAGTATTTTTATGGGACTTTTTTGTACTTTTCTTTACACTATTTGGAAATTTTTGGTTATATTTTGGCGATATGATAAAAATTTCAGCTGTAAAAGGTTGAATTAATAACGTCTGTGACTCATTACAGATGCAAATGAAGTACTAAAGTGTTTTGTTTTATTATTGCAGCTCATGATTAAAAAAAAAATTGTACATTTAGAATAGTTTTTGTGGTTTAAATCTACCCTTGGGTTTTTGTCAATGGCATAAATTAGTTTCAATCTGATCGTTTATCGTCTGTATTTACTTCAGAGATATATATCGCAGTTCAAAATGTGTTATCGTGACAGGCCTAGTGCTAGAGATGGGACAGTAAACAATAAAATCATTTATCGTGATAAAAAGGGTTGACATTAATCGTTTGTGGGACTATGTGCAAAAAAAACCAACTCATCAACAGGGGAGTCTGTTGTTTGGGGCCCCCAGGGTGTTAGGGGCCCCGAATTAGACCCTTTTCCTATTAATTTGTATTACAGGGGGGCCATGTGAGGCTTATTACCCTGGGCCCCCAAGTTTCAGCGGACGGCCCTGCTCATCCATAATATTCTCTGTTGAAGTTGTAATTATTCATATCCATAACAACTATAATCATTAATCACAATTATTTGGGCCATGGTAATAAAAAAAAAGTCGATATCATCCCATGCCTACCTCGTGCAGGCAAGTTTCATTTCTTGAGAAGCTGTAGTTCCACATAAATCATAAATGGAGAGGCCAAATGGTGAACTGAATCTCAAAATGTGTTTATTGTGAATTATGTTAAAATCTCGCCTTGTCTCATTCTCGTGGACCCGATCTCGTGTCTTGTCTCATTTTGTGGAAATTGCGTCTCACCCCTTGTAAAAACCGATGGTGAATTTGTATCATATGAAGTGACAGCTCTGGCTTCCTCACTTAAGCCCAGTGACAAAAGTTTGCGTCTGAGGCTTCACATTACATCATAATGATCCCAGCGCTTGTCACATCACACGCTTCACAAAGGGGGAAAAAATATTTACAGCAACTTTTTTATTTAGAAAAATATCACGATGATCACTGATGTCTATAAAAACCAAACTATGTAAAAACAAATCACATTTAGTTTTGACAGCAGACTTTAAACTTGGATACAGCGTAAGTGTAGGCTATCGTTAAATTAGGGAAAGCAGCTTCAAGGTTCATTCTTAGGTTGGTCTTATTCGGTTGCAGAGCAGCGCGCTCGGCCTGCCAGCCACCACTCAGCTGGGTAAACAGATGGGCTGGGTCTACCACATGAAATCAGGGCTGTGGGGAAGATAATTGAACCGGACTATTTCCTGGGGCACGAGTCTTCCCTGTTTGTATTATTTGCTGCAGAGAGGAAAAGCCATCTCCCATGCGCGGGCCAATGGAAAGAGGAAAGATGGACGCAGAAGTATGCAGGAACGAGTTTAGGGTTTCGCCTGGACATTTAATCTGTTTGTGATTTCTGCTCTGCCCTTTTACTATCTCACATCCCCTCTTCCTGTTGTCTTCTCCCGGACCGTGTGCCATCCGCAGACTTCAGACAGGCTGACTTTAAGCGCGGCGTAGTGTCCATGAGCGACCTGCAGGTGGGGGCGGTGCTGACGGGACGGGTGGACAACACGGCTCTGTTTGGGGCGTTTGTTGATATCGGTGTGGGACGCTCCGGACTCATCCACAAAAGCAAAATCACCCTGGATAAGCTGCCGCCGAGCCAACGCCGCCGCAGCCTGGTGTTGGGGCCTGGGGAGAGGGTGGAGGTCCGAGTGCTTAACGTGGACCGACAGAGAGGGCGCATTGGACTGGACCTAATCAGGGTACTGCAATAGTTAATGGACCAATATTACACTATTTTCTGATGTTATTTTTGTTTCCTCATCACAAACAGACTTGGAGTTGTGTTTTTTTGTTTCATTCACAAAAAACACAAAACACAACACAGAAACCCTGCATATTTAGGCTATGTTCTTCTCTCAAACAGATAACACACGTAGCTGTTAGCTTGCAAAACTACCACTTCATGACATCACAAGGTGGAACAGAGCATTTTGAGCTTTGGAGATGTTACAGACTGATAATAAAAGACTTTTCAAACATGTGTGAATGAAACAAAACACAACTCCAGGTCTGTTTTTGGACAAGGCAACAACTTAACATGGTTTCAATCTCATAAGAATCCAATTGTTTAATAGAGGATCTTCAAATGTTACACTATTTTTACCCCATTTTTCTATCATAAATCTAGTTCACTTCCTTGTATATAATGTGTAAATATTTAGTTGGTATGTGCCTTTCAGTAGAACACATTTTGTTTGATCAAAATGCAGAAGAAGTAGCTCTGTTTGTTTATAGTATGTTTGAATTGCCCCTGTCAGTATATTTAATAAGTAATATAAAACACCTGTATAAGGATAACAGCGTTTCTTGTCTCTTCCTTCTCTGTGATCAGACTGTGAGTAGATGGGTGAGTGATCTATCGGGGGATGGGAACAGACCGAAACTCTAACAGAGAGAGATTGCGGCAGACTGCGCCGAGGCCCTCAGGCTTTTCAGATCCCAGACACAATTATCTGCGGACGCACAAACACACACTCATCAGCTGCTTCAAAATTAATCCCAGACTCCCCACCCACATTATCTAATTTGTTTGTTTTTATGAAAGTGGAATAAATAAAAGCATACATAAAATATGGCATGGATAGAGCCTGGGGATAGCGTATGCAGAGCGTTGAATACATAATCATACTTATCCAAACAAATGAAATCTATTTGAGACTCACAAATACAAAGAGATCTTCAATCAACATTAATCAGATGTGGCAGTTTGCTTATGATGTACATGATCGGCACCGTTTACATACAGTATCTGACCGTCTTTCCGTTTCCCAATCAAGGCGGCCATTTTATTTTACAAACACCCCTGGGCGCTTTGTTAGACTCACATGTCTGTAGATATTCCAGTCTTTCTGCACATGGCTGTCATTGCTTTCAGTCTGATCCCCAAATCTAATTTTCCTCCCCTCGCCGAACGTGAGCATACAGACGGTCCCGGCAATCTGCGTAGCTCTGGCCCCTGTAGTTTTCTGCTCACACTGACCCATAATGAGTCTTTGATATGAAACAGGGGGAATACTTTGAGCTGTTCTCTTTTGCTGTGTCTTTGCTGCTGTGGTACTGAGCTCAGGTGGTGATGAAGTGAAGTTATAGTCTGAGTTTTTGACTTTGAATGTAGAACTGCATGTGCTCGAGCTGTGTCCAAACTTTCAGAATTATCCAAACAATAGCCAGACTTATTTTTTGGATTGTTGGTAAAATGGTAAATACGGAGTACGAACGCCAGAGTAAATCCACCTGCAGTGACTCATGTATTGCTCAGGTGCACAAAAAGAAAAAAGTAATTGCTTGATTTATGTGTTTTGTGGCTGTAATTGGCTCTGTGGGTTTAGACTGGTTAGAGTCAACTTTCCTTTCTCAAAAATTACACCACGGACATGAGATCTGCATAAACCAGGGGTGGGCAAACTACGGTCCAGGGGCCACACATGGTTCTTTGGGTTTATTAATCCGGCCCGCCAAACCTGCACATAATGATCTTTTATATTAGTATGGACTGGGGGGAACATACTGTATTGGACATGGGGGCATTTTTTTATTGTATTTAACTGTTATTGTTAATGACAAACTGTTAGTCGTATATTGTAATTGTCAATGTAAATGTGTTTTTTAATGTGTGGTCACCTGCCCAGGGACTGCACATGGAAAGTAGCAGTAGCTAAATCTGGTACAAATCATCTTTTCTTTGTAAGATTAATGAATTTGTACATGGTCCCTGTCAAATAAAGAATAAAGAAAGAAAGTAAGAAAGAAATGTGACCAAATTATATTAAAATGGGTAAAGGTAAACCTTGTTTAATTTACCTTTCCCCTGTAAATCCAACGTTTCCCCAAAAGATGTCCGCACTTCAGCTACTTCAGCCTTATTCGTGTGTATTACTATTTTATTCTCTTATCAGCCCTTCTGCAAAAATTAGCTTATCAAAGAAAAGAAAAGTGGAGCGCCGAGTGTTTAATACAGAGTGGACAACAAAATAATTTTCACCGAAGTCCGATCAAAGTACCAAGGCAAGTTTTTTTTTGCTGTTATTCAAATTAGCAAAAGCTAGCAAGCATTTCTCTGACGAGGTTTTTAAAATAATTTGGAAAACTATTTTACAATGAGCCTTTCATATTTATGTTACAAGCCAAACCCCTCAGTCAAATTTTAGAATCCATTGTGACCCGTGTGTCAAAAAGTTTGCCCAGCCCTGCCATAGAGTGTCTAAAGAAGTGGACTACGCGACTGTGACGTCACCCACAGTGTTCAGCTCCAGACAAATGAAGCTCATCATCGGCGAGTTCCATATTAGGAATGCCGACCGTGAGTGTCATAGCAACCAAAGAGCCAATCAGGAGCAAGGCTGTTGAAAGTAACGCCCCTTCCCGCCTGCACCACTGGTTAAGCAACGCTGTCAATCAAACCTGTTGCTAACACTAGCGGGTGCGACCTTGGAGAAAGAAAGAGAAGGAGAAAAAAAAGATTTAGCTTAATACCTAGACTACCGACTGCATAACTCCCCTACTCTCTACCTCCCCACATTTTTAGTAGTAGTATTTTTAAAAAGCATGAAAGATGAAATCAGTTTAAAGAACCTATATTATTTTATTTTCTGATCTATGTATGTGTCTAATGTTGTTTCCTCATCACAAACAGACCTGGGGTTTCGTTTTGTTTCATTCACATGTTTAACACACAAACCCTGCATATTTAGGCATATTTACTTCTTCCCTCAAACTGAAAACACTCTGTTCCACCTTGTGATGTCATGAGGTATTATAAAAAGTGCTCCACTGTGTTTTTAAACTCCACACACCTTCATTTCTAGAATCATTTGGATCATTTCAGCTCTGGAATGGCCAATCTTTACTAAACTAAAGGTAAATGGTAGCTGTTAACTTGAAAACTACCACTTCATGACATCACAAGGTGGAACAGAGTGTTTTGAGCTTTGGAGATGTTACACACTAATAATAAAGGGTTATGAAAACTTGTGTGAATGAAACAAAACACAACTCCAGGTCTGTTTTTGAGGAGGTAACATGACTTAAAGATCACAAGAGTGAAGTTTGTGCAATATAGAGTTTTAGCTTCAATCTCAGCAGAAGTTTGTGTAAGTTTTTCAGTTCAGTTGTCCCTACAAGGCCTCTATAACTGCTCAGAGAAATGTTTAAAAAAACGGTCTTGCATATTTCTGTAAAGACTCCAAAAAACACACACTTTTTCTATAAATGCAGACCATGACACCTTACTAACTGGGCTAAAACGTCTCTATAGCGTCTCTATATCCACGGAACTGTTCTGCTTCTGTGATGTGCTGTTGAAAAGTGTGAGTACTGGGGAGGGTAGGAGCGCCGTGGATGAATGGAGGACGGAGCGAGGGATGGAATGAGACAGGAAATGAAAGGCTTTCTCAGGTTTCAGTCCCCGTGACCTCATCAGTGTGATCATGGGTTTTATGAGCTTTCCCCCTCGACGCCCACACACCACCTCACACGTGCCAGGACACACACGTACGAGCGCTCCGGCCTGTGGGCTGCGCTCAGAGCTCCAATCTGACTCCCTGTCCACTCTTCCTGTTTTTGTCTTCATCTGTCCTTTGTCTCACTCTCTCTGTCAGCTTTTCACATCGTTTATCAAACAAAGCCACTGGTAATTACTGTCTATGGCTAATACTACTTGTTATACGCCTTCAAGCAACAAAACATATGTACAGGAAATAGGAACACTGAAAAAGGATATCAAAAATAGTGTGCAATAAAAGGAAAATCTGAAATCAGCCATATCTGACTACTGCAAGAGACAAAAACACATCGTGGACTGGATCGAGGCCAGGGTCACCCACCATCGCTCCGTAAACGAGGTCCAAGGAGCGTGAACCGGGACGAGGGAACATACACCTTATCACACACACACGGGATGCAGTCCTGGAGAAGACGTCAGACAGTAGGGGGCGTAAGCAAAACCAAGTAAAGCAGCCTACAAGACATATCACTACATCATCACGAGACGTTTCTGGGGAAACTCATGCTAAACAGTTCCAAAACAGAAGTTCTCCTAGTAGCTAACAGCTTTTCAATCAACATCAACAACTCAACTGTCCATCCTTCCCCTCAAGTCAAGAGTCTGGGTGTCATCCTCGACAGTGCACTTTCCTTTCACTCACACATCAATAATGTCACCCACCCTGCATATTTCCACTTACGCAACATCTCTCGCCTTCGCCCTCACTCCTCACACCGCTGCCATTCTCGTCCACAGCCTCGTGACTTCCCGCATTGATTACTGTAACTCTCTTCTCTTTGGTCTCCTCAATAAATCCCTCCAGAAACTGCAGCTCCTTCAGAACTCTGCAGACCCCCACTATCCACCACATCACCCCCGTCCTACGACAACTCCACTGACTCCCCATAAAACAGAGAATTCACTTCAAAATACTAATTACCACCTTCAAAGCCATACACACCCTAGCCCCTTCTTACATATCTGACCTCCTCCACGCTGTTCCTCCTGCCCCTCCGCTCCTCCTCCTCCTCTCTCCAGCTCATTGTCCCCTCTGCCCGACTTGTGATCATGGGGAACAGGGCTTTCAGCTGCTCTGCCCCCCCTCAGCTTTGGAACTCTCTCCGTCCTGATCTCCACAACTTAGACTCTCCTCCACTCTTCAAATCCAGACTCAAGACTGTTCAGACTGTCCTACCTTTCATAACCAATCTCACATCTTTTATCAATCAGCTTTTTGTCATGTCTTGTTCAGTGTCCTTGCGTGTTTTAAAAGGCGCTTATAAATAAAATGCATTATTATTATCATTATAATTAAATACAGGAAGTAGCTGAAACATGTGAAGGAGGTAAACGCTCCAGTCTGACAAAAAAAAAAAAAGTGTAAAACTGAAGACGGAGTGAATCTTTATCAAAAAAGATGCTAAGTGGGCACATTTTTATATCGTGCTTTAAATGAAGGAACAACTCACCCATTCACACACACATTCATACACTAGCGCACACAGACACTAGGGACAAACTGGGTTAAGTGTCTTGCTCAAAGACACAACAACAGCATTTATCTGTGGGAGCTGGAACTGCCAATCTGTGGGTCGGGGGATCTAACTATTCAACCGGTTATTTTTTAAGTCGAGAGCAGGATTTGAACCGTCGGATCAGTGGATAAACTGAGCTCTACCAACTGAGCCACTGTCGCCCCAAAATCACGTAGAATACTACTTCCTGTTGTAGAATCATTTGAAGTAGCCCAACAGTTGGACGAAAATACACGAGGCTGGAGTTCAAACGCAAGAGAAGTTTATTTATCATCAGTACTGGACCGAGAGACATGAACCCTCAAGACGATATTGTCCATTTCAGTCTAGTCCAAGTTATGTTTTTGTTGTAGGGAGTATTATATCAGCGATGACATTGGCCAAAATCACAATGTGGAGCTGGCAGTGTGGGGCTAACAAAGCAAAGCAGTTTCTCAATCACATATTCATATTAATCATACTATAACTACAAATATAATAAGTCAGAAGGAAGTTAATATGTGATCAAAAGGAAAACCACAACCAAAAGGCTGTAATTATAATCACGAATTTTCTGAGCCGCAATTATAATTTTTTAAAGGGCCCATTACGCCATTTTCTGATCCATGTTCTAATGTTTCCTCGTTACAAACAGACCTGGAGTTGTGTGGGTTTTTTTTGTTTCATTCACACATGTTTAACGCACAAACTCAGCATATTTAGACTGAGTTCTTCTCGCAAACTGAAAACACTCTGTTCCACCTTGTGATGTCATCATGTGGTGATACAGGAAGTGCTCCACGATGTTTTTAAATTCCATACACCTTCACTAGAATCATTTGGATCATTTCAGCCCTGGAATTGCCAATCTCTACAAAAATTTAGGTAAAAAAAGTAACTGAAAACTACCACTTCATGACATCACAAGGTGGAACAGAGCATTTTGAGCTTTGAGTAATCCTGTATTATTCGTGAATGAAACAAAACACAACTCCAAGTATGTTTTTGAGAAAATATTTAGCATTATAACATGGCTTAAAGCTCTGAGGAGTCCATTTTGTGTAATATAGGACATTTAAATCTTTTTCATTTCCTTCTGCCTCGGTCGTTCATATTAGTTTTACTTCTTCTAAACTGTTCTTTGCATAGTTCAGTACCACAACTTTTGGGATATTTACATTGCTATAAATATTGTTGATTTGTGTTGGAGTGAAGCGTTTTGTATTAGAACTCATAAGTCTGGAGTTCAGGCCTGATTAGTTTGAGTCAGTTTTGCTTTGGGGGGACACACAGCCACAGCATAAACAGGCCCTCAGAGGACTTCAGACTGAATTCATATCCTCTGTGTAACTTTTATATTGTGTCCTCACGCGCCATCCCAGCAGACTTGGACTTATTTTGTGTTAAGTTCTTCAACAGCCTTAAAGGACTCGTATTACGCTACTTTCTGATCTGTTTTAATGTTGTTTCCTCATCACAAACAGACCTGGAGTTGTGCTTTTTTTTTTTTTGTTTCATTCACACGTTTAACTCACAAACTCTACAGATTTAGGCTGAGTTCTTCTCGCAAACTGAAAATCCACCTTGTGATGTCATCATGTGGTAATACAGGAAGTGCTCCACTGTGTTTTTAAACTCCACACACCTTCACTAGAATCATTTGGATGATTTCAGACTTGGAATTACACATTTCTACTGAACTAAAGTTAAAAGTAGCTGTTTTTCTTTTTGTTTTCTTTTTTTTTTTAAACTCTTATTATGTTTTTGAAATATAGAACAAACAAAAAAAGAAAATGCAAACAATTAAAAAAAATAAATAATAAAAAGATAAATAAATAAAATAAAAAATAACAGAATTAATTACCTGCTCAGTTGTTAAAAAAATAAGAGAAATAAGAGTAATCATGCACTATATCTACATACATACATACACATACAGATCCATACACATTAATATTTATACACGTAGGACGACTGTCTCCATATTTATCTATTATTCAAGTAATCATTAAAAGGCTGCCAGATGGTATAAAAAAGCTCTTGTTTGTTTCTCAGTGGTAATTAAATTTTTTCTAGTTGTAAGTGTTGCATTATGTCAGTATGTCTCTGAGTTGGGGGTTTGTGCTTTTTCTCCAGTTCAATAGAATTAAGCGTCTGGCCAACAGTGTAATGTAACTCCAGACATTCTTTTGTAGTTAAAAGGAGCTGTTAACTTGAAAACTATCACTTCATGACATCACATCACTAATAATAAAGACTTACTCAAACATGTGAATGAAAAAAAACACAACTCCAGGTCTGTGTTTGAGGAGGTAACAGGATTAGAACATGGTTTAAACCTCACAAGAGTCAATTTTGCGTAATAGGCAAGGCAAGTTTATTTGTATAGCACAATTCGTACACAAGGTAATTCAAAGTGCTTTACAGAATAAGAAAGGCATTGAAATCACACAAATCAAAACAATACAATTCAAACCTGTATACAGGACTTTAACCTGAACACGGAACCTTTCTTCATGAAGGTTTAACCCTCACTGGGGACTCTAACCCCGTAACAATACCTTAACCTTTCTTCATGAGGGACTTTAACCCTCACTGGGGACTCTAACCCCGTAACAATATTACGCACCAGTTGGGGACTCTAACCCCGTGCTTTTATTATTTTTGAGGGACCCAAAACTCCCCAGGGAAGCGCTGTACGCACCCAGCTACGTAGGGACACGTCTGCCCACTACACCAGTCCACGGTGGGTCACAGGACTCAAACCTGTTTTACAGGACTTTAACCTGTTCATACAGTTGTCCCTCACTATATTGCAGTTCACCTTTTGCGGTCTCGCTGTTTTGCTGATTTTTTTGGTACAATTTTGCTTATTTTTTTACAGTGTATGAACGTACATTGTGTTCTGCGTCCTGATTGGCTGAGGGACTGTAGACCATTGTGTTCTGCGTCCTGATTGGCTGATGAACTGTAGACCATTGTGTTCTGCGTCCTGATTGGCTGAGGGACTGTAGACCATTGTGTTCTGCGCCCTGATTGGCTGAGGGACTGTAGACCATTGTGTTCTGCGTCCTGATTGGCTGAGGGACTGTAGACCATTGTGTTCTGCGTCCTGATTGGCTGAGGGACTGTAGACCATTGTGTTCTGCGTCCTGATTGGCTGAGGGACTGTAGACCATTGTCCATCAGTCTCCTCCGTGTCTCCTGTACAGTACAGAATGTGTCAGACAAATTTACATAAATGTTGGATCAGTGTGACTCTGAAGTGCTGTGTGTTTGCAAGTTTTCTCCCCGACAAAACCCACAATGTCGATGAAACGTTCTGCACCGACAAAGGAAGGTTTGAACTTTGAGAGAGTTTAAACAAGAGAGAAATGTAAGAAAATGTTAATGCCTGTGTGAGAAAAGTGTATAAAGTGTGTGGTGAGGGGTTTTACAGCCAAGAAACATAGAATAATTGTAAAAAAATAAATCTGATAAACGAGGGACCACTGTATAGGAATTTTAATCACTACTACACATATAAAATCCATACAGACAGGACACTCAGTGAATACACAGGCTCGCGCTGCACCAGCTGAACACTTACACGACTCCCTCCAGAGGAACCCAGTCAGAGCCTTCACTCAGACCGTGGGGCTTTTCCTGTCCCGGGTCACTCTGCAGTTGGTGGCTCTCAGTGATTGACAGATGAATGTTTGGGTTTTAACTTGTGTCTCTGGGGGGGTTTTCTACAGACATGGGCTTTGTGCGCTGCCTGAGCACAGAAAGGTGGAGAATTCTCACACAGAAATTCACTTTTGAAACAAGTCTATACTTAAAGAGCTGAGGCATTCCCCCAGCGCTGGCCCGGATGACACACGCAGATATGCAGAGGTTGTATGGACATATCTGATAGACACGGATCATGTTCACTCCAGGGGGAATTCAGTGTGAGAGCGGAGCAGCCCTGTGTCCAGAGGGAGTGGAAGAAGAGCTCTTTGGAAACGGTTTTCTGCTTATCATGGCAAAATAGAGGATTTGACTTATTTATTCTGGTTATATCTTACTTTGCTGAGATAACAATCCCTTAAACCAGAGGTGCCCAAACTCTTTTCACCGAGGGCCATATCTTAAAAAATATTCGACACGGAGGGCGACAGTGGTCAATTCATTGGATAATTCAGATAGTTTTGACTTCATACTTTAAATAAGGCTTGAAATATAAAATTAGGTCTGTATGACAATGAAATGTGATGTTGTTTAGGTTGTATTGGTAGGATTACTCAAATCTGCTGTAAAAAGTACTGATTATGATCAATTGGACCAGTTCACCTGACGACCTGAGGGCTGCATTTGGCCCCTGGGCCTTAGTTTGGACACCCCTGTCTTAAACCATCACTCCGTTCTGTTCTGATTCTCTGTTGTTTATATATGTAACTTTGGCCCAATCTCAAAACAATCCTCCAAAAAAGTGAAATTATGATTTGTTCCAATGTGGAAATTATTCTTTCTGTATTTCTTTCTGTATTTCATTCTGTATTTCTTTCTTTCTTTCTGTATTTCTTTGTTTTTCTTTCTGTATTTCTATATTTCTTTCTTTCTGTATTTCTTTCTGTATTTTTATATTTATTTATTTCTGTTTTTCTGTATTTCTTTATTTATTTATTTATTTCAGTATTTCTTTCTGTTTTTCTGTATTTCTTTATTTATTTATTTATTTCAGTATTTATTTCTGTTTTTCTGTATTTCTTTCTTTCTTTCTGTATTTCTTTCTATTTTTCTGTATTTCTTTCTTTCTGCATTTCTTTCTGCATTTATTTCTGCATTTATTTTTTGGATGAGGCCTCTCTTTAAACAGCTTTAGAGGGACCACATTACACTGTTTTCTGATCTTTGTTATAATGTTTCCTCGTCACAAACGGACCTGGAGCTGTGTTTTATTTCATTCACACATGTTTAACCAAAACATATTTAGGCTGAGTTCTTCTCCCAAACAGAAAACACCCTGTTCCACCTTGTGATGTCATCATGTGGTAATACAGGAAGTGTGATTTTAAACTCCACACACCTTCACTGGAATCATTTGAATCATTTCAGCCCTGGAATTGCCAATCTCTACTATTTTCTTTCAGTGTTACGTAACTTACCCAAGACAAACACCCTGGCACAAGCTCCAGCTGACTCATCTGTTAAAGTTGGAAGCTTTCTTCAGCATCTCAACAGTTGTCTCCTGATGAAATCGTTTAGCTGTTGATATAAGATTATGTAAACACTTAGATAAACGCTGATGATCCTGCCGTCTCCGTCATGCCCGCTCCGCTTCATACCGTCGGGCTGTGACTGTTAGCACAGCTGTTAGCATGTGAAGTGCTGAGTAACATGCTGAACAGTGGCCTCAGGCAGAGACAGGGTTTACCAGCTCAAGCACTTGTTTGTTTAGCCCTGTGTTTCAGCGATCCATTAATACTGCAGCCTAATAGTGCTGTCAGGAGCATTAACACACATGGGAGCAATTTCCCCGACAACCATTACTTATGGATTTAAGCTAGCTCCAGAAGTGCTTCACAAACATGGCTTTCACCTGGAGTTAACGTCTTAAGGGAGTGGTGGACACTTTGAGGAGGCATGTGCCATTAAATGAGATTTTTAATTTATTTTTTTACCTGAAGATACTTTGATATCAGCGCCGATATTAAACACTTTGTTGGACCCAGATATCGACATCAGCCAATTTCCCATTTTGGTTTATAAACTGGTGTAATATGAGGATTTACTGGATAATGCTGAAAACATCTTATAAAATTAAACTTGTAGCTGTTTTGTAATTACAAAACACATTTAGATCATCATTGTCCAATATTTGCACAACATAACATGATAAACATAACAACATAACATGATAAACTTCTAAATCTTAAATAACACAGCGCCTCCTCCAAAGAAAAAATCTGTGCAGCTCTGAACAAACAGCCAGGACGTCCAGCTCCACAAGTCACAATGATGCAGAACCTGAACGGAGCTTGGCCTTCGCACAGACAGATTTTTTTTTCAAAGCATCAAAGAATCGAACAAACTGCCACAAAGTCTGAAACTCTCCTTAATGTTAAGAAATTATTATTAGAGAATCAGCAGTGTCAGCATTAAGACTGGTAATGGGTATGATATAGTCTTATATATTGTATTTCTCACCTGCTCAGGGACGACAGATGGAAACTAGCTTCATCTATAATCTGGTGAAAAGCATCTTTAATGTTTTTGCACATTGTCCCTGTCAAATAAACTAATAAAGTAAGTAATAAAGTAAGTAAGATAATTTTTTACTCTATGTTCTTTGTGTAATGGCTGACACTTAAAGCCAAAGTGACACAAGCAGATATGCAACATCAGTGCATCCCTAATTACAAATATACAATAAATCCAGTTAAATGTGATAAATAGAATTATTATTTGTACCTATTAATTGTTCTGAAACTACGCAGTCGTAATAAATGAACAGTTATTTCCAAATGCAAACTTATACAGTTGTCCCTCACTATATCCAGGTTCACTTTTCGCAGTCACACTGTTTTGTGGATTTTTTTAGTGCAATTTTTTCCCAGCATGTGAAGATGTATTGTGTTCTGCGTCCTGATTGGCTGAGGGACTGTAGCCCATTGTGTTCTGTGTCCTGATTGGCTGAGGGACTGTAGACCATTGTGTTCTGCGTTCTGATTGGCTGAGGGACTGTAGACCATTGTGTTCTGCGTCCTGATTGGCTGAGGGACTGTAGACCATTGTCCATCAGTCTCCTCCGTGTCTCCTGTACAGTACAGAATGTGTCAGACAAATTTACATAAATGTTGGATCAGTGTGACTCTGAAGTGCTGTATGTTTGCAAGTTTTCTCCCCGACAAAACCCACAATGTCGATGAAACGTTCTGCACCGACAAAGGCACCGACGAAGGTTTGAACTTTGAGACAGTTTAAACAAGAGAGAAATGTGAGAAAATGTTAATGCCTGTGTGAGAAAAGTGTATAAAGTGTGTACTCCATTGTGTATTACTCCATTTCTTACTGAAGAACCATATTGAATAAAGTATCAAAGCGAAGAGGCCACAGTTCTGTTGTGAATAATGACATTTCTACTTGTATTGAAAGGCCTCCAGATTGGATTCCTCTTTGGTAAACAAAATCAGTGGCCCACTATCTTTTTCACCAGGCCTTACCTCCTACAGCGATTCCAGCTGGAACTTTCCAAGAATAAAGTGGAGTTGTGAATATACTGAGCCTATAGAATGTCAGGAAAAGTATAAAAACTGATTTATGCTAATGACAATCATGTGTTGAGTAAAACGCCAGTGGCTCAGTTGGTAGAGTGTTCACCCACGGATCTGAGAAATTGGTGGCTCAAGTCCGGCTCTCGACATAAACATCACTAATTGAGCGGTCACATCCACTGATCCACAGGTTGGCGGTGCGATTCCAGCTCCCACACATGAACGCTGTTGTTGTGTCCTTGCGCAAGACACTTAACCCACCTCCTAGTGTCTACATGTATGAATGTGTGTGAATGTGTGAGTGGTTCCTTGATGTTTAGTTTTACCAGCCTTAAGTCGTTGATGTATCTTCTCAACATTACAATTCAAACGACATGAACAAATGCATGAAACTGTCACTTTTAATGGTGAAGAGGAGGAGATAGAGAAGCTGAGGAGGCTGATTTTCTGCTGCTTCTGTAGTGATGGAGCAGAGCAGAGGTTTGCAGTATGTGGCTGGTAACGACGCAGGAGAGAGAGTGTTTATTTCAGCTTGAGAAGTTATTTTTTTAAAGGTCCTATATTATACTTGTGAGGTTTAAGCCGTGTTATAAAGCTCGAGCTGCGTTTTGTTTCATTCATGTATTTTCTGGACGCACCAGCGAAAAAAATGCATAATAATGAAGAAAATAAACATATAAGTCGCATTTTTTGGAGAAATCTATTTTGCAAAATCCGAAACCAAGAACAGACATTTTATCTTTAAAGTCAAGTTATAATAATAAGAATAAAATGTGGAAGAACAGGCTGAATATCAGTACAGCACAATAACGTAACACATTTATATTAAAGCCTATGTGCCTATAGTATTGCACAATCCCTGCTCTACGGTATGGCCATCAGGGATTGTGCAATACTATAGGCACATAGGCTTTGGGAATATGCAATACTGCTCATAGGTAGGCTCCAGGGAAGGTGCAATATATTTGAGCACCTACAGTGAGTAGGTTTCGGGGAATGTGCAATATATATATGTATGTCTTTGTATATGTATATATGTGTGTACACGTATGTCCTTGGCTTTAGGGAATGTGCAATATGTGCGTGTATGTGTGTATATGTATATATGCATATGTATATATATGTATGTGTAAGTGTATATATATATGTGTGTGTGTGTGTGTGTGTGTGTATAGGGGAATGGGTATATATGTGTATATGTATGTGGGCAACAGACAACTATGGGCTTCAGGGAGGGTGCAGTGTCCTTTGGCACCTTAGGCAGAAGGGCTCTCTTCTTGATGTGTCCTTTGTGTGTGTCATGCATGTATGAGTCTTTTTTTAAATGTGGCATGAGCCCCCTGTCCCAAGACAAATTTCTCCTAAGGGAGACAATAAAGGCTAATCTAATCTAATCTAATCTAATCTAATTTATTCAGCTGAAGCACAGACAGAACTGAACACGTGTCTGGTTTGTTAACGTCAGATATTAACAGTTAATCACTGAACTAAAGCAGAAAAAACAAGTTTACTCTGGATCTCACTCCAAAAAATCACTAAATCCACTGAATTCTTCATCCTCAGTGTCGAAGATGAACAACTCCAACAACTCCAGAGGAAGATGAAGCTCCTCTGTATCAGACTCAGCAGAATATTATTTTATTTTAGGGGGTTCGATCTTTCTCAGATGTCTTTTAAATTATTGTAATGTTGAAATTTTAAATGTTCAGTGGTGCCTAGAGCCCAATAACGAAGATCTGAAGTTATATAGTTTAATAGTTTCTGAATATAAGTCACACCCCCGGACAAACCATGAAAAAAGTGCCACTTATAGTCCAGAAAAGACGGTAATCCTTTATTATTAGTCTGTCTACATCCAAAGCTCAAAACACTCCACCTTGTGATGTCATGAAGTTGTATTTTTCAAGTTAACAGCTCCTTTTTTACCTTTAGTTCAGTAGAAATTGGCAATTCCCGGACTGAAATCATCTAAAAGATTCTAGTGAAAGCGTTTTAAGCTTAAAAACACAGTGGAGCACTTCCTGTATTACCACATGATGACATCACAAGGTGGAACAGAGTGTTTGTAGTTTGAGAGGAGAACTCAGCCTAAATATGCAGGGTTAATGTGTTAAAAGACAAGAGTAGCGTATGGTAAATGTCTGACAGAACTCGTCCTAACTGAGAAAAAAGTCATTGGACCAATTCAATGGAAAGTAGAAGTATTTTGGACCGAGAAGCTGGAATATTTGTGGGTGGTGTGCATTAAAATATACACACCCAACATACATTTTAATTAATCCCCCAGTTTTCACACAGTGTCACCTGGGCTTTGATGTTTCCTGGGATAAGCCAATAACAACATGAATTTTGTCTTGAGCTAAGCGAAATTACAGGCTGATTTTTCACTCCGGTTCCAAAATAAATCCAGTCTCGGAAAATTCTGTCAATCCTGCTTTTTGTCTTTTATTCATTGTGCCTCTTATAGCGAACGAGGAGAGGGAAAGAACGCCCCCACCGCACTTACAAGGCAACTCTTTCCAGTGAAACCCAAGATGGTAATTAAACATAATGAAGATCTATGCACAACCAAATAGCCAGTGAGTGCTAGAGAGAGATTTGGAAACAAGTTTGGATCAGAGAGAGGGAGCGAGAGAGGAAGAGAAAGACAGAAAGAGGAGGAGAGAGAGCGAGAGAGGTGGGTGTAGGATTTGCCTTGTTAGACTTTGTGTGTGTCTACCTCACCTGCCCATTGGGAAGGTCCAGTGGTGTTGTATAGTTTCTTGGGAAAACACTTCCTCCCTGCTCCATCTGTTCCACCACACGTCACCCAATCAATCCCTAACCTGATACTCTTGCATTTCTGCCAGCCAGCCAATCACAGGAGCAGCTCGGGGTCATGTGATCCTCCAGAGACAGTTGGCAGACCATTTGTAAAGTACAGTTAAGGGTATAATAGTATTTCTCCTTCACTGGAAACCGCTTCCTGTGTGCGTCTCAACTTGAGGAGATTTGTAATGAGTTTTGATTGCTGTTAATGTTTCCAGGGTTGGCATTTTGATCTAAAATACTGAGATTTGGTGGTAAAGAAACTGAAGAAACTAAAGAAAATGCAGGTTAGATTTAGGCATTGGACAATTTTGTGTTATCATGGCCAAAATAATTGCGATTAACAGTTATGTCATGATAATTATTCAAGTTGTCGACGGGTTTAAAATGGTGCTGATATGATTAATTGTAATTTTAATGAAATACCAGCTTCGGTTTCGCTTGTTGTGGCCAGGATTAAAAGGCTGTGATGGCTGTGTTCGAGCTGATGATAATGGTTTTCTAATGGTCTTGTGGTGGTTCTCATGATGGCCGAGGTCTAAACCACATCATTTGTGTATAAAGCATCCGACTGATAAGTAGAATTGGAGACAAGTGAATGCGTTACACAATAATCTAATGGGAAACAGATGCAGAGGGCTACTTCTGCTTGTAAATCCTAATAATATAATGACAGTAGTATAATAAACTTTCATTGAAATGCCTTGAATGTATTTAGTCAGTGTCTGTCCGTTTATCCCTCCATTTTCTTCCGCTTATCCGGGGCTAGGCAGGGATTCCCAGACTTACCTCACCCCAGACGATTCCTCCAGCTCCACCCAAAGGCTTTCCCAGGGCAGACGAGAGACAGTGTCCCTCAGTGTCCTACGTCTTCTCTGGGGCGTCTAAGGGAGCGCCCAGCCACCCAGGAGGAAACTCATTTAACCGCCATCTTGTTTTGGTCATTACCCAAAGCTCGTGACCATAGGTGAGTCTCGTTGACTTGAACTTTGCTCTTTGAAAATATACATTAATCTGTCTAATACTGGGCAACAGTAGCTGAGTTGGTAGAGCATTTGTCCACTGATCAGAAGGTTTGCAGTTCAATTCCAGCTCTCACAAATGAATACTGTTGTTTTGTTCTTGGGCAACATACACTTAACCCACCTCGCCCCCAGTGTCTGTGTACACTTGTGTATAAGTGTGTGTGTGAATCGGTGAGTGGTTTCTTGATATTTATATACAGTGATCCCTGGTTTATCACGGGGGTTATGTTCTAAAAATATCCGCGAAGTATCAGCTTTATTTTTTAACTATTATTCTATATTTTTTATGCAGCTGTAAAACCCCTCACCACACACTTTATACACTTTTCTCAGTGCCCTGTAGCTGGTAAGGACACAGGAGAGAGAGTGTCTATTTATAAGCTCCTAAATTGCGTAAAATTTATCTTGTGAGGTTTAAGCCGTGTAATAATGCTGCTACCTCCTCGAGTTGTGTTTTGTTTCATTCACACATGTTTGAGTACCGTATTTTCCAGAATATAAGTTGCTCCAGTGTATAAGTCGCACCAGCCAAAAAATGCATAATAATGAGAAAAAAAACATATATAAGTCGCACTGGACTATAAGTCACATTTTTTTGCATTTTCTCACACAGGCATTAACATTTTCTCACATTTCTCTCTTGTTTAAACTCTCTCAAAGTTCAAACCTTCGTCGGTGCCTTTGTCGGTGCAGAACGTTTCATCGACATTGTGGGTTTTGTCGGGGAGAAAACTTGCAAATATACAGCACTTCAGAGTCACACTGCGATCCAACATTTATGTAAATTTGTCTGACACATTCTGTACTGTACAGGAGACACGGAGGAGACTGATGGACACATGGCCAATCTACAGAACACAATGGTCAGCCAATCAGGACGCAGAACACAATGGTCTACAGTCCCTCAGCCAATCAGGACGCAGAACACAATGCATGTTCATACTCTGTAAAAAAAAAATCTGCGAAAACAGCGAGGCCACAAAAGGTGAACCACGTTCATAGCGAGGGACGACTGTATTGTATATTACCATTTACTGGCTCTCTTGATGTGGCTGAAAATAAATCTAACAAAAGTATTTCATTTTTGCTAAGACAAGTAAATAATCCCATTGTGCGTGCTCATGCTTTTGAACACTGTGGCCCCAACTTTTATCTGTCTAAAAGTAAATTGGATTGAAATTTCAGCTGCTGCTTCAGTGAAACGTCTGCTTTGAAATGGTGTGTCTGAAGACAAACTGATGGAAACGTATTCTTTCGCCCCATTGGTATTTATTATGGCTGCGTAAGAGCTGAGAGAGTGATGAATGAGAGGCAGTTTTAGTCATCACTGTGTCTCCCCAGCCTCTTTCTGTTGTGGCTGGCTCATCTAAAGCCAACAGGGAGAGAGGGGGAGGTCCGCCAGGGCTTCTGCTTATGTGCTTTTGTTACTTGTGTGGTACTGCTGACAGAGAACAGCACACAGGGCAGACTCAACATGGAAAGTCTGCTCCAACCCAAATCATCATTATTAATGTTTTAGACTGAGAGAGAGGCCATCGTAATGTGGGGTCATTTTAGACACTTTTTACTAT
Source organism: Periophthalmus modestus (assembly GCA_019594935.1). NCBI lineage: Eukaryota > Metazoa > Chordata > Actinopteri > Gobiiformes > Gobiidae > Periophthalmus > Periophthalmus modestus. Next base: position 32,449,725 of record JAIEZT010000441.1, read on the forward strand.
ACTTCTACAAATACATATCCCAGAAGTCCTTGCTGTGGTCCAACTGGCAGACAGAAGGTGCGCTTTAGGAGAAAAATAAACTGCCTTTGTTCGTGATTTGTTGGGCATCGAAAAATCACTTTACACTTTCACGGAGTCTTGTGGGTTTAAAAATATGTATGAAATGAAAACGATTTTTGCGTTTAATTCAAACCTTACATTTGGCAAAAGTCAGTGGGTTGTTTTTAACTATAATTGCTTCAATTTTCTGTCAAACTGAGCCAAACCTTCACGTATTTCACACATATTTGAACTTAAAACTATGTTGCTGGCATAAACTGTATGTATAAATGGACAGAGCTAACCTGCTAGCGCCGCATTTCAAATATAACGTGAGCATGGACGCTTCCAGCTCCGTCGACTCTGGCTCCAATTCACTTCACATTGAAAAATTGTCTCTGTCTCTGTAACTGTTGCAACGATGTGTTTATTTCACTCTTGTGTCTGTAAATCAAGATATGAACATTAATAACAGAAAAATCAGGCGCCTTCTTTCCCTGAAGTCACTCCTGCTAGCGTTAGCAACGGGTTTGATTGACAGCTTTGCTAAGTGTCCGCCACCAGCCAAACCAGCGGTGCGGGCAGGAAGGGGCGTTACCTTCAACAGTTTCGCTCCAGATTGGCTCTTTGGTTGTTATGCTCATGTTATGCTCAGAGCTCATGTGAAACTTTGGCTTCGAAAATTATCTATTTGTTTTATTTCTTCATAAATTATTGCACCCACTCTTATGGTCTGTTTCCTACATTATTTTTGTTATACCTACACCTGAGTTTCACATGTGTTTCGGTGAAGGAAGCACACACTGCATTTCACTTGGGAACTAAACTCGAAAACTAAACCAGGACCGAGCTAAAGCTACATCAAGACGAAACATCAAGACAAACCAGGACCAAACCAAGTCTAAACCAGGACTAAACCAGGACCAAACTAAGTCTAAACCAGGACTAAACCAGGACCAAACTAAGTCTAAACTAGGACTAAATCAGGACCAAACCAGGACCAAACTGAATCTACATCAAGACTAAACTGGGACCAAACCAAGTCTAAACCAGGACTAAACCAGGACCAAACCAGGCCCAAACTAAGTCTAAACCAAGTCTAAACCAGGACCAAACTCAGTCTACATCTAGACCAAACCAGGACCAAACAGGACCAAACTAGGTCTACATCCAGACTAGACTGGGTTCAAACCAGGACCAAACTAAGTCTACATCAAGACTAAACTAGGACCAAACCAGGACCAAACTAAGTTTGTATCAAGACTAAACTGGGCTCAATCCAGGACCAAACCAGAAGTGTGGATGAGTCCAAAGAAAATACCTAGAAATCAGTCATTTTGTACCTTCTTTGGAATGTTGGAATTTCTATCTTTGACCCCAATCCACAATGGGAAAAATGTGTTAAAATGATTTCTTCCTAGCAGTGCATTATCAATATTAAAGTCTGTCTACATCTCCAAAGCTCAGAATGCTCTGTTCCACCTTATGATGTCATGAAGTGGTAGTTTTCAAGTTAATAGCTTCTTTTACCTTTAGTTCAGTAGAGACTGACGATTCCAGGGCTGAAATAATCCAAATTAGTGAAGGTGAAGGTGGAGTTTAAAAACACAGTGGAGCACTTCCTGTATTACCACATGATGACATCACAAGGTGGAACAAAATTACAGCTTAGATCAGAAAATAGTGTAACGTGCCCTTTAAATCACTTTCATTCAGTTTCTATGCCTTATCTCTCTTATATTTGTTGTACTAACTGTGCTAATGCTAGTTACAGTTGAAGAACTTTGCTCCACACAGTGTTCTTCTTCTTCTTCTTCTTCTTCTTCTTCTTCTTCTTCTTCTTGAAAATTGAACATCAGACCTGACAGGCTGAGCAGCACCCTGAGGCGGAGATCCTACACCAACCCTTCGCTTGACTCTTTTACCTGGGAAAGGAAGCTCGGCTGTAATCGAACCCTCACCACCTTAGGCTCCTCTCTCATACACACAAACACAGCTCTGAGTGCCCTGGTTTGGACTTTTTTTTGGCATCTACTTAACTCCGTGTGCTGTTTTGTGCTCACCCTAGTGTGTAATTGTTCACTGTTTTCTAATATATTTAGAGTGTATGTATGTGACTCGCAGGCCGGCATCTCCTGAGTTTTTGGGGCATGAAACAGACAAGTGAAGGCAGGAGATGAATGAGGGGGCTCTGTTGGAAACCTGACCCGGGCCGAGCTCACCTGAGGGCGGGGCGGCTGCCTGTGGGCCATGGGCTGTCACTCAAAGGCCGGGTGCGTGTGCTGTTCCCAGGACCTTTAGCTCAGGTGAGGCGCACAAGATGAGTGTCAGGCGGAAATAGAAAGAGAAACATTGTAATGTTTTTTTACACGGCGCTGATACTGATACCTGAGCCGAGATCCGGCATCATGAGCAAAGTTTGGACGAGCTTTCAGACTCGTTTAACTGTATACTGTACAAATACCAAGGGCTAGAATGACAGTTTTAAAGCAGCGCAGGCCACATATACTGCAGGCTCATGGGTAAAAATTTGAAAGTAGTCAATTTCTCTTTGTTTAGATTAATATGTCAAGGTCAAGGTCAACTTTTTTTTTTTTTTTTAATATATATATAGCACATGTACACCATCGTACCACACTGACTATTTTAAAATACTATGATCGACTTGCAGTTTTTAGCTACTGCATGTCTGAACCCTGGTTATAATAATGATAATAATAATCCATTTTATTTATAATGCTTCTTCCTTCCATAGAATTTCAGAGTGCTACAGTATAACAAAAATTTAAACCAATACTCAATTGCTAAATGCTAAAAACATCAACAATAAGCTTTTCTAAATAAAAAGGTCAAGCTTTCTAAATAAAAGCCCTTACAGCTTATGTGTTTCTTTTGCTTTACTGTGTGTGGTTTGTAATCGCTCATAATCTTTCCTGAAAGCAAAAGGTCTTTAGTACAGCTCCCTGACCAGGTAGGACGTGTCTATTAGAAGTTTGCATGTTCTCCTCATGTTAGCCCCATTAGGCAAATTCCTTAGTCTGAGGAATTTGAAGACTTCAGATGGAATATACTGAAATTTTGAAGTGACTGTACTTGCTGTATTAAGTATTAGTCCGAGCCTGTCCAGAGAAGTGGACTGAGTGAGTGTGACGTCACCCACAGCGTTCAGCTCCAGTCAAATGAAGCTCATCGAGCCTGGAGCAGTTATAGCGGCGAAGCTGAAGCTGAGCTCCATATAAGGAATTCCCACCGTGAGTATCATAGCAACCAAAGAGCCAATGTGGAGCAAAAATGTTCAATGTAACGCTCCTTCATGCCCGCAAAAGCTAGCAGGAGCGACCTCGGGGAAAGAAGGTGCCTGATTTGTCTGTTATTAAAGTTTATATCTTGAGTTACGGATAAAAAAGCAAAATAAAAAAAAATACCGGGATTATGTGAAGCGGGTCAATAGTGATATTTTGAAGGGCAAAATGACGAGTCTCAACAAACCAGGACCAAACCAGGACCAAACTAAGTCCACATCTAGACTAAACCAGGACCAAACCAGGACCAAACTAAGTCTACATCTAGACTAAACCAGGACCAAACCAGGACCAAACCAGGACCAAACCAGGACCAAACCAGGACTAAACCAGGACCAAACCAGGACCAAACCAGAACCAAACTAGGTCTAGATCTAGACCAAACCAGGACCAAACCAGGACCAAACTAAGTCTCGATCTAGACCAAACCAGGACCAAACCAGGACCAAACTAAGTCTACATCTAGACCAAACCAGGTCCAAACCAGGACCAAACCAGGACCAAACCGGGACCAAACCAGGACCAAACCAAGTCTACATCAAGACTAAACCGGGCTCAAACCAGGACCAAACCAGGACCAAACCAGGACCAAACTAAGTCTAGATCTAGACCAAACCGGGACCAAACCGGGACCAAACCGGGACCAAACCGGGACCAAACCAGGACCAAACCAAGTCTATATCAAGACTAAGCCAGGACCAAACCAAGTCTACATCAAGACTAAACCGGGCTCAAACCAAGACCAAACCAGGACCAAACCAGGACCAAACCAAGACCAAACCAGGACCAAACCAGGACCAAACCAGGACCAAACCAGGGCCAAACCAGGACCAAACCAGGACCAAACTAAGTCTACATCAAGACTAAACCGGGCTCAAACCAGGACCAAACCAGGAACAAACCAGGACCAAACCAGGACCAAACCAGGACCAAACCAGGACCAAACCAGGACCAGGGCAAGCCAAAGACGATTGAGTCGAAACCACGCCCATAATCACTCTCTTTTTCCAGGTTAGCTGTGTCCATTTCTATACACAGTCCATGGTATAACTTCAGCCACCCCTGGTCATGTAAATGGTCTTGTTTGAAAAAGACAGTTGTTTTGCAGAGATTCTGGTCTTGCGGCTCTGGTTACGACGGCCCGCTGCATCGTCACAACAGAGGAACTCGACTCCAGCGTGCGTGGTGTTTCTTTCACACGTTTATTTTCACAGGACTCTTGTATCCTCCTTCATCCTTCCATCTTCTTCCTCCTTTTATTGTCCTCATAACAGCTGCTTGACCCAACAGACAAAGCTGTAGTACGCCTGTCACGATAACACATTTTGAAGTTTGATATATCGCTGAAGCAAATATAGATGATGAACGACAGTATTGAAACTAATTTATGCTGCTGACACAAAAACCGAGAGCAGATTTAAACCACAAAACTATTATAAATCTACAATACTGTCTCAGTCATAGAAGTTATAAATTCAAACTTTTATGGTTTAAATCTTATCATACAGCCAAAACAATAAGAAAACGTTTCCCAGTAGTGCAAAGAAAAAGTCCACACGATAAAAACTGACCCCAAAATATATTGTTCCAACTTCATATATAGAATGATAAGTCACTATAGTGATTATGGTGACAGTCCTAAACTGTCTTCATCATAAGGTTTTTCACTGAACTGTGGCTAACAGTGTTGGTAACAGAGTTGGTATTATGTAGCCATATTGTTTTTCATGTGACAAATCCTTATTGTCAAAGTTATTTGAGAACTTATAAAAATGATCTGCAAATGATCCATTCTGTAAATACATAAATTATTAAATCATATAAACTGTAGATAAACTATAAACTAAGTCCACATCAAGACTTAGCTAGGACCAAACCAGGATCAAGTCTACATCTAGATCAAACCAGGACCAGAACAGGATCAAACCAGGCCCAAACTAAGTCTACATCTAGACCAAACCAGGACCAAACCAAGACTAAAACAGGACCAAACCAGGACCAAAACAGGATCAAACTAAGTCTACATCTAGACCAAACCAGGACCAGAACAGGACCAAACCAGGACCAAAACAGGACCAGAACAGGACCAAACCAGGACCAAAACAGGACCAAACCAGGATCAAACTAAGTCTACATCTAGATCAAACCAGGACCAGAACAGGACCAAACCAGGACCAAAACAGGACCAAACCGGGACCAAACCAGGACCAAAACAGGACCAAACCAGGATCAAACTAAATCTACATCTAGACCAAACCAGGACCAAACCAGGACTAAACAAAGTCTACATCAAGACTAAACTGGCATCAAACCAGGACCAAACCAATACCCAACCAGGACCAAACTAGGGCCAAACTAAGTCTAGATCAAATCTGAAGTGTTTGTTATATTTAGTTGGTAATTCCCCCTCATGTACATGTCCCATAGTGTATACAGTGTGTTTTGCTCATTACACGGCTGTTTTTCAGCGGTATAAGTGAAGGAGAAAGTGTCTTTTATCTGTAGTGTTTTGACTGCTCACACTGTGAGAGTGCGTGGTCCCTGTGGGGATTAGGCTGTATTCATAGCTGTATCACTAACATGCTTTACATATGGACGTGTGAAGGATCACGTTAATGTCTGCAGAGCACACAGAGCGTGGTCATCTGAGGATTACTGTATGAGACTGTATATGTCTGTGAGTACACACATGACAGCCCAGGGCGCGTATAATGAATGAAGTGTTGAATGTATGTGTCTCCAGGGCCTGCCTAATGGGGGCACTAAAGGGGAATTCAGAAGTGCACTACCATAGACTGTATAAAGCAGTGGACTGAGGCAGAGTGACGTCAGCCCACAGCGTTCAGCTCCAGTCAAATGAAGCTCATCGAGGCTAGCAGTTTTTGTAATTTAGAGCCAAGTTGCGTATTAGGAATTCTGTGAGTATCATAGCAACCAAAGAGCCAATCTGGAGCGAGGCTTTGGAAGGTAAAGCCCCTTCTTGCCCGCACTGCCAGTTTAGCAAGAAGCGGGCACTTAGCAACACTATTAGTCAAACTTGTTGCTAACGCTAGCGGGACCAACCTCGGGGGAAAAAGGCGCCTGATTTGTATGTTATTAATGCTCATATCATGAGTTACGGACACAACAGCGAAATAAATCACAAGGATCATGTAGAGCGGGTTAATACGAACATCTTAAGACCAAAACGACACCGATGTGCACCCATGCTCGCTTCCTATTTGGAACGTGGCGGCTAGCGGGTTAGCTTTTTGCATATATGTATCCAGGCTCCTGACACAACCTCCGCTTGTGCCTACACTGCACCAGGTTTATCTGCCCTTATCTCCAGCTTCTTCTGAGCTCCGCTGTCCCTGCTCCGGCACCAGCTCCGGGCAGCTCACCTTATGCCAGTGTAGGCCAGGTTCTGGGAGGCCAGGAAACAGGACTCCTTTAGCCCTAAACAGAGGGACTTTGATGGGAACAGGCTAAGGGACTTGCACCACACCAGAGCAGGAGACCCAGCCCATCTCAGCTTTCACAGCGGGGACTTCCACCAGCTCTCCAGAGGAACTAAAAGGTTTCTGTTTAAATAGTGCAAATATCTGACCTTATACCCAATGATTCAATTAGTATGAGTAAATATTGGATTGGGAAGGGAGGAAGAGAAGCAGTAGAGTTTTTCGTTTGGTACATAATTTGTTTTAACCCCCACCGATTAGTCAAATGAGAAACGCTGACATTTGGGGCTGTCCTGCTGTAACCCGGGCGACCTCGCTCTGCTGCTGCTGGTGATTTCACTCTGGCTGTTCACAGGTCATCATTTAAAAACACACTCAACACACATTGTTTCACTTGAAATTCAAAAACCTGTTTGTGAAAAACTGCTAACATGCAACACTGGATACATTGGTTCCACAAACGCACTTTCATAATGTGGTGATAAACATTTATAATCACACCTGCTCCTGTTTTTAATGTTTTAAATGGACCTGTGCAGTTTGGCGGTGTTTTGTTTTTGTGATGTCACCCGTAGCGTTCAGCTCCAGTCAAACGAAGCGTATCGATCCTGGAGCAGGTATAGGGGCGAATTTGGAGCCAAGTTGCATATTAGAAAATCCAACCGCGAGTATCATAGCAACCAAAGAGCCAATCCGGAGCGAGGCTGTTGAAGGTAACGCCCCTTTTCTATTCACTTTACACTGGAAAACTGTGGCCCTCTCTGTCTGTGACTGCTGCTGTCAGACTCGGTACTTTGGTCTTAACCCTGAAGAACCCAAGAACTCTTTTCTTCTTTGGAAAATGATGAACAATGCATTAAATCACTGCTATAAGTTCACTGAACACTGAAATATCCACTCAATTTTAACCCTTTATTTCATAATTTAAGATAAGGGCCAAATTTGACCCATTGGGCTTGCAAATTATATTATTATATTATTTGTAAAAGAATATGAAACGTACTCCTAGACATTCTGCAAGCTATTACTAAAAAGATAAACAAAAAACCCACAATTTTACCAACCGCTGGTTTTGCTGAGAAGATGATTTTGTTTGGGTAGTTTTCCATCTTGTCACTAACACTCTGGCTCATTTTAGTTCAATATTCATCCACTAGGTGTCTCTATGCAGAGGCCAGAAGTGGCACACTGGGCTTTTTGAATTTTTTTAATTGAAATCTGACTTTTTTTTTTTTTTCGTCTTTTTGGGTAGCAGCAATTAACTGCAGCCAAATTTGACCTTGTGGTTTCTCCAGATAAAATCCTCATATTGGTATTTTTATTTCATTTATTATATAAGACAGCGATAAGCCTTTATTAGTCCCCCACAGTGGGGGAAATTCCAGCATTGCACCGCACACATAGAGAACAGGCACACATAGAGAACAGAAGAAAACAGGGTAATAGATAAATAGTTAGAAATAATTTAAGAAATAGACTCAAACATAAAACTCTAATATACATGCTAAGCGCCTGCACCACTGGTTTAGCAGGGAGTGGGCGCTTAGCAACGCTGTCAATCAAACCTGTTGCTAACACTAGCAGGAGCGACCTTGAGGAAAGAATGCGTCTGATTTGTCTGTTATTAATGTTCATATCATGATTTATGGACACAATAGTGAAATTAAAACACCAGGATCATGCAGAGGGTTAATACAAACATTTTTGTTTGCATTGTTCTGTATTTGAACATTGGTCTTTCATTGGGTCTGTCCCTAAATGAATAAAGATAAATGAAAATGAAATGAGACAGTTTCCTGCTGTTGTTGGGACATGACACGTTTGGCAGATGCTCCTGTTCTTGTTGGATGAACTCTCGGTGACTCCCGCTGACTCTATCAAAGCCCTGTTGCACATAGACACACCTGCCAGCTAAACCAGGTACAAGGAAATCACTGGAATAACTGTAAACCGCATAATCTCATAAATGAGGCTCTGTGTCTATATGCGCAGTATGAGTTTGAGTTTGAGTCTGAAAGGAAAACATACTTGGCATAAGATATTGACAGATCCGATCTTTCCAGTTTGTCAATTTAATTAAAGTACAAGTGCGCCGTTGTAGCTGACGTGAGATGGGAGACAGAACAGGGCTGAAGACTCAAGAATGAGAATGAAAAAGGGAGAAAAAGTTTATTCATGTAATGGCGTTTGCATTCATACCATAGACTGTCTAAAGAAGTGGACTGAGTGAGTGTGACGTCACCCACAGCGTTCAGCTCCAGTCTAATGAAGCTAATCGAGGCTGGAGCAGGTATAGCGCCGAATTTGGAGCCGAGTTCCATGTTTGAAATTCCGACCACGAGTATCAAAGCAGACAAAGAGCTAAGAGCGAGGCTGTTGAAGGTAACGCCCCTTCCCAACCGCAGTGCTGGTTTAGCAAGGAGCGGGCGCTTAGCAACGCTGTCAATCAAAGCTGTTGCTAACGCTAACAGGAGCAACCTCAGGGAAAGAAGCCGTCTAATTTGTCTGTTTTTAATGTTCATATCTTGATTTACAGACACTATAGTGAAATAGAGCAACTCAGTATGAACATTTTAAGACCAAAATGACGAGTCTGACAGCAGCAGTTACAGAGAGAGAGGACACAGTTTTCTAATGTAAAGTGAATTGGAGCCAGTCAGTTGAGTTTGATCACTTCCTTTATGGAGCACAGCAGCTAGCAGGTTAACTATGTCCATATTCTATGATTCATACACTCCCTTTGTAAGTGTAAAATTGTCAGAATTAGGGTTGTCAAAAGTATCAAAAGTCAGTTACTAATAAAACCAGTATCAGCACTAGATATTCATTTGAGGAAGTATCAGTACAAAATAAATACATCACATAGGACAAAATATGACCTTTCCTGAATAGTTTGAGAATTGCCGGGTAAATCCAACTCTTCTCTCTGTGTGTTTTGTACAGATTTATATACAGCCTGGTCTCCACGTCCTCCGCTGTGTCTCAAACGTGATCGTCCAATCAGATTTGTTTTTTCAGTGAAATGAAGGAGCTCATTGGTCGCCTCTGATTTACAAATAAAATCACATTTCTCTCACCTCAGATTAACAGAGTTTAGGCTTCGCTCACTGATTCTGCAGAAATCCGCCATGTTTTTCAGACTCTTTATTTTTTCCGTTGCGGATGGACCGTACCTGCCCCTGATTGGTTAATCCACCTGTCAATCACACATGTAAAAATGGGGAGCTTCACCGGTGACCAGACTCACATCTTTGTAAAGTAATGCAGAAGTGATTGTTCTGAATCCAAGCAATTTGCTCTAAAATTATCATTGTGGTTTCAAAATCAGTATCAAGCCTAATCCTTAGTATCAAAATCAAGTTTAAGTGTTTTGTATCGTGACGCACTACTGTTGTTATGCATTAAAACCACAGTTAGGAAGTAGTTACATAATGTAATAACCTGGTTAATTACCTGGATAATTAGCTGCCAGACGGGAGAGGTCAATGAGAGAAGCAAACTCTTTTCATGACCTTTTTACAATACAGAACAATACAAACAAACCAAACACCTGCACAGGTCCATTTAAACAAGTGTGATTATAAATGTTTATCTCACATTATTAAAGTTCTGCAGTGGCACCGATCGATCCAGTTTCACACGTGTCCATCAAATGTCTGTAATAAATGATAAATAACAGTAATAAAAGTAAAATAACCAAAAGCTTTTTCCCCATTTCAGTTCTAGTGCAGACAGTTTTTTAGACAGTCATGAGATCTGGTATTAAAAGTTCCGATGTCAAAGTTCAACAGGTGAAATATTGAGTCAGTCTGACGCCATAGTCCTTTATAAATACTTTTTATAAATACATTTTATAAATACATTTCTACAGTGTTATTTCGTCAGATCTGACTAACCTACTTTTTCACAGACTGACAGTGATGGACTTAATTCATCTGTTATGAAACAAAGTGCGAAAGAGTCTAAAGCAGGAGCGTCAGACACATTTTCACCGAGGGCCACAAAGGCCCAGATGTAAAATAAATCTAACTCATTTTTTAACTTGTTAATTAACTGTTTCTATATATATATTACTAATTCAAGTTACAAATATTGCCTATGCATTTACCTAGATTTAAAAATATGGCTTTGAGTTTGTCTAAAAGTTTAAATCAGAGGCTGAAGTCTGTTTGTTTATTATATCTACAGAATCCAGTACAGACAGAATGGTGCTTGAACAATGGGATACAATATTTATTTTTATAACAAAATGATCATTTTGATTTTAAACTGTTACATAATTCTGAGATATGTATTTTAAAGGATACGTTTTCAAGCCAAACCCCAAGAGTCACCACCTAATATTTATAGGTGGTGACTCTTTCAGTCAATGTACCATTTAGTGTTTAACGATTTGTAATTTGCACATCAGTTAAAGTCCTACAGTTAGTTTTATTTGAGGAAAATTTGGATTACATTAAAGTTTTGCTGCAAATCAAAGACTTTTTTTTTTTTTTTTTTTATGGTCTTGTTATCCTCCGCTGCCCCTCTCACTGATCCCAAACACCCAAAGATAGCATGACGGGTTCAGCAGAGGCAGGCTCAGAAGGATGGGTCAACACTCACAAAATACCTCATAAAACTGAAAGTGATTGACCCGGCCTGCAGCGTTAGCCAGCAGCGTATTATGAAAGACCATTCTCTGCATTCCTCTGCTGTCACATAAGACCTGTTGTTTACTAGTGAAGCCTGTGGGAGCTGTCCATCCTCCAGACTGAGCTGAAGACGAGGGAAGCAGCCATTCAGTTTTCTCAGTTGTGATCAGGTCATTTGGGGCGAGTCGACAGGTGCTTCTTCTGTTCTTCAGCTCTCAGTGTGCTGCAGGACTGAGGTGTTATATGAAACAGCTTTCTCTCAGTCACTACGATCAGGACTTTCGATTAAAATATGTTTGAAGATTGCGAACCAACCATAGACTGTATAAAGAAGTGGACAAAGTGAGAGCGACGTTACTCACAGCGTTCAGCTCCAGTCAAATGAAGCTCATCGAGGCTAGAGCTGGTATAGCCGCTAATTTGGAGCCGAATTCTGACCTTGAGTATCATAGCAACCACAGAGCCAATCAGGAGCGAGGCTGTTGAAGGTAACGCCCCTTCCCACCCCCACCGTTGGTTCAGCCCACATGTGTCAAACTCAAGGCCCATGGGCCAAATGTGGTCCGCCTTTTCATTTTATGTGGCCCGTGTCAAAGTAAATTAAAAGGTATGACTCTTTAAATATCACTTTATCAGGAGATACACAGTTACACAGCCAGTTTTTTCATATCTATGCAAATACATATGCAATATTTGTAACTTGAATAAGTCATAATTAACAAGATTAAAAAGTAGTTGCATTTATTTTACATTTCATTTGGCTACATTTAGTTACATTTACCTTATAGTTACATCTGGCCCTTTGACAGCAACCATTTTGTTGATGAGGCCCTCAGTGAAAATGAGTTTGACACCCCTGGTTTAGCTGTTGGCGGGAAACAAACCTGTTGCTAACGCTAGCGAGAGTGACCTGGGGGAAAGAAGCCACTTGCTACCAATGTTCCTATCTTGATTTATGGACAAAATAGTGAGATAAAAGTTCATTTGACTGCAGCCGTTTCAGAGAGATGCCACAGTTTTTCAGCGTAAAGTGAATTGGAGCCAGAATCGATGAAGCTGGAAGCGCGGACATGCTCACTTCTTATCTGAAACGTGGCAGCTAGCATGTTATTTATGTCGGTTCATATATACAGTCTATGGTTTACACTTACTTTGACTAACAACACTGTCCTTCATACATCAGTCTATCCTGAGGCCAAACGAGGAGCTTACAAAATAAACCCAGTGATGAGCAGAAGACGTGTTTGTGATGTTCTTCTGAGTTTCTGTGTGAGTCTGTGACCAATAAACAGACAGACCTGTTACCTTGTTGTGTGTCTAGGTGATGCGTTCTTAGTTTTGGATACGGTCATGTGCCTGTCACTGTCACTGTCACTGTCTGTGTTGTGTTAGCATAGCCATCAAGTTTAGACGCTTTCCCTGTAATTTGGCCTCAGTTGTTTCTCTTTTGGTTTGATTGACAGGCAGATTAGCCGATCAGAGAAGCTTATTATGTTGTAGCATTAATCTTCTAGCCATGTTGATAAAATTAGTATTAGGATTAGCATTATTAAGTGTTTTATTACTGTTGTTTGCATGGCTGTATGTTGATTTCCTCTACATATATAGTCATTCCTTGTACAGAAATGTCCTTCCTGTGTGTCATTGTCAAAAAGTCTTAGGTCTGAGACATGGTTTGAAACTGAGGATGTGTCAAAAGTAAGTGGCACTTTCACATGGCCTTCATCTGACCTTTACGGTCATGACCTCTGACCTGTTCTCACCTTCCCTTGAGGAAGTGACTCACATCTGCTCCTGTTGTCATCTCTGAGAAACTGTGACACTGTTCCAAAGTATTCTCATTGTTTGACAGAAAATGCACCTGCACTCAGCTGTTAAACTTTTATTATCCTGTCAATCTTGTTCTTAGGACTTTTGACACAAACACAGACGGCTGCCAATATGTGTAATTATCACTTATCACTTTATTACATTATCTTTTATAAGGTTCAGGAATGTATTATTGTTGTTTTATACCAGACAAAAGAAAAAGTCCAGCTGTCAAGTCTGGATTAATAATGAGGATTGTGTTATAGAAGGGCATCTGGTCTAAACGGAAACAAAATTATTCTTGGTCCAAATCCACGGTTCAAAGTCATGGATTTTTCTGGTTCAAATCCATGGATTTTCAGTTTGATTATGATTAAGACAATTAGGACAGTTTCCATAGCGATAAAAATTAGCACAGTTACCGTAGTGATAACAATTCAGACAGTTTCCATAGAGATAACAATTACTTCAGTTTCCATAGCGATAACAATTAGCACAGTTACCATAGCGATAACAATTCGTACAGTTTCCATAGCGATGACAATTAGCACAGTTACCATAGCGATAACAATTCGGATAGTTTCCATAGAGATAACAATTACTTCAGTTTCCATAGCGATAACATTTAGCACAGTTACCATAGCGTTAACAATTACGACAGTTTCCATAGCGATAACAATTACAATTACAATTCTTTTCATAGCGATAACAATTTTGACAGTTTCCATAGCGATAACAATTCGTGACAGTTTCCATAGTGATAACAATTCTGACAGTTTCCATAGCGATAACAATTCTGACAGTTTCCATAGCGATAACAATTCTGACAGTTTCCATAGCGATAATACTTCTGACAGTTTCCATAGCAATAACAATTATAATTCAGTCCGTTTTCATAGCCATAACAATTACAATTTGAACAGTTTCCATAGCAATAACAATTCTGACAGTCTTCGATAACAATGAACAATTACAATTATGACCGTTTCAATAGCGATAACATTTCAGTGTGTACAGTGTTTTCAGGTCTTCTGAATGGGCGAACGTTCCCAGAAAAGTGTAACAAGAATCAGTCGTGTGTTTGAACCTTTGACTAAAGGAGCAGTGTGGAATTTGTGAATCATTAACACTTATGAATGAGAATAGGCCTGTGCATAATGAGCCTCATGTCCCCTCCCTGAACAGGTGTGAGGAGGTGAAAAGGTAACGCAGTAAAAGTGTGAGAAAGAAGTGCGCGGGTGGAAGCTGCTGTTCCTCTGCCCCGGGTCGCTGTGGCTCCGGGCCCAGAGCGCAGTCTTAGTAACAGGATACCGACGCAGTAAAACGCTGGAAACTTGTACCTCCTTATCTAGAGGGCAAGTAAGTCAGTGTGCGCTGTTTTCTCATACATACCTGATCACGGCGATAAACTGCACCTTCGCTGTGTTTGTCTGCGCACACACGGTCTCAGGTTCTGTGAAATCCCCACGGTTTACGCTCCAATATTAGCCTAGCTCATGGGAATTGTCATTTTGGTGCATCAAATCGTGTCGAGGGATGGGACGATAAACAGTAATATCGTTTATCGTGATAAAAAGTCGTGATCGTGATAATCGCCAACAGAGACAACGGCCATTTTATCACCAAAATGTGCAAAACAAAGCTACTTACCCACGATGACGCCAATTCTATTCTGTCTTTGTTAAGAAAAACAGAATATCTAGTTCATAGTGAATCGTAGGTCAACAGAGAGATGCTGCGATAAACGATAATATTGAAACTACGATATGCAAGATAATCCCAGTAAAACCATTTTTAAATAGATTGTATCAGATATGAACCAATAATTAGCCATAAAAGTCACTGATTCAACCTGCCGCAGCTCAAATTTTACCACATTAAAGCAAAAATATCCAAAATCGCCCCATTTTTAGCAGAAATTGTACAAACGAGAAATATTGGCCCCATATTTTTCTGGCTTTTCGTGTATTGAACGATAAGTCGATTTAATGTTTATCATGACAGGCCCAATGAATAGTAAAATAAAGTAAAAAATAAAAATAAATTGCTTGTTATAATGTATAGTGTATAGTGTACAGACACAAACGCCAATGTCTTATCGTCACTTATAACAAAGTACATTATATAACAGCTGTTTAAATATAGAAGCTGTTCATAATATTAAAATTATAATTATTCACATCCATAACATTTTTAAACTGTCAGCAACTTTAATAATTATCGTGATATAATCGTTTGTTTCAGTTTCATTATCGTCTTATGTCTAATACTGTCACATTGTATTTCACTGTTTGAAGCTTTGGATTAGCCTCACTTTTTACTCCAAATATTTTATAATCTGATTTCTGGATCTTTGAAGTGTGTGTGGTTTTGATGATTCTTTCATTTTGATTTAATCTGGGAGGATTAAACCTAAATTATGGTTTTACACGAAACAAGAACCAGTTTGCAAGTTGAAAAATATATTGAAAATTACAGGAAGTAGAGAGTCCCACACTGATGACGTCACACTGAGAGAATTCTGTCCAAAACATTTACCACAGTTTACACAAGAAACACATTTTTCTGACACTTTAAACACGATTTCAGCAAAATAATGTGTTTTTTTTACATTTTTATTCGTCAAATATTAACTTCTGTGTACGTCAGAGGAGTGTAGTACATGGTTGTCCAAAAATCCACCACAATTTACACAAGAAACACATTTTTCTGACACTTTAAACGATTTCAACAAAATAAATGTGTTTTCTTACATTTTTATTCGTTAAATATTAATTTCTGTGTACATCAGAGCAGTTTGGCTTCAATTTTACCACATGGTTGCTTGGGAACAGCAATGAAATTCTGTTGTGTGACGTCATTTCCAACCAGGAAGTAAAATTTGAAGCCTAAACAATGACCAAACTGGGATTATTTATTTATTTTGTTATATATATTAGCAAAATCTTAAATATAATGCTTTTAACTGCGTTTTAAAATGAATAATCTGAACTGCCATAGGCTCTTCAAGTTTATTTAAATGCAAACCACAAAATCTGACGTGAGTAATCAGACGAACCAGAAAGAAACGAGATACTTTTTCTGTTTACACCCATTTTAATCTTTTAAAGTCTTGACTGCTCCAGAAATCTCGTAATAATCAGATTTTGAGTGAGCGTGTAACCGCAGCCAGTGAGTTAAATAAACAAAAAACAGCAGTAAGGATCCACCCATTTCCTCCACAAATATCAGAAAATCCCGATGATGCCAATATCCACTGATCTAAAGGTCTCGATACTGTCGTTATGTCCTTGGGCAAGACACTTCACCCGCCTTTCCCCCAGTGTCTTCTGCATACATTTGTGCATGAATATGTTTGTGAATGAGTGAGCGGTTTCTTGATTTGAAGTGCTTTGAGTGCCTTGAAGGTGTAAAAGTACTACGTGACCACTTATCATGCTGCCAGTGAATATCTGTTGGTGAGCGATGCCAAGGAGGTCATTTGAGAAGCTTGTTGTCTTGTTGGTAATTAACAATTTAATTATAGCTATGAATCACATCACTCTCAGGCTCAACCGTCAGTGAGTCACTCTGGCAGGTTGTTCGCCAAACTCACAGCCAGATGATTTCAGGCTTTTTAATAACATATAACTTTACATTGAATTTGTATCATGGCTCATTAAGGATCGATATAACCAGACCATATCGCCTAGAACCTTTCGACAGTCTTTCAACAGTCTGGCTCTCCTCCTCCCAGCCGCACTTCCCTTTGCACTCCCAGAGGTTTTGGGAAGTTTTAGGTTCAGTCTGTTTTTTGTGTCTTCCTGAAAAGGTAAGACGATCTCTCCTCTGTGTTTTTTTTCCCCCAGAACAATGCTAGAGGACGAATGGAGCTGGCACAGGAATAGGCTGATGGATTCACAGGAGATTGGAGGGACAGATATTGATAATAAAGTCAGATGGGCCAGACAGGACTTGTACTACGGTGCCCCCATGACCTTTACTTTTGTTCAGTTTAATTGTTCTGGTTTATTACGTCTCGAGCCCCTCTGGTCCTGACAGGCAGTGCTATATGAAACGCTCTGGAAAAGTTAGGAGTTGCTCTTTTCATGTGGCAGTGACGAATTCTGAGAAATCAAGTTCTTACTTATAACGATTACAACAGGAGTCACTCAGGGGTCTTTTAGTTCAGGCGTCACGTTTTTATATATCGTTTTTTCACCTTCAAGTCACTCAAAGCACTTTACATCAAGGAAACATTCATCCTTTCACTCACACATTCATACACCAGTGTACGCAGAAGACACTGGGGGCGAGGTGGGTTAAGTGTCTTGCCCAAGGACACAACGACAGCATTCATGTGTGGGAGCTGGAATCGCACCTCCAACCAGTGGGTCAGCCAATGATGTTTATGTGGAGAGCGGGATTCGAACCTCCAACCTTCAGATCAGCATCACCCATTCTTTTATTTGCTTTTTCATTTCTTTTTTTTGGTTTATAAAGTAACTTTCTACACCAGGGCTGTCCAAACTACGGCCCAGGGACCAAATGCGGCCCGCAGACCTCCTCCTAAACTGGCCCAATTGATCAGGAAGTATTTTTTTACTACAAACTGAAGCGATTTTTACTTCTGTAATCTGTAACATACTGCATTGTGACACAGACCTAAAAATAATCTTCCTCGTCTTTTTAACGGTACAATGTCTCTGTCAAACCTGTGTTAAATGCATCATTTGACATCATCTGTGGCACTCCGTTTCAAATATATATGTAAAAAGTTTGGACACCCCCCACTTAATTTTCTGGCTCCAGGGTTGTGTAAATTCAATGGATTACAATATGATTTCTGTCAACTGGAGTTTTTAAATCAGACATATTCTGCAAAATGGATATTTCAGAGGTTTTAACCATTTTATAGTTGTTTCCGTCTCTTTACCCTCTGAAATTGTATTTGGAGTGATTCATCTTTTATTTTCAAGACGACATTTTGCCGATGAGCCCCCGTTTTCACCTCCACTGTGACACGCCCACTGTGACGTACGCACTTCCTTCTCCAGTTTTATTTTCTTCAATCGCTGATATTCTCGCTGATATTCGTGGGATTGGGCAGCGTCACGTCGTCATTTTAGTACAAATTTTTTAAAAAGGGCTGCTCGCGCTAGTGTGATGTGACATTTACAGCGACGTCAGCTCCCATTGGACACTGACTTGCTCCTTTTATTAAGTTATTTTAGGTGAATATTGTGATTTAAAATGTCCAAATTCTAACATAACGATCCACAGGTGTCAGAGGTTATAACTATAGAGCGATAGATCCTTTTCGTCACTTATTCAGCTCTGTCAGGGTTTCGTAAGTCTCTGCCCTTTCGCGATGGAACCGAGCTGGACGAGGACGATCAAACATTCACCCTTTTCTGCCCAGAGAGAAGGACACATCTGCTCGTGCGGTCCGCCAAAGTGTTTTGTCAGTTGTCCGATCGCCATGTTACAAGTCTGTCTATCACTGGTCTTGTCAATGTCATCCATTTCCTCACTCATGGTTAAACTTTAATGAAAAACGTGTTTGTTCAAGTTTCAGGGTCAGTTGTATCCAGATGTGGGGGTCTTTTTCTCCTCTTCTGAAATGTAATCTCATTTAGGAGGAATACATATCTTCAGATGGATCCATGTGTCCATCAATCATCACAGGTCCTTGGTCGCCCGGTCTCCCCGTCACCCGATCTGGGTGTCAGGTCATCGGCGTTCGTGTTGGACAGTCTCATGAGTCATGCTTCTATTCTGAAGAGCTGCCTTATAAACCCACAGGCGGATTGGGTTACTGCACAAACAAACTCGGAGCTAGCAGAAAATCCATTAGCTGTATCGATAAACACACATGCCGCTGATACGCAGACAGGGACAGGCCCGTTCTTACACAAACAAAACCAGGTACACTCAGACGTGACAGGTGACGGCGAGAACATAAATCCACATGTAGACAGAAGCTGATATTGCGAGATTGTGATTGTAAGTAACGATATATAAACTCACAGCAAACACGTTTAGTCAGGACTTCAACCAACCAGAGCAAATATTGACAATATTCATAATCGCTGGGTTAATCCAACTGTCACTGCAGCAAGAAGCAACAAAAAAACACATATTTGTCCAAGGCGTTATCACATAAAAAACATGTAACGGTGGTTGGCCATTGCATGAAAAAATAGCTTTTCCTTTTTCCTTTGAGAGTAATGTCCGTCACTATATCACAGTTCATCTTTCGTGGTCTCGCTGTTTCGCTGATTTTTTTGTGCAATTGTCTCCTGTACAGTACAGAATGTGTCGGACAAATTTACATAAATGTTGGATCGCAGTGTGACTCTGAAGTGCTGTATGTTTGCAAGTTTTCTCCCCGACAAAACCCACAATGTCGATGAAACGTTCTGCACCGACAAAGGCACCGACGAAGGTTTGAACAAGAGAGAAATGTGAGAAAATGTTAATGCCTGGTGTGAGAAAAGTGTATAAAGTGTGTGGTGAGGGGTTTTACAGACAGAAACATAGAGAATAATTGTAAAAAAATAAAGCTGATACTTAGTTAATAGAACATAATTGTCATAAAAGTGGGGGTGGGAGGGACCATTGTAATGTTGTCAGATAAAAATGGTCCTTTCGTGGTGTCATCAAAAAAATCCCAATAGTACAGGACGTAGCATGCTAGCTAGCTCACAGTGTCTCAAAGCTAACGCTAACTTGTATTAAAAACATGACATGTAAAATAAACAAACTATTAAAATGAATGTAAAGACTGCCATATTGTTTTTGTATGGAGATTATTTCAGTTTTTAGTGCTATTCTAATATTTTTTATGCTTCAAATTTAGCATTAGCGTTAGCATTGAGACACAAACATGTCTCTTTCTAAACAGAAAAGTATCCTCTCACCTAATTTGTTTAGTCTTTAACATGTTGTCAGAGAGATGAACCCTTTAAATCACTGACCTTTTTAAATATTTATTCATTTTATCGTGACTCAGCCTAAAAACACAGAGTTAAAACTGGACAGGAAGTAGTGACGCTCACAGTGAGTTTGGCAGACGCTGTTGTGCACTGAGCCAACTGGTGACAAAGACTTAACTAACCTGACTACTTATCTATTATTAAATGCTCCATTTAAAAAAAAATCCCTCACACTTGTAATAGTCTCTGGTGTGTTGAGGTAAGAGGTTTTTTTTAGATTTTTGGTCGTCTTCCATTTCACATGTGAGAGTTAGTGACGTTGCATCATTCCAATTTGACAAACGTCCTGTCAACATGAAGCATGATGGGACCTTTCCACAGCCGCCCAAATAAAACCAGACCATCCGCCCACCCCCTTCTTTCTCTCCCCTTTCTCTCCCTGTCTGCCTCCCCCCGTCCCTTTCCCTCCCTTTTTCCCCTTCTGTCTCTCTCTCCCTCTCTGCCCCCTTCTCTCTCTCCCTCCTCTCTCCTCTCTCTCTCTCTCCCTCTCTGCCCCCCTTCTCTTTATCCCCTCTCACTCCCTCTGACCCCTTCTCTCTCTCCCTTTTTCCCCTTCTCTCTCTCTCTCTCTCTCTCTCTCACCCTCTCTCCTCCTCTGCCCACCTTCTCTCTCCCTTTCTCTCACTTCCTCTCTCTGTCCCCCTCTCTCCTCTCTCCTGTTCTCTCTCTCCCCTCTCCTCTTCTTTCTCTCTCCTCTCTCCCTCTGTCCTCCCTTCTCTCTCCCCTCCTCCCTCCTCTCTCTCCCCCTTTCCTCTCTCCCCTCCTTTCTCTCACCCTCTCTCTCTCTCCCTCTGCCTCCATTTCTCTCCCTCCCCATCCCCTCCTCCTCTCTCGCTTCTCTCTCCCCCTTCCCTCCTCTCTCCAGCACTCTCCCTCCCCCCCTCTCGTCCTCTCCCTCTTCCTTCTCTCTCTCTCCCCTCCTCCCCTCCCTCCCCCTCTCCGCACGTCTCTTTGCTGTACCACCAGCAGTTGCAATCACTGTGAGTTAGCACCTCGTCATAGACATTCTTCAGGACATATTAGCGCAACCTTCTCTGGCTGATCCGGTTACACGCCACACGCATACATGCATACACACACATCGGCCGTAACCCAATACGGGGCGACTCCCACCCTAACACAATTTTTACAGGAGGGCGCTCAACAACAAGTGCCTGGTATAAAAATATCTCATGTCATTAACAGCGAGGATTCTGATTGGCCGAAAAGGTGAGCATGTGACACATGAGAGCCAATGGAGTAAATGGGGCACAATACAGATAAGGTTACCTCCACAGGGGTGTTGTACGTGTGTTTGTGTAGTATTTTTATCAGCAGGAAAAATGCCCACGGTAAGGGCTTTGGTTAAGTGGGACAACCAGGAAGTAACTGCGACGTTTGGGGTTTAAATGTCTGGAGAACTGAATCGGCAACGAGAACTATTCGTTTAAAGCTGTTGTATTTTTTGTTTTCACCAGTAGATGGCAGATGTGTGGTGTTCCCCCCTCACCTGGCCTTTGTTCGGGTTCACCTGGGCCGTTGTTCTGTACCTGTGCAGACTTGTAAAACGTCCACAAGTCCTGCTCAAATTTTAAGTCTGGCGAGTCCACTGGAAATCCCCGGCTGAGAACTTGCTCCGCCCGTTTCACCTGGGATACGCCAGGGGAAACTTGTCCGTACTCGGCCCAGTATATTTCCCACAATGCACGTGACATATCGCACGCACCGGCGGCCGATGCACGCACCTCGAAATAAGCGTAGTGCACAACAGCGCCCTCAACCTCACTGTTGGCGTCACTACTTCCTGTGAGGTTTTTGCTGAGTTACGCTAAAATGAATAAATATTTAAAGACGAGGCAGTGGACAGGGAGCTGCGGGTGGGTCAGGGGTCAAAGGTCATAGGTTAGGGGTCAGGGTCAGACAGTGGACAGGGAGCTGCTGGTGGATGACAACACTTTAAACACTTCGCAAAATTAACACTTCAACAGAAAACGCTTCTATGTATAGAAAGAACATGTTTGTGCCCCACTGCTAACGCTAATGCTAATTTTGAAGCATAATAAATATTTAAAAACACCGCAAAATGAATTTTTTTTTGCCGGTTTTCAGATCGTAGAGCGAGATGATGTCATACTCTCAGATGGGCGACAGAGACAGATTTTCCTATTGATTACGTTGTTTTTTGCCAAGAAATATCTAAAACATAAATTCTCAAATGTTGAACCTGATCATTTCTATCAGTGACTAGACCCATTATCGTCTCGTGTTACAACAAAAATCTGCATTTTAACAATATTCATGTAATCTGCCGCCATCTGTATTAAATATTGTTGTCCTGTAAGAAACCCAACAATAATACTGGATCGTCTTTACAGCGGTCCCTCGTTTATTGTGGGGGTTACGTTCTAAAAATAACCCGCAATAGGCGAAATCCGCAAAGTAGTATATGTATAAGTATGTTTTAAGAGTGTAAAACCCCTCACCACACACTTTATACACTTTTCTCACACAGGCGTTAACATTTTCTCACATTTCTCTCTTGTTTAAACACAAAGTTCAAACCTTCGTCGGTGCCTATGTCGGTGCAGAACGTTTCATCGACATTGTGGGTTTGGTCGGGGAGAAAACTTGCAAACATACAGCACTTCAGAGTCACACTGCGATCCAACATTTATGTAAATTTGTCTGACACATTCTGTACTGTACAGGAGACACGGAGGAGACTGATGGACAATGGTCTACAGTCCTCTCAGCCAATCAGGACACAGAACACAATGGTCTACAGTCCCTCAGCCAATCAGGACACAGAACACAATGGTCTACAGTCCCTCAGCCAATCAGGACGCAGAACACAATGGTCTACAGTCCCTCAGCCAATCAGGACGCAGAACACGATGGTCTACAACGAAACAGCGAGGCGGCGAAAGGTGAACTGCGATCTAGCGAGGGACCACTGTACTTTAATTAATTTGAATTTTAATAGGTTGCTTATTTATGTTTTACACATTTTAATAAAAGTTACTGTTAGCGTTGAGACACAGTGAGCTAGCTAGCGTTCTACTATATTCAAATGATCAATTATTTCTGTCTCTTTTATCGGTGGGACTGAGAGTTTAGTGAATATGTTTTTATTTACTCCGTCTCGCGTTGGGCCACAGTCACCAGACCTCAAATCCCTCTGAGTTCTGGATTTGAAGCTGCTCTTTCTGTCGGTCCAGTCTGAGTGGAGAATCAAAGAGTTGAGTGGGCGATATATAAAGTGCATATTTGCTGTAACGCTCTGTTACTCTGTGAGAACTCACTGAGTGATGTGAAGTCATGCAGGCCGTCCACTGGGGCTCACAGGCTCGAGGCTTGGCAGGGCTGAAGGAGAAATGCCACATGTTTTTAGAATGCCACGAGGATGATTTTAGAAATGAACCCACGTTTCTGTCATTTTCTTGCTTTTTTATTTGTTTTTTTTATGAAGAGCTGGTCAATATTTACTCATATGCTCTTAGGATAAGCAAAACTGGATACTTTGGTGCCATAATCACAGCTCACAGTACTTTTTTTTTATGTTTTTAATGTTTTATACAGACTTATATATGTATTTCTTTTTAAATTTTTAGTTCGTGTTGCATTTTTAACAGGGCACCCATGAAAAAGAGTGTCAAAGTGCTCTCATTAGGTTTCCCTGTATAAATAAATAAAGAAAAAACATCATGTATCTCAAAATATAGTGAGAACAAGCGTCTAAATAAGAAAGATTACTAATTATTGCTTTATAACTTGTTCTACTCTGCGCTGGCCTACCCACAGCGCCCTCTCTGGTAGAAAAGTCACATGCGCAGATGGATAATGGTTGAATGAGCAACGATAGACCTTCCCTTTCAATAGTTTTTATATGTATTTGTGCAAAACTGGAGCCTAAACCTGTATTAGGTCACTTAAGGTCACATTTTTGTAAAGGACTTTTCCACCTTTAAGCGTTTTATATCAAGGAACCACTCAACCATTCACACACACATTCATACACAATGGGGGAAAGGTGAGTTAAGTGTCTTGCCCAAGTACACGACGGCAGCATTCATGTGTGAGAGCTGGAGTCGCCCCACCAACCTGTGCATCAGCGGATTAATTTCATCCATTTTTGCTGTACTGTATTTCAGCTTTTGACAGAACCATAGACTGTTTATTTAAATAGACATACTGTAGCTAACCTGCTAGCCACCACGTTCCAAACAGGAAGTGATCATGAGCGCACTTCCAGCTTCATCAATTCTCCAATTCACTTTCTATTGAAAAACTGTCACACCTCTCTCTGTAACTGCTGCTGTCAGACTCGTCATTTTGGTCTTAAATGTTCGTATTAACCCTCTACATGATCCTGGTATTTTTATTTCGCTATTGTGTCTCTAAATCAAGATATGAACATTAACAACAGACTTCTTTCTCCGTGGTTTCACCCACTAGCCTTGCTAAGTCCCCTCCTCGCTGTGTTAGCTTGGAGCGGTCGCTTAGCAAAGGAAAAGGGCGTTCCCTTCAACAGCCTCGCTTTTGGATTGGCTCTTTGGTTGCTATGATCTCGCGGTCGGAATTCCTAATATGCAACTTGGCTCCAAATTCACCCCTATAACTGCTCCAGCCTCGACGAGCTTCACTTGACCGAAGCCGAACGTTATGGGCGATGTCACACTCAGAACATGCAAAGCATCTGTTATTTCCCCATCAAAGTGGAGGACATTAAGCTAAACTATTTTATTTAAAGCTCTTTACTCTTTCCAGAGGTCGCCTTTAGTATCGAGGTCTTTTTTTGAATGGGGTAGTTAAACACAAAAATGGCATACTAAGTTACCACGGTCGAGTATTATTTACCCATAAAGTGAATCCGCTGATGGAGCAACCCCAAAAGTGAAACCAGAAGACTGGGAGTAGGTGGGAGGACTTAACATGAGCAGACATAGGAACAGACAGACAGAGACAGGGAGTGGGTGGACAATGCCTTCAGAGACTACACTAAAATACAGTACTTTAACAAAGCATGGCCAGATACAACTCCCATACATACCCTTAGTGACCCCGAGTCCTCCTTATGGCTTCCCCTCTGCATCCTTTAAACTCTGCACATGACAATTACGGCAGATTTGATTAACAGAGCGAACCATGCGGCTATCGGGGTCTTTTTTCTTAAATGGAGGGGTCAGTGTATCATCTTTCACTAGCTGTCATTTATACTACCACGGGACGGGCGGGGGAGTCCCTTTACTGGCCTGGAGCAGACTTCAAACAAAGCCCAATAGAGAAGCAGAATGGGCGCTATAAAAAACAGAAGACAAAACTGTTGATGAAATGAGTGATTGGACAGACAAGAGGTGTGGGAACATTCAAGACTTGGGTTCCATCTTGGCAGGGCAGTTTGGAGGGCCATTTTTTTTTTTTTTTCCAAGGACATGAGACGGTTTAATGAAGCTACTAAAGCTACTAAAGCCGGGACGATACAAACCAAACACGCCCACGCCTGTCGATGGATATTGTCACGGAATTACCGAAGCCGTGAAGCGACAAGACATGAATCCAGTTTACACGCACCTTTTAACCCTGCGACGGAGGGAGGAGAAACCGTAATAACGCAGAAGTATGTGTCAGGTCGAACCCCCAACCTTCAGTAGTCCGCAGACATTCTCACCAAAATGGACTCTTGTGAGCTTTAAGTCATGTTCTAATGCTGTTATCGCCTCAAAAACAGACCTGGAGTTGCGTTTAAGCTTAAAGTTCGAGTGTGGGTGAGGACAGTACCTGCACTTTGACCTTATGATGTCGTGCTCTTGTAAAGTGAAGCATGTGGGTGAAGTCTGGTTTTATTGTGCAGAGTGATGTCATGGTATAAAACTTTTTTTTTTGGACTACTCTGTTGGATTACTTTGTATGGCGGTGTTACTGGCAGACAACTCAAATCATTTCCACTGTATGACTGGACGATGATAAAGCCCAAGAAGTGTGCAGGTTAAAGGGTCCGTGTTACACTAAAGCAGGGGTCTCAAACTCGCGGCCCGGGGGCCAATTGCGGCCCGCGAGATGATATTTTGTGGCCCGCAGGACAGTATGAAAGTTTAATGTTAGTGTGCCATTACCATGTGTAGAAAGTTTCGCCAAATTGGTAAACCCCAAACACACAAGTCACTAGCGCTGTGTATTTCCGTCACAAAAGAGATTAAAAAAAATAATGAGGTATATCCATAAAATCCACAACAATTGGCATTTTTCCTCATGTATGTTGAAAACAGCGATGATTTTTGAGAAGATTTTAACAAAACTTTATTTTGTGGAATACCTGATGCGGCCCAGCCTCACCCAGACTCTGCCTCCTGCGGCCCCCAGCTAATTTGAGTTTGAGACCCCTGCACTAAAGGGCCCATATTTCCACTAAAGGGCCCATTTTACCCTAAAGGGCCCATTCTACGCTGTTTTCTGATCTGTTCTAATGTTTCCTCATCACAAACAGAATCAGATCAGAAGACTTTTATTGCCATTGTCCGTGAACACAGCTCACAAACTAGGAACTTACTCCGGTGATAAAGTGCAACATAAAACAGTGAATAAGTACAAATAAGGGCATGCATAAAGTTAAAAAGATATGCTTAAAAATAAAATTAAATACTTAGAGGTAGATAAATACAACAGCAACATCAGAACGACAGTGCAAACATGATTTATGAAGGTGACCGGTGATATAAAGTGTCCAGTTTCGTGCAGATATTTTAAAGCAGAGGTGTCAAACTCAATTTCACCGAGGGCCACATCAGCAAAATGGTCGCCCTCAAATTTGCATAGATGTAAAAAATATGATTGTACCTGTGTATTTCCTGATAAACTGACATTTTAAGACACTCATACACTTAATTTACCTTGTCGCGGGCCATATAAAATAACATGCCGGGCCATATTTGGCCCTTGGGCCTTGAGTTTGACGCATGTGATCTAAAGTGTCAATGGTACAGGTATTTTAAAGTGACCTGGACTTGTGTTTCATTCACACATGTTTAACACACAAACCCTGCAGATTTAGGCGGAAACTGAAAACACTCTGTTCCACCTTGTGATGTCATCATGTGGTAATAATACAGGAAGTGCTCCACTGCGTTTTTAAACTCCATACACCTTCACTAGAATCGTTTGGATCATCTCAGCTCTGGAATTCTAGTTCAATCTCTACTGAACAAAAGGTAAAATGAAGCTGTTAACTTGAAAACTACCACTTCATGACATCACAAGGTGGAACAGAGTGTTTTGAGCTTTGGAGATGTTACAGACTAATATTTAAGTTACTCAAACATGTGAATGAAACAAAACACAACTCCAGGTCTGTTTCTGAAGAGGAAACAACATTATAACACAGAAAAATAGCATCATACGAGCCCTTTAAACTCTTACACAAACTGTTTTTTTCACTGAGGACATGAAGATAGTCCTGAAGTGCTGCCGTTTAAACTTTTGCAAAATCTCCATGGAGTTTGGGTTTTAATTTTCAGGTCCTGTTTTCTCCTAATGACTTTGACATAAGCGCTGTCATTCTGGTAGACACATTTTGAACGTTCCTGGGACTCAATCTGCTTTTCTTCTCGTCGTTGTGATCAGGACCACTAGCTTTTATGAGAGCTCTGAACAAATCCAACTGTTTTATTGAGTCCAATTCTCCCATATTTCTTTTCATCCTGGTTCTCTCCCGTCTGCAGACCTCCACAGACTGACTGCACATAAACAAGCCTAACACAGCGACGATAACTATCTTACACCCAGCGACGACTCACGCAGGACCAGGCTTCGTTTTAAAACCTATTATGTTCTATGATTTGAGTGTGCGAGGGTGACTGCTGGAACGTGAGCGCTATCTACTTAAACAAATCACAAAACCACAGCCCTAATGCATTCACACGGATTTATTTTTCTTTCAGGCGTACCGGTGTTTTGCAATAGCGTTTTGGTGCCGACTTTTTGCAGCTAATGGCTCTCTTCTTGACAAGTGTAAATGGAGCGGCTGGTAAGAGCGGGGCTGGTAGCAACGGGAGAGTTCAAACAGTGATGAAACGTGCTGTTAACTGCTTTAGATTTTTACAGAGATATTTTAAAAGTGCGGCTAAACTTTCTCTATTTTGTAAGTTTTGTTTTTATTAGTGTGACGGGCTAATGCGGAGCAGTCTGTGGTCTGTGTTTTCAGTTACTTACAGAGGGTTTTGCTGTGTGGGGATCACTTTTACCGCCTTGTAAAGCTGCGCTACGTAACTTTTCTGGTGGATCGACACTTTGCAGCTGATGTCGTCAACATTCCCAGGGGGTGTGATGCTAACTGTAGGCCCTGCTCTGTCTGGGGCTTTGTTAGACTTCAATCTAAGCTAGAATCTGACCAGAAAGAGCTGACTTATCTGGAACGACAAGGTGAGATGATTTGTGCTGTTAAACAAGTCGGTCTGAAGTAACAGCTAACAACAGCTAGCTAGCATTAGCCAACAGTTTCTCTGATAGTCGTGCTTACTTTTTTGAAAATCAAATCCTAAACAGGACCGTGAACACTCGGATTGATCACGTTTTGTATTTCTTCTTGAGTTTTCAGACTATCTTAAACGTTTTGGTGCTGATCTGTAATGTGTGCAGTGTGTTACCAATGTCGTTATGTCACATTTAACGTTTAAATACAGGAGTCGGAAACCTGTGGCTCTTTCATCCCTATACTGCAACTCCTCGTGGTTTGGGAAAATAAATAGTAAGTAATAAGTATTTAATAGAAGTGTTTTTTATTTGTGTTAGTTCTTTTTTATTGTAGCTTAGGCAAGTCAAGGCAAGTTTATTTGTATAGCACAATTTGTACACAAGGTAATTCAAAGTGCTTTACAGAATAAGAAAGACATTAAAATCACACAAATCAAACATGAATAATCACAAATAATCATCATAAAATTTACATTAAAACATTAAAACAAAAGAGTGCAGAATAAAAATAAAAACCTTTCAGTCACATGCAGATAAACAGAACCGTTTTGAGCCTGGATTTAAACATTGTCAAAGTCGAGTCTGTCTCACATCTTCAGGAAGAATGTTCCAGGTTTTAGCTGCATAAAACTGAAACACTGATTCAACATGTTTAGTCCTGAGTCTGGGACCAGCACGAGGCCGGTCCCTGAAGTCCTCAGAGTGCGAGATGGTTCATATGGCACTAACATGTCAGAGATGTACTTTGGGCCTAAAGTGACTTAAAGTGGAAGATTATTGTCATCTTGAAATAGTAAAATCAAATTATATTTTATTATTTGCTCAAAATAAGTGTAACACTCATAGAAGCACCAAAACAGCGTACATTTATCGAGAAATCTGCATCTGGAGTCCTGTCGATGTTCGGATCCACATACGTCTGTGAGCAGCTTTTCTCCACCATGAACTATGTTAAAAACAAGCAGCCTCAGGCCTCACAGACACAGATACAGTCCTGCGGAAACATGAAAGTGACTTTGTACATCCTCGATTTGCAGACGCTGTGCAGAGGCTCAGGAGCAGAAGTCTCTGTCACACTTCATGGATTTCATCAGCAACACACTATAGTTGTTTATGCAAAGAGTAAAGATAAAAACAAACAAACAAACAATATGCAGTGTTATCTTCATTTTAGATGTCAGATGTCGGGAAACCGGTCCAAACGGCTCTTTGTCTGTTAAAGATTGCCGACCGCTGTTTTGATATAAGTTAGCATTAGCATTATCATTAGCATTGACACACAAAAAAATTTACCTTTCTAAAAGCAAAATTGTCCTCCAGTGAAGACTTGGCAAAACCCTCATAAACTTTACATTACACCAGAAATGATTAAGCTCACGTCCCTCTGACTGAAACTAGCCGCTAACTTTGGGCACAGAGCTAATTCTGCCTGTAAAACGTGTTCATAGAGATGTGAAGTTAGCAAACAGTTTGAAATAATCATACATTCTTAAAAGTACAGATTTGTCTATCGGAAGGTTGACGGTTCCAATCCCGCTCTCGACATAAGCACCAGTGGTAGAGAGCAAATCTACTGACACACAGGTTGGAGGTTTGATTCCAGCTCCTACATTTGAACACTGTTGTTGTGTCCTTGGGCAAGACTCTTAACCCACCTCGTCTCCAGTGTCTCTGCACACTGGGTGGGTTAAGGGTGAGTAGTTCCTTGACGTAAACCGCTTTTGAGTGACTTGAAGGTGGAAAAACGCTCGATAAAAATGTGACACTGGGGGAAAGGTGAGTTAAGTGTCTTGCCCAAGGACACAACGACAGTATTCATCTGTGGGAGCTTGGGTCGCTCCGCCAACCTGTGAGCCAATGGATCTGACTGCTCATCCGATAATGTTTATGCCGAGAGCGGGATTCGAACCGCCAACCTCCAGATCCGAGGACAAGTTACAGTCGCTCAGTTGTAATTTATCGTAACAGCTCAAACCGTTTCACGATTGCGACTCTGTTCTCGTCTCTTCTGGATTTCATTTGTAGGTTTGCGCCCTGCAGCGAGCTACACCGGCTCTTAGATGTTCTCAACCCAAACTTGTCCCATAAACAGCCGCGGGTCACGGCCTTTTTCAAATCTACCTCTCCGAAACCTTTCATTTTTTTCCTCTGCAGCCAAAACATACTAAACTAACTAAAATAAATGGGTAAAAACGTGCTGCACTTCTCATCAGAGACTTGTAAATACACACACACATACACAGGGCGAAAGCGGAGTTGGCATTTTGATCCAAACACACACAGTAATATAGACTATTCACTGTCACCGTCTCAGGTCCAGCCAAAAGACACAGAGAGGGGCTGCTCTGACGGCCCCGTGTTATGAGAGCCAGAGGAAAATAAACAGAATAAATAGTGGGATTGACATCATGTGTCTACGCCGAACGAACGCAGCGAGGACGGGCCCGAAAACGCTTATTCAAAACAGGTTCACTGACGGAGAGGGACGAGGTAAGGCATTCCTCAAGCAAAAGCCAACCTGGAATTAAGGATTAGTTTGTAGAAATGTGTTGTGAATGTCCAGAGCTGTTTTTTTTTTTAAACTCTGACTCCGATATGACGAGAGCAGGCCGCTGGAGAAGGTGTAAACAGCTGTGGAAGTGATCGAGCCGATTCTCGCCGCAAAAGTCAGATTCTGTTAGCGCTCTATGTTAAGATGGATGTATTTTTGGTCTTGGTCTTGTTCTTCCGAATATTTCGCTCATGTTTTTTAGTGAATACATTTATTTTGTATTTTGGAAAATGGTGCATGACTTTTTTCCAATAGCAAATGGCTCGAGGTAGTTGACGTTTTGGGGGAGTAACGCTTTTTTCTGTCCTTGCACATAAATGATTTTCAGAAAACAAATCAGTTGTACAGAAAACCTTCACACAAACATTACATAATTCCTGTAACTTTATTAATTTGAGACTTTTGGATGTGCCTTGTGGTGTGACCCCTCCTCTTACTCCACTGGACACTGCACTTTTACCCTGGTAAATATCTAATAAATTACTTAAAATGCAACTTATTAATTATGTAACTGTCCCATGTAAAGAATATATTTTTTAACAATTAGAATGATGTTTTTCTCAGGAAATACAGTACTTATACTTATGTACTTATAACATGGCACTGGCACATGTTCAAAGTTTTTCAGAAAAGTCAAATTTTACAGAAATACCAAAATTATAATTATTTTTGATCTGCAGAACCTACCTTTTTCTTTTATTTAATTATTAATTTAATTTTATTTTTTATTTTTATTTATTTATATTTATTTTATTTTATTTTATTTTATTTTATTTTTTTTTTATTTTATTTTATTTTTTTATTTTATTTTATTTTAATTAATTAATTCATTTTATTTATTTTTTAATATGTGATTTTTCATATCACACCACAGGATGCCCTTTGCCTTAAACTGCTCACGTCTTTTATAGATTATTTAAAGTAGTGATAAAGTTGTAGTTTTATTAAATAATATAAATAAGCTTCACTTTATACCAACACCTTTATGAAAAACATTCAAACGAAGGACATTTGAGTATTTTTTGTGAAAACACCAAAACACAAAATGGACGCCACGCCAAAAAAATAATAATTATCGTATCAAAACACTAATTATTTCTGTCAGTGTGTGTGTGTGTTATAAATAAACGCTGCAGCCGCTGAAGTTTCCAGCCTGATAAATATACTGTATATTTGCATAAGTATGTTACCTTCAGACAAAACAAAGCCCAACCCTCACGAGGGACCAAAAATAAATGAGTAAAGTGCTGAAAGCCTGAACCCAGCCAACAAAGCCCCCTGAATGTTTATTTCCTCTAATTATGCATATGAGCTGTAACCAGACACCCTGCGCTATGGGAACGCCACAAAACTCATTATGGTGAAACTGGGATCCAAATGAGCCAATAAACAGCAGTGTACGCGGGGCCGGCAGCTCACACATGCGCTAAAGCCTGTATCTGTTACTGACGGCACCATTAGCCGGGCCCGGACCGTCCCCGCTCTCTCATTTACAGTTTACAGTGCGGACGCTGGCTGTGGTATTTCACTATGGTCATTATAACGCGCCTGTAAAGATCACTGCTGCTGTGTGGGGCAGCTCTGAAGACAGGGAGCTCCTATAAGAGACATTATGTGGCTATCTGATACTGTGGTGTCTAGACGCTCGTACACTTGGCCGTGTTTGTCATGTTCTGGGGGGATTGAAATGTGTCTGGTAATGAGCAGAGGGACTTTTTCTGTGTGCGAAGAGTTTGAGAGGAGGAAAAAAACGGCGAACGAGTCCATTTTGCGCTCACTTCTGATCCGTTCTAATGTCGTTTCCTCGTCAAAAACAGACTTGGAGTTGTGTTTTTTTCATTCACACATGTTTAACACACAAACTAACCTGCAGATT
The DNA here is from genome assembly GCA_019594935.1 of Periophthalmus modestus. NCBI lineage: Eukaryota > Metazoa > Chordata > Actinopteri > Gobiiformes > Gobiidae > Periophthalmus > Periophthalmus modestus. The sequence goes on from JAIEZT010000441.1 coordinate 32,482,798, forward strand.
TAGGCTTTAAGAGTTCTTTTCTAGAATCATTTTGATAATTTCAGTCCTGGAGTTGCCAATTTCTACTGAACTAAAGGTAAAAGGAGCTGCTGAAATGGTCGAAAACTACCACTTCATGACATCACAAGGTAGAACAGAGCGTTTTGAGCTTTGGAAATGAAGACAGACTAATATTAAACTTACTCAAACATGTGTAAATGAAACAAAACACAAGTCCAGGTCTGTTTTTGAGGAGCTAACAGGTTTAGAACGTGACATAAACCTCACACGGGTCCATTTTTGTGTGATATAGAACCTTTAATTGTAAATAAAATCACTTTGTTGGTCATCGTTTTAAAATAGCAAAGTGAAATTACAGAAAACATACTTTAAACACCTGACTTTTCCTTTTCCTTCGTTCTCCTTCACCACAGTTTGGAGACGCTGCCAGGCTGACTCACAGAGAGGTGTTCAGTGGCACAACTTCTGTATAAAGTATTAAAGTCACTCTGTCCTGTGTCTTGTAACTACACTGTTGCTAGATCCTATCACAGTGCTACTAAAAAGGTCTAAAAAAATGGATTTCAATAGACTTCGTGCACAGTAGCAGGCTTAAAAAATTTGAAAAAATCTAAAATAAACTACTACTGAACTATTAAAATTCAAATTAATTCAAATATAGACGACCCAGTTATTTTTATATGTAGAAAACTTCAGATTGTGGCGTGTTTTAATACTTATTATGCCTCAAAATTAGCATTAGCGTTAGCATTGGGGCACACAGACGTTTCCTGTCGTCATCAACCTCTGACCTTTGACCCCCTAATCACAGCTCCCGGTCCACTGGCTCATCTTTAAGTATTTATTCATTTTCGCGTGACTCCATAGAGATAAAAGTGGACAGGAAGTAGTGGCGCTCACAGTGACGTTGGGGGCGCTGTCGTCGTCCCTCAAAACAGCTAATTACCTCAAATAAAACTCCAACGTCAAACCTTTCCATGAACTGTTCTGTGACCTCTCCGTGAACAGACATGTGCAGTACAGCCCCCTCGCCGTTCTCCGATACTTCGCCTACTCACTGTAAGTTTATGGCATGACTTTCCTCCCTGGAGACTGTATGAAGCATGTTCCACCTGAGACGCGGCCGGTCACATGAGGCGGACTCTCCGGTTCCAGACGTGGGCCCAGTGTAAACCAGGCGGAGCGGTCACTGGATCCCCCGGGTCGGGTTACGCCGTCTCTGAGCCTCGGGTCTTTGCTCAAATCACTGGTCAGTCAAACGCACACGGCTCTCAGCCTTGATTTACAGTGTTCCACAGAGTCTACACCTGTGCTTCAACACACACACCAGCTAATGGTTTTCCAGTCATTTTGTGGAATCAGGGTGTTTCAAATGGACATATTTTTTCACTCTCTCCCCTCAAAAAACTAGTCCACTGCTAAAACTCATGTACAAATATATCTACGTCCTTTAATTTACCAAACAGTAACGCCGCAGTAACATGAATTCGTGGAAATTACTCATGAAAACTGAGTAATTATTATTTATTTAAAGGCAAAAACCCATGTGAAAGCCTGGAAACATGGCTATTTATTTATTTCTCTGGTAATAATGTAGTAACTTCAGTCCGTATCGTGGTTGGACATTTAAATGGATGTAATAAGGCAATGGAAACGTCATAATCGGGACAGAAAGTCTCAGAAAGTTTGAAGTTTTGTTTATACGAAGTTGTTCTGTCGTTACTGTTTGTCCAGTCCAGCTGCAAAGCATTTCTACCTGGGTTTAAATAAAGTTGAACCTGAACAAAACACTTTTCGGGTCAGTTTTGTCTTATTTTATTTTTGTTTTAAGGAAATAAATGCTGTTTTCAGTTTCTGCTCTGGTATCAGGTGACATCAGGTATCGACAGAGAGTATCGGAGTCAATATCGAAACTGAAAAAAAAGATGTATCGGTGCATCCCTGATAGTAACAAGTGCAAAATGAGAATATCTCCTGTTTTCCCAACGTTTATGTCTGTGCTATGTGCTATGTCTGTCCTGTTTCTACGGCATTATTGTGCTGTAACCTGCAACCAAGTGAAAATAAACCAAAATAAATAATACAATTTAAACAGCATTTAAACAGATAATAATAATAATAATAATAATAATAATAATAATAATAATAATAATAATAATAATAATAATAATAATAAATAATAATATAATAATAATAATAATAATAATAATAATAAAAAATACATAATAAAATAGAATAAAAATACATTTAAAAATAATAACAATAAATAAATGAATAAATAAATAAATAACAATAAAATAAGAAATCATTTAAAAAGATAATAAATTAAAAAATAATAATAAAATAAAATACGTTTAAAAAGATAATAAATAAATAATAAAATAAATAAATAATAAAATAAAAATACATTTAAAAAGATAATAAATTAAATTAAATAACAAATAAGGGTTATTTATGCAGAATTTCAAACATGCACTCTCCTCCTGTGTTCTTCTAAAAACACACTTGTAGACATGACTTAAGTCCAGTCACCTTTGTGTACTGAAACCTAATGTGGCGTAATTGTCCTTATTCCAGCTCATTTCCTGTGTTATGTTCATGGCCTGTTTATGCTTTTTTAATCTGTATCGTTTCTTCTTTCCAACGCAGCGCACGCTTTAATGAAATGTTTACAAAAGGTGGTCGGATTTACTTCACCCAAATCCCCCTCTAACAAACCTAATTCATTTGAGTGAATTCTCCTCATCAGCTGTTATCCTATCTTAAGACCCTGACTCGTGTAAGCAATATTGCACCATAAGGTTTTGCAGGACGCCAGATTGGGTTAGATTAGGGGCCAGTTACTTTACGAGGAGCGTAACCTTATCCCCGCTACGGCTCTCGGCTTGAGTTTAAGTAAAAAGTCTGCACAAACTCAACTCTGTGAGGGGACGAGCTACGGCAGAAAACGTAAGCTTCTTTTTAAACAAACTGAACAAAGTGACTCTTATGAATAATTATATTTTTAGGAAAGCAGCCATTAACAGAGCTCTTTTCTTATGTTTTTTGCAGGAGTTGGTGCGTGTGCGTCGGATCGCTTGAGGAAGTATCTATTTACTTAGTGATTAGGACAATTTGACTGTCGTAGGCTAGTAAATTCAAACCATTCAGGCGTCCAGATTGGCCCAGACAACTTCATCAGCCCCAGTCTTCCTCATCTGGATCCGTGTGTCCGCTCTGCCCCCCGACTCCGAACTTAAATAAACCTTCACATATAATTACACCCAATTCTGTATATTTTCACGTCCATTTCCTTTAAAAGGCAGCGCGATACGGCCCGCTAAGAGCATCTCCATTCAACACACGGAGCAAAAGTGAAAGAGTGGCTTTTATCGATTCAGAGGTAAAAAGGTTAACAGCAACATTAGCCGTTCTGTCCTGGGCTCCACGTGTGTTTGGGCTGCGAGGAAGCGAAGGTCTTCATCTGATCTTGTTCTGCGATGAAAACATTATCAGAGTCAATATTATGAGAGAATGGGCTCCTCTTACGTAGAATGTGGGATTGTGGTCACGGCTCTGGTGCTGGAAGTGCCAGAGAATCAGGAGATGACAGTGAAGAGACGGGTTGGACTCTGGTATTTTGAATGTAGAGCGGCGTCAACTCTGAACTTCTCACCCCAAAATATACTTCATATGTACTTCGTATGTACTTGAGTCACTTCACCTCAACATTCATTTCACTGAAGTGGAGCCCTGCCTCAGCTGTCAATCATCTGTGTGCTGATTATCTGATGGCTTTGGCTCAGGCTGTTTTAAACATCGTACTTGTTACTGCGTCTTTAACAGTTGAGCTGGAGTTCATCATATGTAATAAAAACATTTATATTCAACCTCCTGACGGCAAATTTCACATTAATGCAGAGACAGGCAGAATTTACACAAGAAATGTTACTTTTTCTGTCTATGCACAAGAGATGATACATTATATATAAATTATACTGAATAATTCCAAACACTTGTGCTGGTCTCTCCATGTGGTCAGTGGTCACTTTACACTTTTTGCCTGTTTCATGATTTCACAGAAGCTGAGCACACACACGTGGAGCCTCCAGGAGCATGAACCTTTTCCTCATGAAGAAAAACTCAGAAACAAACATAAATCTCACCAACACATAATCTGTCACCACCAAACCAGTGCTGAAACTGTGTGGTGACATTTCAAAGAAAGTAGTCCACATAAAAACTGCTGTGACCTTTGACCCTGCAGACAAATAACATTAAAAAATGCACATTTATGCATTAAAATAAGTACATGTCCTAAATAACCGTGTTCTTGCAGGAGGAAGATGGTGATGGGTGATTGGCAGACAGCTGTTCTGACTCTGTTCTGCAGCGTCTGCAGCGTCTGCGGCGTCTGCAGCGTCTGCAGCGTCTGCAACGTCTGCAGTGTCTGCAGCGTCTGCGGCGTCTGCAGCGTCGTCTGCGTCTGGCGTCTGCGGCGTCTGCACTCTGTGTGAGCAGGTCTGGACAGTGTCCCTATGGCCAGAACGGGATGTAAGTAATTACCAATTCTCCAAACACGACTTTGGCCTAGTTAAACAAATTACATGGCCCTCGCCGCCACCGCAGACCACTCCCTGCATACAGCAACCTGTGAACAACACACACACACACACATGTTCACACACACACACATATACACACATGTTCACACACACACACACACATACACACATGTTCATACACACACATACACACACACACACACACACACACACACACACATGTTCACACGCACACACATATACACACATGTTCACACACACACACTCGTTCATACACACACACATGTTCACTCACACACACACACACACACACACATGTTCACACATACACACACACACACACTCACACACACACACACACACACACACACACACTCTCTCTCTCTCTCTCTCTGCCTGTAATTATCCAATCTCCTCATCAGAGTCACACATAAACTCGAGCTGCAGAGCTTCATTTACGCCGCTGTTGTTTTTGTTTAACTTCTCTGGGTTCTCCGGAGGATAATCTGTTCTGTAAGTTCTGTCAGCCACACGCCCAATCCACACAGCCCTGACCTGCTCTGCATGAAGTACTCCGCCGTGGGCAAAGGGATTACAAACTTTTACTCTACACACAGGACACGAGTACTGCGATACTGTGTGTACTGCGATACTGTGTGTACTGCGATACTGTGTGTACTGCGATACTGTGTGTACTGCGATACACTGGAGCTCAGGCTGTCGACTCAGCAAATACTGGACATTTTAAATATATGTTATATGAAGTTATATTAGTCATTATTCAGAGTATTTGCAGAGACTTCAGAAAAAATTATCATATTATATAGAAAAGTCTGGTACCTTTAAACACTTTCTGAATAATACAAATATCACATATGATGTTTGTAGATAAATATTCAAGGGATGGAGCGTTTACATCAAAACAAAATACCACCATGGAGGGTCTGTGCGGGTCGTTCTTCTCTCCTCCCGTCTCTGCTCTCTCTCTCCTCTCTTCCCCCTCTCCTCTCCTCCGCCCCGAGCTCTGACAGCTGATCTATCCCCACAGTGATTATCTTAACTGGGCCTGAGGGCTTCATTACCATCTCACAACAAACGATTACGGCGTCTCTCTGGGCCTCACGTCGGCAGCACAGGCCCGGGCGCCGCTCATGGACGTAGCTAACCCGCTAGCCGCCGCGTTCCAAACAGGAAGTGAGCATGTGCGCGCTTCCTGCTCCATCGACTCTCGCTCCAATTCACTTTACATAAGAAAACTGTCGCTCCTCTCTCTGTACCTGCTGCCGTCAGACTCGTCGTTTTGGGCTTAAATGTTCGGATTACCCCTCGACATGATCCCGGCGCCGCTCACATCATGGGAAAAAATGACTCCAGCTCCAGAACATTAAAGCCTGTCCTCATCATCATGTGCACGAGCTCGTCCTCACGCTGCAGGTGAAGTCGGGGGAGTTATCTAAGGTGAAGCTTTGTGCCGCTGCTTCAGATCCTGTTTCTCTCCAGGGAGACGCTCGTTAATGTGGAGGATTGTCGTTTGGCGTAAACACTGATGGGAAGAATACTTTGAAAATGTATTTAGTTACAAATTAAAATGTATTTTGTAACGTATTCTGTGACATGGGTCAATCAGAGCAGTGTATTCTGAGTACTCTGAATACTTTTACACAGATTTGGATCATATTATAGTGAAAAAATGTGAGATATAATTACAAACAGCTTGATTTTTGTGGTTGTGGTTTTATTTTTGTCACAAACACACAACAAGAGCTGTGTTTTCTTTATTCTCACTAATACTGTGCAGGTCAAAGGTCAAAATTAATTTACAAAAGTAACTGTACTTTAAATACCACCAAATAAGAGTATCTGAATATTTGGATGTATATGTTTTGCATTTGAGGCCTCAATGCTCAGAAAATGACATTTTACACCTGCCTGCTATCCCCTGCCTCCCAGCTCCGCCCACCTGCCTCCCAGCTCCGCCCACCTGCCTCCCAACTCCACCCACCTGCCTCCCAGCTCCGCCCACCTGCCTCCCAGCTCCGCCCACCTGCCTCCTGTCCCAGCTCACATGCGTCCTATCCCGTCTGTGCGTTCTAACCCCACCCACGTCCCCCCTCCTACATGCCTCCTATCCCCGCCCACATGCCTCCTATCCCGAGCCACATGTCTCCTACTCTCGCCTGCGTGCCTCCTATCCCCTCCTACGTGTGTCCTATCCCCGCCCACCTGCGTATTATCCAGCACACATGCCTCCTATCCCTCCTACGTGTCTTCTTTCCCGGCTTACATACCTCCTATCCCCACCTACATGCCTCCTATCCTCGCTCACGTGCATCCTATCTCATCCATGTGCATCCTATCTCGCCGCCCACATGCCTCCTACCCTTGCCTACGTGCCTCCTATCCCCACCCTCATACCTCCTATCCCCACCTACACGCCTCCTATCCCCGCCCACCTGCGTATTATCTAGCCCACATGCCTCCTATCCTTCCTACATGCCTCCTATCCCCACCTTCATACCTCCTATCCCTGCCCACACGCCACTTACCTTATAATTCTTTGACAAATCCAAAGAGCCGCAGCAGAGAATCAGTTGTGCAGTTTTGAACAGAAAATCAATAGACCAGGTTCACACACACTATACAGACTATACACATTTGTCATATAGATGATCAATAAGCACAAAAAGACTAATACGTCTTCTATAATAACACTTGAATAAGGACCATGGGCGGTTATGTTGTGTCAAACAAAGGCTGAGTGTAGAGTTGCACTGGCCGTCGCTCGCTCCTCTCACAGCACCGCAGTAACTATAATCCAGCCAGCGTGTCCCACTTTCACTGCTCCGGCTCACAATACGATTTTCTTTAATATTTATGAAGTATCAAAACTAATTCTACTCAGTCAACAAAAAATAACCCGCAATAGACAAAATCCGCAATGTAGTCAGCTTTATTTTTACCATTATTCTATATGTTTCTGTAAAACCCCTCACCACACACTTTATACACTTTTCTCACACAGGCATTAACATTTTCTCACATTTCTCTCTTGTTTAAACTCAGTTCAAAGTTCAAACCGTTTTGTCAGGGAGAAAACTTGCAAACATACAGCACTTCAGAGTCACACTGATCCAACATTTATGTAAAATTTGTCTGACACATTCTGTACTGTACAGGAGACACGGAGGAGACTGATGGACAATGGTCTACAGTCCCTCAGCCAATCAGGACTCAGAACACAATGGTCTACAGTCCCTCAGCCAATCAGGACGCAGAACACAATGGTCTACAGTCCCTCAGCCAATCAGGACGCAGAACACAATGGTCTACAGTCCCTCAGCCAATCAGGACACAGAACACAATGGTCTACAGTCCCTCAGCCAATCAGGACGCAGAACACAATGCGCTGTAAAAAAGTATGCAAAATTACACCAAAAAATCCCAAAACAGCGAGATGAACCAGGATATACTTAGCGACAACTGTATTTCAATGTTTGTGCTTCTAAAACATGGCTTAAGCTAATTACGATTTAAAAGGTTCTATATTACGATTAAATTGACTCTTGTGAGCTGTTATAATGCTGTTACTTCTTCAAAAACAAACCTGGAGTTGTGTTTGTTTCCTTTATTATTAGTCTGTAACATCTCCAAAGCTCAAAACGCTCTGTTCTACCTTGTGATGTCATAAAGTGGTAGTTTTCAAGTTAAACATCTCCTTTTACCTTTAGTTCAGTAGAGATCGACAATTCCAGGGCTGAAATTATTAACCACATGATACTAGTGAAGGTGTGTGGAGTTTAAAAACACAGTGGAGCACTTCCTGTATCACCACATGATGACATCACAAGGTGGAACAGAGTGTTTTCAGGCTAAATCTGCAGGGTTTGTGTGTTTTAAACATGGTTGAATGAAACAAAACACAGCTCCAGGTCTGTTTGTGACGAGGAAACATTAGAACACAGATACGTGCCCTTTAAGATAACAATTTCAGTGCTATTACTTTTGCTAAATCTCATAAAAAATCTTTGTTTAACTATCGATTTCCAAACCCGTGCAGTGTGGCGTGTCTATCTTACCAAAAACATGGCGTTGTAACCAGAGCGGGCCCAGCGTTTAGGCTTTAATAATGACCATAATCACCCCATATGCTCACAGTACGTCTGCTCCTCCACCTGACCAGCAGCAGCCTCGCACATTAAAGGTGACGAACGCCGCTATTACCCGCCAACAATGTCCAGAGCCGCTGTCAAAAACATGATTTATGACGCTCTCACCTCCACAATATTGTGCTAACATGATTTCTAATAGAGCAACTTGAACTGGCCCGAACATAGACGACAAATTAGGAGAGTAATCTGGAGATACGAGCCAGAACGTCGACACTTACGCAACCAAAAATAAACCTCTGTGGATATAAGGCAGACGCGAGCAAAAGAGACGGGTTCATATTGAAAACCAGCCTGCTTTGTGATCATTTGGGGGAATTATATGTAATTTTAAACTAATCAGAGAGAATTTGGACCAGCAAACACCCAAATTTGAGTTTATGTTCAGATGTGTTTTTGTGGAGAGGTTCTGCGAGGGACTTTTGGTTTTACTTACAAATACAAAAAATACCACTGGAAATAGTAAATGTACGTTTCTACCTGTGTTTTCAGTCAGATGTCTGTACTAACTAGATACACCCTTTTTTAATTTGTAAAAGTATTCTATTTATTTATTCATTATTTATATTTTTGTTATTATTTTTTTTATTTATGTTTTAATTTTCTTACTTTATTTATTTCTTTATTAATTTATGTATTTATTGTTATTTATTTATTATTATTATTTTTTAACATTTTTTTTTATTTTGTTTCTTTATTCCCTGATTAATTTATTATTATTAATTTCTTTTTTTATTATTATTTTTTAAATTTTATTTATTTATTTATTTTGTATTGATAATCAAAGCAAAAAAGAAAAGAAATTCCCACTATACATTTTGCAAATATTTCTAGGTACTTTTGAATTTTGAATATTTTTTTCTAAATGTATTTTCAATTTTTTTTTTTTTTTTTTTTTTTTTTTTTTTGTATGTCTTCATTTTCTTTTACACACAGGTCAAACTTCAGACTGTCTTGTTGTAGCTTTAGGAGTGATTCTGTCTGCCGCGCACTGAACCATCTTTGTCTCTTTCAACTGTGTCGGGTTAGAAGCAAAACTGTCCCACGGCTGAGGACAAGGCGACCTTTGACCTTTGACCTTTGACCTTCACTGATGCAGATGTGGTCAGTGTCCCTGATTTCATTCACACCAAACCTGACAGATTATTTCTAAAAATCATCACATCAAGAGAGAGGAGGAGAGGAGGAGGAGAGGAGGAGACAGAGAAAGAGGAGAGGAGGTGAGAGGGAGGAGAGAAAGAGGAGAGGGGGTGAGAGGGAGGAGAGGAGGAGACAGAGAAAGGAGAGGAGGAGAGAAGGAGTGACAGGAGGAGAGAAAGAGGAGAGGAGGAGAGAGAGAGGAGAGGAGGAGAGGAGGAGAGAGGGAGGAGAGAAAGAGGAGAGGAGGAGAGAGGGAGGAGAGAAAGAGGAGAGGAGGAGACACAGAAAGGAGAGGAAGACAGAGGGAGTAGGAAAGAAAGAGGAGAGGAGGGGAAGAAAAGAGGTGGAGAAGAACTTTGAATACAAGATCTCATGATTGTCTATGTCTAAAAATGTAACAGGAGAGAGGGAGGAGAGGAGGAAAGAGGGAGGAGAGGAGGAGGAGAAGAAGAGAGAGGGAGATGAGGAGAGGTAGAAAATAAATTTTAATACAAGATCTCATGATTTAAAAGACTGAACAGTAGAGAGGAAGAGTGAGAAAGAAAGAGGAAAGGAGAGAGGAGGAGAAAGAAAGAAGAGAGGAGGAGGAGACAGAGAAAGAGGAGGAGAGAAGAGGTTTGATTGTCTCTATCTAAAAACTGAACAATAAAGGACAGGAGGAGAGGAGGAGGAGAGAGATGAGAGGATGAGAGAGGGGGAAGAAAAGAGGTGGAGAAGAACATTTCACTTTTGTCCCTGTAGAAATAAAGAGACATTTATTTATTACAGTCATGAAGTTTTTTGATTTATTTATTTAAAGAATTAAAAATACAGTTGTAAAATACTGCACTTTTAAATATTTTTACTTTAAAGTTTGGTCCCATCCTTGTAAAAAGTATCGTAAATGTAAAGTTCGAGTTTTGTGTATTTTTTTGTACTTTATGTATGTATTTTTATAGGATTTTAATTTATTTTTTATTATTTTTATTTTATTTTAAACCCAGACAAACCACTGACTTTTAGCGTCACGTTTCTTTTAGTAAAATCTCGTCTTTTTCATGTTTTTCCTTCAGCCCAGAGAAAACGATAGAAGTAAAAGGAAGTATAACAGTTTGTGTTAAAGAGAGAAACACTTACCTCTGCAACTTTAGTCCCAAAATGTACTTTTACTACAACTATACAACAACTATTTAAGAAAAAACTAAAAAAAAGAAGCATAATATACTGGATTTTGAAAGTTACCAAATGTTTATGGAGCCTGTCTCATTTTTAAAGTCTTGAATGGACTTTAACAGATTTTATAAGTAAAAAAACTAATATTGAAACAGGCTCCGGGGCTGTACCTCGGCGTTGTAGTGTTTTCTTATTACTAGTTCCTTACTGTACTGTATATAACCCTGTGTAAATGCAGTTTTTCTTATTAGTACTAATATCGTGTACTGTCTGTCACTGTAAAGTTAATTGTTCAATGTTTTATTCTGTCTTAAAACAACAGATTAAATTTAGCCTCCTGTGCAACTCCGGTATTTTTATGTTGTAGCAGCTGCTGAAACTTTGATTAATCTGCACTGTCCTAGTCCAAATAAATAAATAAATTAAATGAACAACGACGTACTTTACTTTACTTTACTTATGTACAGTCGTGGAAGAAGTACTCCATCCTGTCACTTAAAAGTATCACATGTCCAATAGCATTTTAGCTAATTATAGTTTTACTGAAAATAAACTTCTTCTGCAGCCTGATCACGCAAAAAAGTTAAGTAAAAGTACAAATACCGGAGCAAAAAATACTCAACTAAAAGTAAAAGTATCACAGAAAAAATCAACTCAACAAAGTAAAAGTATTTTGCGCAGATTCTGTACTTTCTCCACTACACTTTTTGAACAGGACTGAACAGTAAAAGTATTTTTTATTTCTTGTCTGAGACCAGCTGAAAAGTCTGAGGTTTTATTTTAACACATTTATAATTTAAACAAAACACAAATATACAAATAAAAATGATGAATTCAGTCGTTTCTGCTCAAATCTTTATCAAAATCACCACATTTTAAGCTTTATACGACTCAAAATGTGCGAGGAATACTTTTACTTTTTACTCTTTAAGTACATTTTTAAGTAGTCGTAGTAATAAGTACTTTAATGCTTATACTTAAATAGATTTTTTTTCTGCGATACTTGAGTATTTTTTATGCTGCAGTATCTGTACTTTTGGACTGAGCTCATCATACACCATTAAAACTCAACTACACTTTTTTTTTTTTTTTTTAGCCAAAAAATCATGTTAAATCAGTGTGTACTTTTACCTCTTTTCACACAACTACTTCTATTTTTCATCTCTATCCATCCTTATTTTTCCACTTTAAGTAGAAGAAAAATGTAAAAACAGATGTACTTTTGAGTAACTTTTATTCAAACGAACAATGAAAAACTGTCCAGCCAGAGCAGAAACACTTTGTAAAATATATTTAATAATCAACAATTGTACAAGATGATGCAGATTGTATTTAGTGTCAGGTTTTTACAGCCCTTCCATTTATAAAAAGTCAGGCGTTTATGCAGCAAACACATTGATTTCGCCTGATACAGTATTACATATAGTATTTTTTGGAACGTCTATTAATAAAATGGAGTTTTCTTCCACTGCTGCTACAAAAAACAAAATTCAACTTAAATCTGCATCAAAAGCACCACATTTGAAGCAAAATCTGCGAGAAATACTTCAACTTTTTACTCTTTAAGTACATTTTTAAACAGGTACTTTAATACTTTAACTTAAGTAGATTTTTTCTGCGATACTTTTACTTTTAGTTGATTATTTTTGCTCTGGTATTTGTACTTTTACTTAACAAAATGGAGTATTCTTCCACCGCTGCTACACACACTCAAATATTCATTAACCTCTGTAGTATTTGTGTGATCAGGCTGCAGAAGAAGTTTATTTTCATTAAAACTGCACTTAAAGCTAACATGCTAAAGCTATAATTAGCTAAAATGTTAAAGCTGTAGTTAGCTAAAATGCTAGCACATATTTCCTGTAGACTTTTATCAGCAGCTCACTCAGTTACATCATCTCATTCATGCGTTTGATCTTTGTGTTATTCCTCTTCCAGCCACAGGGGGCGGTGTGAGGCGTTAGCGACGAGCCGATAGCGACGCCGCCGTGTTGAAATGTGGAGGTATTTTCGCATGATGTCGTGGTCAGATCTGTTGTCTGAGAATCGGAGACGCAAACGGGAGCGAGGAGGTAAACGTCGGCGTGGAGGGAGCGGCCGCGGCGGTGTCCCGGCTGCCCGACGTTAAGGGGCCTATCGGGTTCCACGCCCGGCTTCCTGCCATTGATCAGAACACACCACACCCCCGCCGCCGCCCCCTGATGGACGGGGGGAGTAACATGAGAAGTGAGAAGGGTCGAGAAGGAGAGGAGAAGGGTAAAGGCATCGTGCTGTCTGCAGAGGAGAGAGAGAAGAGAAAAAGAGAGAGAGAAGGAGAGGAGAAGGGTAAAGGCATCGTGCTGTCTGCAGAGGAGAGAGAGAAAAGAGAGAGAGAGAGAAGGAGAGGAGAAGGGTAAAGGCATCGTGCTGTCTGCAAAGGAGAGAGAGAGAGAGAAAAGAGAGAGAGAGAGAAGGAGAGGAGAAGGGTAAAGGCATCGTGCTGTCTGCAGAGGAGAGAGAGAGAGAAGAGAGAAAGAGAGAGAGAGGAAGGAGAGGAGAAGGGTAAAGGCATCGTGCTGTCTGCAGAGAGAGAGAGAGAAGAGAGAGAGAGAGAGAGAGAGAAGGGAGAGGAGAAGGGTAAAGGCATCGTGCTGTCTGCAAAGAAGAGAGAGAGAGAGAGAGAGAAGGAGAGGAGAAGGGTAAAGGCATCGTGCTGTCTGCAGAGGAGAGAGAGAAGAGAAAAAGAGAGAGAGAAGGAGAGGAGAGAGAAGGAGAGAAGGGTAAAGGCATCGTGCTGTCTGCAGAGGAGAGAGAGAGAGAAAAAGAGAGAGAGAAGGAGAGAGAAAGGGTAAAGGCATCGTGCTGTCTGCAGAGGGAGAGAGAGAGAAAAAGAGAGAGAAGGAGAGAGAAGGGTAAAGGCATCGTGCTGTCTGCAGAGGAGAGAGAGAAGAGAGGGAGAGAAGGATAGAAAGAGAGAGAGAAGGAGAGGAGAAGGGTAAAGGCATCATGCTGTCTGCAGAGGAGAGAGAGAAGAGAAAAAGAGAGAGAGAAGGAGAGGAGAAGGGTAAAGGCATCGTGCTGTCTGAGGAGGAGAGAGAGAAGAGAAGAGAGAGAGAGAGAAGGAGAGGAGAAGGGTAAAGGCATCGTGCTGTCTGCAGAGAGGAGAGAGAGAAAAGAGAGAGAGAGAAGGAGAGGAGAAGGGTAAAGGCATCGTGCTGTCTGCAGAGGAGAGAGAGAGAGAGAGAAGAGAGAGAGAGAAGGAGAGGAGAAGGGTAAAGGCATCGTGCTGTCTGCAGAGGAGAGAGAGAAGAGAAAAAGAGAGAGAGAAGGAGAGGAGAAGGGTAAAGGCATCGTGCTGTCTGCAGAGGAGAGAGAGAAGAGAAAAAGAGAGAGAGAAGGAGAGGAGAAGGGTAAAGGCATCGTGCTGTCTGCAAAGAAGAGAGAGAGAGAGAGAGAGAAGGAGGAGAGAGAAGGGTAAAGGCATCGTGCTGTCTGCAGAGGGAGAGAGAGAAGAGAAAAAGAGAGAGAGAGGAGAGGAGAGGAGAGGAGAGAGAAGGGGTAAAGGCATCGTGCTGTCTGCAGAGGAGAGAGAGAGAGAGAAAAAGAGAGAGAGAAGGAGAGGAGAAGGGTAAAGGCATCGTGCTGTCTGCAGAGGAGAGAGAGAGAAAAAGAGAGAGAAGGAGAGAAGAAGGGTAAAGGCATCGTGCTGTCTGCAGAGGAGAGAGAGAGAGAGAGAGAGAGAGAGGAGAGGAGAAGAGAAGGAAAGAGAGGAGAGAGAGAGGAGAGAGAGAAGGGTTAGAAGGGTAAAGGCATCATGCTGTCTGCAGAGGAGAGAGAGAAGAGAAAAAGAGAGAGAGAAGGAGAGGAGAAGAGGAAGGGTAAAGGCATCGTGCTGTCTGCAGAGAGGAGAGAGAGAAGAAAAAGAGAGAGAGAGAGAAGGAGAGAGGAGAAGGGTAAAGGCATCGTGCTGTCTGCAGAGAGAGAGAGAGAAAAAGAGAGAGAGAGAGGAGAGAGAGAGAAGAGAGAAAGAAGAGAGAGAGAGAGAGAGAGGAGAGGAGAGGGTAAAGGCATCGTGCTTCTGCAGAGAAGAGTGAAAAAGAGAGAGAGAATGAGAGGAGAGAGAGAAGAGAAAAAGAGAGAGAGAAGGAGAGGAGAAGGGTAAAGGCATCGTGCTGTCTGCAGAGAAGAGAGAGAGAGAGAGAGAGAAAGTGAACTAGAGAAAATGAGAGAGAGAATGAATGACAGCAAGAGAGAGTGAGAGAGAGAATGAGAGAAAGAGGGAGGGAGAGAGAGAATGAGAGAAAGAGGGAAGGAGAGAGAGAAGAGAGAAGGCGGGCGGGAGAGAGAGAATGAGAGAAAGAGGGAAGGAGAGAGAGAATGAGAGAAAGAGGGAAGGAGAGAGAGAATGAGAGAAAGAGGGAGGGAGAGAGAATGAGAGAAAGAGGGAAGTAGAGAGAGAATGAGAGAGAGAGAGGGAGGAGGATCCTGTTTGACTCTAATGTGATTTAGAGACGTTCTTCTCGGTCAATGGTGTGAAATTAACAGATCCAGAGGAGGAGGAGTGGAGGACGGAGGACTGGAGGATGAGGGAGGTGAGGAGGAGGAGGTGTAGAGGAGGAGGTGTAGAGGAGGTGTAGAGGAGGAGGAGGTGTAGAGGAGGAGGAGGAGGTGTAGAGGAGGAGGAGGAGGTGTAGAGAGGAGAGGATGTAGAGGAGAGGAGGAGGTGTAGAGGAGGGAGGTAGAGGAGGATGTGTAGAGGCGGAGGTGTAGAGAGGAGGAGGAGGTGTAGAAGAGGAGGAGGTGTAGAGGAGGAGGAGGTGTAGAGGAGGAGAGGTATAGAGAAGGAGGATGTGTAGAGGAGGAGGAGAGGGAGGTGTAGAGGAGGAGGAGGAGGGGTAGAGAGGAGGAAGGTGTAGAGGAGGAGAAGGTGTAGAGGGAGGAGGAGGTGTAGAGGAGGAGAAGGTGTAGAGGAGGGAGAAGGTGTAGAGGAGGAGGAGGTGTGTAGAGGAGGAGAAGGTGTAGAGGAGAGGAGAAGGTGTAGAGGAGGAGGAGGTGTAGAGGAGGAGGAGGAGGTTGTAGAGGAGGAGAAGTGGTGTAGAGGAGGGGAAGGTGTAGAGGAGGAGGAGATGTAGAGTGAGAGGAGAAGGTGGTGTAGAGGAGGAGAAGGTGTAGAGGAGGAGGAGGTGTAGAGGAGGAGGAGGAGGTGTAGAGAGGAGGAGAGGAGGTGTAGAGGAGGAGGAGGTGTAGAGGAGGAGAAGGTGTAGAGGAGGAGAAGGTGTAGAGGAGGAGGAGGTGTAGAGGAGGAGTGTAGAGGAGAAGGTGTAGAGGAGGAGGAGGAGGTGTAGAGGAGGAGGAGGTGTAGAGGAGGATGAGGTTGTAGAGAGGAGGAGGAGGGTTTAGAGGAGGAGAGGTGTAGAGGAGGAGAAGAGTGTAGAGGAGGAGGAGGGTGTTAGAGGAGGGATGTGGTGTAGGAGGAGGAGGAGGTGTAGAGGAGGAGAAGGTGTAGAGGAGGAGGAGGGAGAGGAGGAGGAGAGGTGAGGAGGAGGAGGAGGAGGTGTAGAGGAGGAGGAGGTGTAGAGGAGGAGAAGGTGTAGAGGAGGAGGAGGTGTAGAGGAGGAGAAGGTGTAGAGGAGGAGGAGGTGTAGAGGAGGAGGAGGTGTAGAGGAGGAGGAGGAGGTGTAGAGGAGGAGGAGGAGGTGTAGAGGAGGAGGAGGTGTAGAGGAGGAGTAGAGGAGGAGGTGTAGAGGAGGAGGAGGAGGAGATTCACAGCTTGTCGTTTCATTGACTCTGTGGAAGAATCTTTCTCTCTGATGAAACAGAAACATAAAATAAAATCATTTTCAGGTCCCCGCTCGTGTGGCCCGTCACCGTGGCCCCGTCGCCGTGGTCCCGTCGCCGTGGGCCCCGCTCGTGTGGCCCCCGCTCGTGTGGCCCCCGCTCGTGTGGCCCCCGTCGCCGTGGCCTCCCGCTTGCGTGGCCCCCGCTCGTGTGGCCCCGGCGCCGTGGCCCCGTCGTGTGGCCCCCCGCTCGTGTGGCCCCCGTCGCCGTGGCTCCCGCTCGCGTGGCCCCCGCTCGTGTGGCCCCCGCTCGTGTGGCCCCGTCGCCGTGGCCCCCGTCGCTCGTGTGGTCCCCGTTCGTGTGGCCCCCGCTCGTGTGGTCCCCCGTCGCCGTGGCCCCCGCTCGTGTGGCCCCCGCTCGTGTGGCCCCCGTTCGTGTGGGTCCCGTCGTGTGGCCGTGGCTCCCGCTCGTGTGGCCCCCGGCGCCGTCATGTGCCTTATTCTGCTTAAGCTAATAGAGTCAGATAATGAATTTACTCCCAGACGCTAACGCACTTTTTAATAACAGGCGAATGTGAGCGGCGTGTTTGTTATTGCCAGCAGTGTCCTCGCCACCGCCGAGACCGAATCACCGCCGAACGACACGCCGCCGCCACGACGACGCTTATGAGCTCTAAAGAAAGTTTATTTGTACTAATTCAAAGTAATTCAAAGTACTTTACGGAATAAGACAGACGTTAAACTCACAATACAAACAAATAAAACCTAAATAACCTTCATAAAATGAACATTAAACGAGAAAAGTGCAGAATAAACCCCTTTGAGTCATATGCAGCTAAACAGAAACGAGCCGGGAGCTGGTTTAGACCTGGTTTAGTCCTGGTTTAGTTCTGGTTTTGTCCTGGTTTTGTCCTGGTTTAGACCTGGTTTAGACCTGGTTTAGTCCAGGTTTTGTCCTGGTTTAGTCCTGGTTTAGTCCTGGTTTAGTCCTGGTTTAGACCTGGTTTAGTCCAGGTTTTGTCCTGGTTTAGTCCTGGTTTAGTCCTGGTTTAGTCCTGGTTTAGACCTGGTTTAGCTCTGGTTTAGATCTGGTTTAGCTCTAGTTTAGACCTGGTTTAGTCCTGGTTCAGTCCTGGTTTAGACCTGGTTTAGACCTGGTTTAGTCCAGGTTTTGTCCTGGTTTAGACCTGGTTTAGTCCTGGTTTAGTCCTGGTTTAGTCCTGGTTTAGA
The DNA here is from genome assembly GCA_019594935.1 of Periophthalmus modestus. NCBI lineage: Eukaryota > Metazoa > Chordata > Actinopteri > Gobiiformes > Gobiidae > Periophthalmus > Periophthalmus modestus. Next base: position 32,500,786 of record JAIEZT010000441.1, read on the forward strand.
CCTGGTTTAGTCCTGGTTTAGTCCTTTTTAGTCCTGGTTTAGTCCTGGTTTAGATGTGGTTTAGTTCTGGTTTAGACATGGTTTAGTCCTAGTTCAGTCCTGGTTTAGACCTGGTTTAGTCCTGGTTTAGTCCTGGTTTAGTCCTGGTTTAGTCCTGGTTTAGCTCTGGTTTAGTTCTGGTTTAGTCCTGGTTTAGTTCTGGAGATGGTTCATGTGGCTCTATAGCGACTCATAAACTCCGCCCTTTTAAATCACACACACATTTGAAATCGTTCGTCCTGATTCTGCACAAACGCCTTAAACGTTGTGATTCTCGGCTGTATTTTAAATATACGAGCCCCAAACATGAGGCCGATTTCTCTCGGCCAATTGAATTAAGTTTAAATGAAACCCTTAACCCCGGGGCCATATATTAACTGAGTGTATAAATGGATTACAGTGTGTAAAGGCACCCACGCTGCGCTGGACGTGGCTGGAAAAGGAGACGTTTAACAGTGTAAATAAATGATTTAATCCATTGAAACCTTCCCCTCGGTTCACCCTGTGGAGCAGCACAGAGCCGGGGCCCGGGCTGTGCGGGGAAAGGGATGATTTCATTTTCCAGGCCTGTAGAAAAACTGCTGTTGTATTTGTTGGAGTTAATAAATGTCACGGCTCAAACGTCAGGTTTATGCCCATGACCTGCGCACACACTCGGAGCAGGGCCCGGCTCACGCTAATATACTGTGTCTACTGTGCTCCATATGACTGCACCATGAGGTCAGTGTAAACGGGCTCCATATGACTGCACTATGAGAGCGGCAGTGTTAAAGTGCTCCATATGACTGCACTATGAGAGCGCCAATGTGAAAGTGCTCCATATGACTGCACTATGAGAGCGCCAATGTGAAAGTGCTCCATATGACTGCACTATGAGAGCACCAATGTGAAAGTGCTCCATATGACTGCACTATGAGGTCAGTGTAAACGGGCTCCATATGACTGCACTATGAGAGCGGCAGTGTGAAAGTGCTCCATATGACTGCACTATGAGAGCGGCAGTGTGAAAGTGCTCCATATGACTGCACTATGAGAGCGGCAATGTGAAAGTGCTCCATATGACTGCACTATGAGAGCGCCAATGTGAAAGTGCCCCATATGACTGCACTATGAGAGCGGCAGTGTGAAAGTGCTCCATATGACTGCACTATGAGAGCGGCAGTGTGAAAGTGCTCCATATGACTGCACTATGAGAGCGGCAGTGTGAAAGTGCTCCATATGACTGACTGCACAGTGTGAGAGCGCCAATGTGAAAGTGCTCCATATGACTGCACCATGAGGTCAGTGTAAACATGCTCCATATGACTGCACTATGAGAGCGGCAATGTGAAAGTGCTCCATATGACTGCACTATGAGAGCGGCAGTGTGAAAGTGCTCCATATGACTGCACTATGAGAGCGGCAGTGTGAAAGTGCTCCATATGACTGCACAGTGAGAGCGCCAATGTGAAAGTGCTTCACATGACTGCACTATGAGAGCGGCAATGTGAAAGTGCTCCATATGACTGCACAGTGAGAGCGGCCGTGTTAAAGTGCTCCATATGACTGCACTATGAGAGCACTATGAGAGAGCAGCAGTGTGAAAGTGCTCTATATAACTGCACTATGAGAGCATCAATGTGAAAGTTCCCCATAAGACTGCACTATGAGAGCACCAATGTGAAAGTGCCCCTTATCACTGCACTATGAGGTCAGTGTAAAAATGCTCCATGTGACTGCACTATGAGAGCGCCAGTATGAAAGACAGAGACTCAGCTTGTAAATAGTGTTTGCACACAGCTCTTTAGAAACATTGGAAACACTCCTCTTTTGATGCACATTTTATAACTGCACACCTGTTGCAAGATTTGCTAAATTATGTAATTAATTATCTGTATGAAAATGTCATCACTTCTACATTTAAACAGTGATTGTACAGATGCAAAATGCTCCAGACTGTCTGATCTGTTTGTCATAACATGATGAACCGTGTCTGATCTGAACATTGTGATGAACGGTGCTTCCCCCACGGCACAAAGTCCGTCTCCATTCCCACATCACTCCTCCAGGACGGAAACACTCTGATATCTAATGTAATAAATACAGCTCTCCATAAATCACCATTCATTTACTGTAGACTCCTTTAACAGCTTTAGCCCGTGCATCACGCTGCTCTCCGCCGCCGCGCTCTGTGCTAATGCAGCGCTAATGCAGTGAACAGGGGCCCTGTTTTTATTAGCTAGTGTCCCACTGTTTGGATAATCTCTCGATTTACCAAAGTCGGCGCTGACAGGCCTCATCTCGGAGAGCCGAGCACCTACAGGTGTCCAAACACTGGCTAATGGAGCTAGCGACATCCCCACTCTCTCAGACCCATACGTCTAACTCCTGACGTGATTTCAACAACTATTATTTTTACATTTAGTGTCTGTATATATCTTAACTCTGAATTTGAATGTTTAAATGTCACAAATATCTAAGAGTGTCAAGGCGTCAGTTTGTCCTGGTGAAATGCTTCAACTCTGAACTGAAACAGAAGCGTTTAAAAATGATGATAACAGTTCTGCAAAACCTGCCAACGTTTATTTTTAGTTATGTTGTTGATTTCCCTTTTTGTCCTGCTTTTTGAAAAATAGTTCTGACGAGGGTTTTCTTTACTGTCGTAGCTGAACATAGATGTTTAACAGGTGTGAGATCTAGACACTGATGGTGATTCATTCAGAAGAAAACTCTGAAGGGGCGAATGGTTGTGCTGCTGCGGTGGAGATGAGGAAAACCTCTTGTTGACTTTACACTTCTGCCTCATTTCTGTCAATACTTCTGTTATGATGGAGAGAGAAAAGAGGAAGAGGAAGAGAAGCTTTGAGCCCTGACGTGCTTTAGTGGATGTAAGTACCAGCACTCAGGAGGCCATTTTACACATCCTCACTGCAGCTGTGGAGCTGATCCTGGCTGAAGCTGTGGAGCTGATCCTGACTGAGGATGTGCAGCTGATCCTGGCTGAAGCTGTGGAGCTGCTCCTGACTGAAGCTGTGGAGCTGCTCCTGGTTGAAGCTGTGGAGCTGTTCCTGGATGAAGCTGTGGAGCTGCTCCTGGATGAAGCTGTGGAGCTGCTCCTGGCTGAAGCTGTGGAGCTGCTCCTGGCTGAAGCTGTGGAGCTGCTCCTGGCTGAAGCTGTGGAGCTGCTCCTGGCTGAAGCTGTGGAGCTATTCCTGGCTGAAGCTGTGGAGCTGTTCCTGGCTGAAGCTGTGGAGCTGATCCTGGCTGAAGCTGTGGAGCTGTTCCTGGCTGAAGCTGTGGAGCTGATCTGGATGAAGCTGTGGAGCTGTTTCCTGGCTGAAGCTGTGGAGCTGCTCCTGGCTGAAGCTGTGGAGCTGATCCTGGCTGAAGCTGTGGAGCTGTGTCCTGGCTGAAGCTGTGGAGCTGTTCCTGGCTGAAGCTGTGGAGCTGATCCTGGCTGAAGCTGTGGAGCTGTTCCTGGCTGAAGCTGTGGAGCTGTTCCTGGCTGAAGCTGTGGAGCTGATCCTGGCTGAAGCTGTGGAGCTGTTCCTGGCTGAAGCTGTGGAGCTGATCCTGGCTGAAGCTGTGGAGCTGCTCCTGGCTGAAGCTGTGGAGCTGATCCTGGCTGAAGCTGTGGAGCTGATCCTGGCTGAAGCTGTGGAGCTGCTCCTGGATGAAGCTGTGGAGCTGATCCTGGATGAAGCTGTGGAGCTGTTTCTGGCTGAAGCTGTGGAGCTGCTCCTGGCTGAAGCTGTGGAGCTGCTCCTGGCTGAAGCTGTGGAGCTGATCCTGGCTGAAGCTGTGGAGCTGATCCTGGCTGAAGCTGTGGAGCTGCTCCTGGCTGAAGCTGTGGAGCTGTGCATGTGTCAGCCCTTTGGAATGGTTGATGAGTTCACGCTGCGTCGCCTGAGTGACCATCAGATCACAGCTAATGTAGACTGTCATAAACAGAGCCGGCCGTGGCTAATCCAGAGTGGCTCCTTTGTGTATCTCACGCAGCACAAACTGTTGTGATGGATGTCCCGACCTTTGACCCCTGAGGACGGATAGCGCCCGGAGGGGAAGCGTATCACCCCTCCATCCTGTTTGGAGGCCTAATGCACTCATTAATGGATCAAGGATTAGTCTGAGGGACGAGTCGAGGTAAAGTGCAGACGAGGGGTTACATCATGTAGAGACGGGACGATGTGTGTGTGGCCTTTTCACGTACACAGACCTTTATAACAAAATCCAGACTGATCTCTCTCTCTGTGTTTTATACAGATTTACATCAGTCTGGTCCACGTCCTCCGCTGCGTCTCAAACGTGATCGTCCAATCAGATCCATTTCTTTCAGTGACACTTGTGAGACGAAGGAGCTCATTGGTCACCTGTGATTTACAAATAAAATCACATTTCTCTCACCTCAGTTCATTGATTCTGCAGAAATCCACCATGTTTTTCAGCCCCTGTGACAGTTTTTCCCTTTATTTTTTCAATGCATGTCCCTGATTGGCTAATCCACCTGTCAATCACACGCACTTGAAAATGGGGAGATTCACTGGTGTAAGTATCGTAAGTGTGTATTGGACCCCAGACAAACTTCACACTGAAAAGTATTAAAATATCTAATAAATAATGTGGAAAATGTACAATCAATTATCTTTTTGAAGTAAATAAACTCTCCTTTTTCCCTCTGACAGCAGCACTCGTTCTGGAGCTGCACAACACTTGTTCAAACTGGTTTAAATCCAAGAAATGTTCATAGTCGTCGCTTCCAAATGGACCAGATGGGACGCTCCTAAAGCTCCTAAGTTACACAAAATTGACTCTTGTGAGCTCTGAGTGGCGTTATAAAGCTGTTACCTCCTCAAAAACAGACCTGGAGCTGTGTTCTGTTTCATTCACACATGTTTCACACTTTAATATTAGTCTGTCTACATCTCCAGAGCTCAAAATTCTCTGTTCCAGTGAGTGTTTTTGGGGTAAATCTGCAGGGATCGTGTGTTAAACGTGTGTGAACGAAACAAAACACAACTCCAGGTCTGTTTGCGACGAGGAAACGACATTAAAGCGCAGATCAGAGCGTAGTGCAACACGGCCCTTTCACCGTGAATCTGCCTCCGACTCGTTCCGGCCGTCTCCCTGCAGAGAACGCAGAACTTGTTTTTATGGAGCGACCTTCGTCTTTGAATCCGACGTTGGAAAAAGTGAAGTGCTCTCCCAGCCTCCTGCCTCCGTTTACTGTTTTGATTTGTTTGACAGGGGAGTAAATTAGAACAGCAGGGGGAAGAAATATGAAAATATGACTCTTAATACTTTGAAAACAGCCGTATTTTCCTCGCTGTCTGAGCCGTGTGGGCGTGTGCTGGTCCCGAGCAGCGATACGTCGGTGAATAGCTCGCCTGATGACTCCGGCTCATGATGGTTTGTCTATATATTGCAGGTTTGTTTCCATATCTCGGGGCGAATGCGGTCGACGACGTTATTTTGAACTGATTTGATCATTTTTGTGTCGTTGCTTTATTTATTTATTTACTCCATGCGCTGCGTTTCTTTGATTTGTGGAGCTGGAGGATACTGTTTTAATGAGCGCTTCATATTGTTCTTTCTTAGCCTGTGTAACCGATGCTCCGGAGGTAAACCGTTGAACTGGAGATGATGGTTGAGTTGAGGGAAGCAAAAACATTCTTTGATTATTCATAGATTTGGCATTTTGACACGACCAAGGCAAAACCTGCGCCATCTTTATGTTATTAAAATCATGTGTCAACGCCGGATCATCTGCAGTGGAAAAAGACGCAATTTAAATCCCACAAAATTACTGGATAAAGATTTAATTTATATAAACCAAAAAGCGTATACAAATGATACTAGTGCCTCGTTACAAGCCCCGGATTTTCATATGAGACTGTTCTGACTTCGAGCAGCGAGAGGCGAAAGAAAGTCCACGAGATTTTTGTGTAAATTATAATAAATAAATCGTGTCGTTCAGGTCACAGTTTTGGCCTTTAACCTTTTGTCCAAATGGAAACATCTGGGTAAAAATGTCAAGTGGTCATTTTTTACAGAGAGCGTGATCTCGTGGTCGAGACGCACACAGTGAGATCAGTGTGCACGAGATCTCGTCCCGTCCTGGAAGTGTCAGAGTTTACCGAGCTCAGGATTTATCTGTAGGAGCTGGAATTGCACCGTCAACCTGTGGGTCAGTGGATCTCAGCACTGAACCAGTGATGTTCACAAGTGTTAAAGTCTCTCCACGGCCAAGCACCACATTATATCTAAAACAGGACCAAACCAGGACTAAACCAGGACTAAACCAGGATAAATAAACCAGGACTAAACCAGGATTAAACCAGGACTAAACCAGGACTAAACCAGAACTAAACCAGGACTAAACCAGGACCAAACCAGGACTAAACCAGGACTAAAAGGAAACCAGGACTAAACCAGGACTAAAACAGGACTAAAGGACTAAACCAGGACTAAACCAGGACCAAACCAGGACTAAACCAGGACTAAAACCAGGATTAAACCAGGACTAACCAGGACTAAACCAGAACCAAACCAGGTCAGGACCAAACCAGGACTAAACCAGGACTAAACCAGGACTGAACCAGGACTAAACCAGGACCAAACCAGGACTAAACCAGGACTAAACCACGACTAAACCAGGATTAAACCAGGACTAAACCAGGATTAAACCAGGACTAAACCAGGACTAAACTAGGACCAAACCAGGATTAAACCAGGACTAAAGCAGGACTAAACCAGGTTAAACCAGGACTAAAGCAGGACTAAAGCAGGACTAAACCAGGACTAAATCAGGTCTGAACCAGGACTAAAAACCAGGACTAAACCAGGATTATACCAGGACTAAACCAGGTCTAAACCAGGACTAATCATGGGGAATCAGTTTTTCAGTTTTCTGCAGCTAAAACCTGGAACATTCTTCCAGATGTGAGACAGGCCTCAACTTTGACGATGTTTAAATGAATAAAATGGTTTTATTCCATGTAAAGTTCAATTTATGACAATCATTTATGTTTTGACTTGTTGCTTTGTGATTTTAACGTCTTTCTTATTGTGTAAAACTGTTTGAATTACACCAACACCAGTAAAACAGTGAATAATCAGATGTGTCAGTGCATATTTGAGCCTGATTCATATATTTCCTCACGTCGTATTGTTGAGGCGGCTGTACTTCATTTGTGTCGTTTCTGGTTTGACCTAAACCCACCTCGGCGCTCGCGGCGTGTTTACCCGGCGGCGCTTGTGCAGTGTTAGTGCCGTGTGCAGAGCAGTGAATCACCTGGAAAGACACTGCTGAAAAAATTCCCTTAACATTAAAAGTGTTTCCTGAGGTTTTTATGACTCATTTTGTGGGTCTATTTTAGCGTCTGTAAACACATAAATTTACCTCTCAAACCTAAACCTTTTTTATCTGTCCCGTCATCCTTCATTTGTGTTTCAGAAAGTTTGTGCAGCCTCCAGATCCGACCGACCCATTCAGCAGCTGTCCACGGCCTAAAGTAAATCTAAACCAGGTCTAAACCAGGTCTAAACCAGGTCTAAACCAGGTCTAAACCAGGTCAAAACCAGGTCTAAACCAGGACTAAACCAGGACTAAACCAGGTCTAAACCAGGACTAAACCAGGACTGAACCAGGACTAAACCAGGACTAAACCAGGACTAAACCAGGTCTAAACCAGGTCTAAACAAGGACTGAACCAGGACTAAACCAGGTCTAAACCAGGTCTAAACCAGGACTAAACCAGGTCTAAACCAGGACTGAACCAGGTCTAAACCAGGACTGAACCAGGTCTAAACCAGGACTAAACCAGGACTGAACCAGGACTAAACCAGGACTGAACCAGGTCTAAACCAGGACTAAACCAGGTCTAAACCAGGACTGAACCAGGACTGAACCAGGTCTAAACCAGGTCTAAACCAGGACTGAACCAGGTCTAAACCAGGACTAAACCAGGTCTAAACCAGGTATAAACCAGGTCTAAACCAGGACTAAACCAGGTCTAAACTGACTGAACCAGGACTAAACCAGGACTAAACCAGGACTGAACCAGGTCTAAACCAGGTCTAAACCAGGTCTAAACCAGGTCTAAACCAGGACTGAACCAGGTCTAAACCAGGACTAAACCAGGTCTAAACCAGGTATAAACCAGGTCTAAACCAGGACTAAACCAGGACTGAACCAGGACTAAACCAGGACTAAACCAGGACTGAACCAGGATTAAACCAGGTCTAAACCAGGACTAAACCAGGACTGAACCAGGTATAAACCAGGTCTAAACCAGGACTAAACCAGGTCTAAACCAGGACTGAACCAGGACTAAACCAGGACTGAACCAGGTCAGGTCTAAAACCAGGACTAAACCAGGACTGAACCAGGACTAAACCAGGTCTAAACCAGGACTAAACCAGGACTGAACCAGGTCTAAACCAGGTCTAAACCAGGACTGAACCAGGACTAAACCAGGACTGAACCAGGTCTAAACCAGGACTAAACCAGGACTGAACCAGGACTAAACCAGGTCTAAACCAGGCCTAAACCAGGACTGAACCAGGACTGAACCAGGTCTAAACCAGGACTAAACCAGGACTAAACCAGGACTAAACCAGGACTGAACCAGGACTGAACCAGGACTAAACCAGGTCTAAACCTGGACCAAACCAGGACTAACCTAGGACTAAACTAGGACCAAACCAGGACTAAACATAGACTAGGATTCATCTGTCCAGTAAAGAGCCTGGATGTAGTTAATATTGAGCAGAAACATGTTTTTCTTTTTTTCTACAGGAGAAAACAGAACAAAACGAGACAAACACAAACTGCTCAGTTTTATTTAAACAGTAAAAACAGGAGCAGCTCGATTACAAATGTTTATCTCACACACACAGTTTTTACATCTGCTTCAAAGCTTTTTTCCTCATGTCAGTTCGAGTGTGACATGATCTTGTGTTAAAAGTCCTTCACCTCCTCTCTTCCTCCTCTTTTCCTCTTCCTCTCTCCTCCTCTCTTCACTCTTTCCTCCTCTCTAAAGTTCAGTTTTAGGATCTTGTATTAAAAGTTCTTCTCTACCTCTTCTCTTCCCGTTCTCCCAAGTACTCCCCATCCTCTCTCTCCTCCTCTTTTCTTTCTTCCTTCTCCCTAACTGCCCTCTCTTCCCTCTCTCCTCTCTATTGTTCAGTCCTTAAACTTGTACAATCATGAGATCTTGGATTAAAAGTTCTTCTCCACCTCTTCTCTTCCTTCTTCCTCTGTCCTCCTCTCCTCTTTCTCTCTGCTCCTCTCTATTGTTCAGTCCTTAGAGTTAAACAATCATAAAATCTTGGATTAAAAGTTTTTCTCAACCTCTTCTCTCCTCCTCTCCTCTCTTCTCTCCTCCCTCTCTTCTCCTCTTCTCTCTTTCTCTCTCCTCTCTTCTCTCTGTCTCCTCCCTCTCTCCTCCTCTCTATTGTTCAGTTTTTAGCCGTAGACAATCATGAGATCTTGGATTAAAAGTTCCGGTGTCAAAGTTGAACAAACAGGTGAGATCTGGAGTCTTTTTAGTCCCTTTTAAACACATTTTATTTATATTATACATTTTATAAACACATTTTATTTATATTATACATTTTATAATCACATTTACACAGTTTTGTTCTCTGCTTTTCCACAGACTGTGATTGTGATTGTGACAGTGATGGTTTAAACTCATCAACGAAGGGCTGAGTAAAGAGTCTAAAGGTTTAAAGTCCCCACATAATCCAGTAAGAAAGAGTCTAATCTAGTGATTTCTTCTGTGTAACTCAAGATTTGTCTCTATAATAAAATGATCATTAAGATTTGTGGCTCGTCTTGAACAGCGTCTCTCTAATAAAAGTTGTCCGTGCCTCTCTTGCTCTCTGGCTCTCTGCTCTCTCTCTTGGCTCTCTGGCTCTCTTCTCTGGCTCTCTGGCTCTCTGGCTCTCTGGCTCTCTGGCTCTCTTGCTCTCTGGCTCTCTGGCTCTCTGGCTCTTGCTCCCTGGCTCTCTGCTCTCTGGCTCTCTGGCTCTCTGGCTCTCTGGCTCTCTGGTCTCTGGCTCTCTCTGGCTCTCTTGCTCTCTGGCTCTGCTCTCTGGCTCTCTGCTCTGGCTCTCTGGCTCTGGCTCTCTGGCTCTCTGGCTCTCTGGCTCTCTTGCTCTCTGGCTCTCTGGCTCTCTTGCTCTCTGGCTCTCTGACTCTCTGACTCTCTGGCTCTGTGGCTCTCTTGCTCTGTGGCTCTCTTGCTCCCTGGCTCTCTGGCTCTCTGGCTCTCTGGCTCTCTGGCTCCCTGGCTCTCTTACTCTCTGGCTCTCTTGCTCTCTGGCTCTCTTGCTCTCTGGCTCTCTTGCTCTCTGGCTCTCTGGCTCTCTGGCTCTCTGGCTCTCTGGCTCTCTGGCTCTCTTGCTCTCTGTCTCTCTGGCTCTCTTGCTCTCTGGCTCTCTGGCTCTCTTGCTCTCTGACTCTCTGGCTCTCTGTCTCTCTGCTCTCTCTTGCTGGCTCTGGCTCTCTGGCTCTCTCTGCTCTCTCTGGCTCTCTGGCTCTCTGGCTCTCTGGCTCTCTGCTCTCTGGCTCCTGGCTCTCTTGCTCTCTCTCTGCTCTCTGGCTCTCTGGCTCTCTGGCTCTCTCTCTGTCTCTCTGGCTCTCTGCTCTCTCTCTGGCTCTCTGCTCTCTCTGGCTCTCTGGCTCTCTGTCTCTCTGGCTCTCTTGCTCTCTGGCTCTCTGTCTCTCTGGCTCTCTTGCTCTCTGTCTCTCTGACTCTCTGGCTCTCTGGCTCTCTGGCTCTCTGGCTCTCTGGCTCTCTGGCTCTCTGGCTCTCTTGCTCTCTGGCTCTCTTGCTCTCTGGCTCTCTGGCTCTCTGGCTCTCTGGCTCTCTTGCTCTCTGTCTCTCTTGCTCTCTTGCTCTCTCTCTCTGCTCTCTGCTCTCTGGCTCTCTGTCTCTCTGCTCTCTCTCTCTCTGGCTCTCTGTGCTCTCTGGCTCTCTGTCTCTCTGTCTCTCTGGCTCTCTCTGCTCTCTCTCTGGCTCTCTGGCTCTCTGGCTCTCTTGCTCTCTCTCTGGCTCTCTGGCTCTCTGGCTCTGTGTCTCTCTGGCTCTCTGACTCTCTTGCTCTCTGTCTCTCTTGCTCTCTGACTCTCTTGCTCTCTGGCTCTCTGTCTCTCTGTCTCTCTGTCTCTCTGGCTCTCTGGCTCTCTGGCTCTCTGACTCTCTTGCTCTCTCTGGCTCTCTGGCTCTCTGGCTCTCTGTCTCTCTGCTCTCTGCTCTCTGGCTCTCTGCTCTCTGTCTCTCTCTGGCTCTCTGACTCTCTGCTCTCTGTCTCTCTTGCTCTCTGACTCTCTGTCTCTCTGGCTCTCTTGCTCTCCTGCTCTCTGACTCTCTGTCTCTCTTGCTCTCTGGCTCTCTGGCTCTCTGTCTCTCTTGCTCTCTGACTCTCTGGCTCTCTTGCTCTCTTGCTCTCTGTCTCTCTGTCTCTCTGGCTCTCTTGCTCTCTGACTCTCTGTCTCTCTGGCTCCCTGTCTCTCTGGCTCTCTGTCTCTCTGACTCTCTCTGTTCTCTGGCTCTCTGGCTCTCTGGCTCTCTGGCTCTCTGGCTCTCTGCTCTTTCTGACTCTCTTGTTCTCTGGCTCTCTGGCTCTCTGGCTCCCTGTCTCTCTCTGGCTCTCTGTCTCTCTGACTCTCTTGTTCTCTGGCTCCCTGTCTCTCTGGCTCTCTGTGGAGCTGCAGTTGGGTTTGGTTGGGTGCAGAGTGATCAGTCCTGAGTGCGTTTTAGGAGCTACCGTTCACATAACAGCGACGTCCCCAGAGAGGCTCAGGATACAGCGAGTTTCAGAGCAGCTCGCGGCTCCATAATGAGCTCGCTGCAAAAACACAGCGGCTCCTCTGACCCGAACGGTCTTTCTCTACTGGACCCCGACCCCGCACCGCCAAAAAGTCTGATACTTTTACATCATCTCCAACATTTTAGTGTCAAATGATCCATGTCACAGTCTGAGGACTTCAGGGACCTGCCTCCTGCAAGAGTCCTGGTTTAGACCTGGTTTAGACCTGGTTTAGACCTGGGTTTAGTCCTGGGTTAGTCCTGGGTTAGTCCTGGGTTAGTCCTGGTTTAGTCCTGGTTTAGACCTGGTTTAGACTTGGTTTAGTCCTGTTTTAGACCTGGAGTTTAGACAGATTTACTCCTGGGTAACAGCCTGGGTTAGTCCTGGTTTAGTCCTGGGTTTAGTCCTGGTTTAGACCTGGTTTAGACTTGGTTTAGTCCTGGTTTAGACCTGGTTTAGACCTGATTTACTCCTGGGTTAGACCTGGGTTAGTCCTGGTTTAGTCCTGGGTTAGTCCTGGTTTAGTCCTGGTTCAGTCCTGGTTAGTCCTGGTTTAGACCTGGTTTAGACTTGGTTTAGTCCTGGTTTAGACCTGGTTTAGACCTGGTTTAGTCAGGGTTAGTCCTGGGTTAGTCCTGGGTTAGTCCTGGTTTAGTCCTGGTTTAGACCTGGTTTAGACTTGGTTTAGTCCTGGTTTAGACCTGGTTTAGACCTGATTTACTCCTGGGTTAGACCTGGGTTAGTCCTGGTTTAGTCCTGGGTTAGTCCTGGTTTAGTCCTGGTTCAGTCCTGGTTTAGTCCTGGTTTAGTCCTGAGTTAGTCCTGGTTTAGTCCTGGTTTAGTCCTGGTTTAGTCCTGGGTTAGTCCTGGTTTAGTCCTGGTTCAGTCCTGGGTTAGTCCTGGGTTAGTCCTGGTTCAGTCCTGGTTTAGTCCTGGTTTAGTCCTGAGTTAGTCCTGGTTTAGTCCTGGTTTAGTCCTGGTTTAGTCCTGGTTTAGTCCTGGTTTAGTCCTGGTTTAGTCCTGGTTTAGTCCTGGGTTAGTCCTGGTTTAGTCCTGGTTAGTCCTGGTTTAGTCCTGGTTTAGTCCTGGGTTAGTCCTGGTTTAGTCCTGGTTCAGTCCTGGTTTAGTCCTGGTTTAGTCCTGAGTTAGTCCTGGTTTAGTCCTGGTTTAGTCCTGGTTTAGTCCTGGTTTAGTCCTGGTTTAGTCCTGGTTTAGTCCTGGGTTAGTCCTGGTTTAGTCCTGGGTTCAGTCCTGGTTTAGTCCTGGGTTAGTCCTGGTTTTAGTCCTGGTTCAGTCCTGACTAAACCAGGACTAAACATGGGCCATCAGTGTTTCTGTTTTATGCAGCTGAAGTCGTGAGTTGTGTTTTGTTTCATTCACATGTTTGAGTGACACTTTATTATTAGTCTGTAACATCTCCAAAGCTCAAAATGCTCTGTTCCACCTTGTGATGTCATCAAGTGGTAGTTTTCAAGTTAACATCCTCCTTTTACCTTTAGCTCAGTAGAGATTGGTAATTCTAGGACTGAAATGATCCAAATGATTCTCGTGAAGGTGTGTGGAGCAGAGAGGAGTGTAATATGGGCCCTTTAGTGTAATATGGGCCCTTAGTGTAATATGGGCCCTTTAGTGTAACATGGGCCCGTTATTGGAAATATGGGCATGGATCATAAATAAACCGTGTCAAGAAAACGAGCACAATCCAGAGAAGTTGACTGCTCTCCCGGCTCCGCTCTGCTCCACACACGTTCTCCGTGGACGGGGTCAGGACTGGATGAGGCTCGCTCATATATCAGAGCGGCTCCAGGGCCAGAGACTCTCACGTATTAAATGGCCGAGGTGTATTTGGGTTACAGACGAGGAGTGTTGGCCACTGCTCCTCGGTCAGAAACGCTCCTAAATCACACAAGAGGCTCGAACAGATGCAGAAAACAGTGATGGTATTGTGGAGCTGAGGAGGTGTGGAGCTGTGTGGAGCTGTGTGGAGGTGTGTGGAGGTGTGTGGAGCTGTGTGGAGCTGTGTGGAGCTGTGTGGAGCTGTGTGCTGTGAGCTGTGTGGAGTGTGTGGAGCTGTGTGGAGCTGTGTGGAGCTGTGTGAGTGGAGGTGTGTGTGGAGGTGTGTGGAGCTGTGAGGAGGTGTGTGGAGCTGTGAGGAGCTGTGTGGAGCTGTGTGTGGAGCTGTGTGGTGTGTGGAGTTGTGTGTGTGGAGCTGTGTGGAGGTGTGTGGAGCTGTGTGGAGCTGTGTGAGCTGTGTGTGGAGCTGTGTGGAGCTGTGTGGAGCTGTGTGGAGCTGTGTGGAGCTGTGTGGAGCTGTGTGGAGCTGTGTGGAGCTGTGTGGAGCTGTGTGGAGCTGTGTGGAGGTGTGTGGAGCTGTGTGGAGCTGTGTGGAGCTGTGTGGAGCTGTGTGGAGCTGTGTGTGGAGCTGTGTGGAGCTGTGTGGAGGTGTGTGGAGCTGTGTGTGAGGAGTGTGTGTGTGGAGCTGTGAGGAGGTGTGGAGGTGTGTGGAGGTGTGTGGAGGTGTTTGGAGGTGTGTGGAGCTGAGGACATGGAGGAGAACCTTAAATAACTACTGCACAAAGATTTTTACACAGTTTGACGAGGAAAAAACTTGCTCTTTTGGTTAACACTGATTTATATGCAGGTCACAGTTATGTTCTTCTCAACTTTTCAAGTTATACTCACAGGCGATGTGACTACTACTACTACTACTACTACTACTACTACTACTACTACTACTACTACTACTACTACTACTGTCCTAAAAGCATAAGAACTATTTCATTTTAAACAGTTTGCAGTGACCAAAGTTCTTCCTCACTTACCGTATATATTCTGAATGTCTTAGTTATTCTGTGACGATTTTTGCTGTGACGGTAAAACAACAAGCTAACTAGCATGCTAATGTGCACCTCCTAATTATCAGACGTTTCTATTCAGCCGCAGACTGCACACGGCGGACGTACTTTCACCTCATGTTTTTTGGGTTTGAGTAAACACTGATTGGTTTTGATGTTTGACGTGGGAAAAATGAGCTCTTTTGATTAGCGGTGATTTATGTTCAACTTTTCAGCTCATCCTTCATTGGCGAAAAGATTCGTAAAAGTACCAGATTTTTTGCTGCTGTCTGAAAAAACGCCAGAACTCGTTGATTTTAAAGAGTTTGCAGTTGTCCAAAGTCGTTGTTTACCTCGTTGAGCATTTTTCACTCATTCAGACGAGTGCAGAGTTATATATGACGGTAAAGCTAACCACAACTAGCATGCTAATGTGCACCTGCTAATTATCGGAACCACAATATGCTTCCAATTTCATTTATTTGAAGCTACAAACAAGCTATATTT
This sequence comes from Periophthalmus modestus, assembly GCA_019594935.1. Classification (NCBI taxonomy): domain Eukaryota; kingdom Metazoa; phylum Chordata; class Actinopteri; order Gobiiformes; family Gobiidae; genus Periophthalmus; species Periophthalmus modestus. The sequence goes on from JAIEZT010000441.1 coordinate 32,515,962, forward strand.
TCTTAAAGTTATGTAATACTATGTAATACTAGCTACAGTTGGGAAAAAAAATCCCTGTAAAGTTATATTTTCCTGTTGATTTTCAAAGTAAAAGATGAATTCCTCATTTTATTCAACCTAAACAGAAATAAACGACACCGACGACGACGACATCTTGACTCTACTTCTGTGAAATAATAAAGAATTAAAAGTAAAACTAATTATTTCAGTCCATTTAAACTCATCACCTGTTATGAAACGAAGGGCTGAGTGAAAGAGTCTGAAGGTTTAAAGCTGTGAAAAACACGTAACTTTTCTGTCATCTGCTTAAAACTCAAGACGTCAGAAGGATCGTGAGGCCCTGGTTTCATGAGAGCAGGACGGAGTCAGTACTGGAGGTGGAGGAGGAGGTGGAGGAGGAGCGCTCCTGGGGCCGGTGGAGCTCGGGTGTCTGTCGATGGAGGTGCATTAGGCTGATACGCGTCGCTTTGGTTCAAACACACATTTTCTTATTACAACACGAGCCCATTTCCTCCTTCATCATCACGAAACTCGATTAGACTCGAGCTCAGGCCCCGAACACGACGCACAACCGAATATATACACACAAACACACACATATATACACACACACGAACACGACGCACAACCAAATATATACACACACATATATACACACACACGAACACGACGCACAACCGAATATATACACACACATATATACACACACACGAACACGACGCACAACCAAATATATACACACACATATATACACACACACGAACACGACGCACAACCAAATATATACACACACATATACATACATATACACACGAACACGACGCACAACCAAATATATACACACAAATACACACTTATATATACACACACGAACACGACGCACAACCGAATATATACACACAAATACACACATATACACACACACGAACACGACGCACAACCGAATATATACACACAAATACACACATATATACACATACGAACACAACGCACAACCTGACTTTTATATAGTCAGACTTATCATGTGCACACATATATATACACACAGACACACATACACATATATACACACACGAATATACACACACAGATACACATATATACGGACACATGTATACACACACACACACACGGACACACTGACTTATACAGTCAGACTTATCACATACACACATATATATACACACAGACACACAAGATAAACACATACACATATATACACACGAATATACACACACAGATACACACATATATGCGCACACATGTATACACACACTGACTTATACAGTCAGACTTATCACGTACACACACATATATATATACACACACACACACACGCACACAGTGATACACTCAGCAGGACACACACAGTCTATGTATATGTAAACATGTTCTACTACTAAAAACTAATGAAGTACTTTTTATGCTCTGATCAAATACAAACTTTTACTTTTCGAGAGTCGCACACTGATGACATCACACGAAGAATTCTGTTCAAAAGTTCGGCAAAATTTACACAAGAAACAATTTTTCCCTAATATTTTAAACATAATTTCAACAAAATAAAGGTGTTTTCGTAGATTTTTATATTTGTCAAATCATAATCTCTGTGAGAGGAGCCGCTCTGTGTACCACATGGTTGCTAGGAAACAGTTATGAAATTCAGTGTGATGTCATCATGTACAACCAGGAAGTGAAAAAGGAGGTGACTGAGCAGGGCTGAGATGCCCCCTGCCCCGCGTCTCCTCCTCGTTCCTCTCCTGGAGGGAGGTGTGATCCTGGGCCTGCTGTCGCTCAACGAGACAAATCATTTCTCCACAAACGAACAAACAAAAAATGAAAAAGGAAAGAAGTGAGTTCGACCTGAGGCTTTGTGTCGCCAGGAGGTTTTCAAAATGAAAAGTTTAAAAAGAATAAGTTTAATCTTCTCTCACTCCACACCTCCCCCTCACTTGCACCTCCCTCCTCCCTCTCCTCCTCACATGCACCTCCCTCCTCCCCCTCCTCACATGCACCTCCCTCCTCCCTCCCTCCTCACATGCACCTCCCTCCACCTCCCCTCCTCACATGCACCTCCCTCCAGATCCCCCCCTCCTCACATGCACCTCCCTCCTCCTCCTCCCTCCTCCTCACATGCACCTCCCTCCCTCCACCTCCCTCCTCCCTCCTCACATGCACCTCCCTCCACCTCCCTCACCCCTCCCTCATGCACCTCCCTCCACCTCCCTCCCTCCTCACATGCACCTCCCTCCCTCCTCACATGCACCTCCCTCCTCCTCCTCTTTCCCTCCTCACATGCACCTCCCTTTCCTCTCCCTCCTCACATGCACCTCCCTCCACCTCCCTCCTCACATGCACCTCCCTCCACCTCCCTCCCTCCTCACATGCACCTCCCTCCTCCTCCCTCCCTCCTCACATGCACCTCCCTCCACCTCCCTCCCTCCTCACATGCACCTCCCTCCCTCCTCACATGCACCTTCCTCCTCCTCCTCCTCTTTCCTCCTCACATGCACCTCCCTTTCCTCTCCCTCCTCACATGCACCTCCCTCCTCCTTCTCTCTTTCCCTCCTTACATGCACCTCCCTCCTCACATGCACCTCTCCTCTCCCTCCTCCTCCCTCCCTCCTCACATCCTCCCTCCCTCCTCACATGCACCTCCCTCCTCCTCCCTCCTCACATGCACCTCCCTCCTCACATGCACCTCCTCGAGACACATACAGTTTCCATGAGGACAGAGACAGTGAGATGACACTGTGGTCTCACTGACAGATTAACAATGCAACAACTCTACAGCCATTTCCTCGAGTGCCATTCCAGAGTAGACCTCCTCTACATGACACAGGACCCACCTCCTCCCCACCTCCCCCTCCCCACCCCTCCCTCCCCTCGAGTGCCAGTCCAGAGCACACCTCCTCTACATGACACAGGACCCACCCACCTCCTCCCACCTCCTCCCTCCGTCCAGAGCACACCTCCTCTACATGACACAGGACCCCCACCTCCTCCCCACCTCCTCCCTCCCTCGAGTGCCAGTCCAGAGCACACCTCCTCTACATGACACAGGACCCCCACCTCCTCCCCACCTCCTCCCTCCCTCGAGTGCCAGTCCAGAGCACACCTCCTCTACATGACACAGGACCCACCTCCTCCCTCCCCTCCTCCCTCGAGTGCCAGTCCAGAGCACACCTCCTCTACATGACACAGGACCCACCTCCTCCCCACCTCCTCCCTCCCGTCCAGAGCACACCTCCTCTACATGACACAGGACCCACCTCCTCCCCCACCTCGTCCCTCCCTTGAGTGCCAGTCCAGAGCACACCTCCTCTACATGACACAGGACCCACCTCCTCCCTCCCTCGAGTGCCAGTCCAGTCCAGAGTAGACCTCCTCTACATGACACAGGACCCACCTCCTCCCAACCTCCTCCCTCCCACGAGTGCCAGTCCAGAGCACACCTCCTCTACATGACACAGGACCCACCTCCTCCCCACCTCCTCCCTCCGTCCAGAGCACACCTCCTCTACATGACACAGGACCCACCTCCTCCCCACCTCCTCCCTCCCTTGAGTGCCAGTCCAGAGCACACCTCCTCTACATGACACAGGACCCACCTCCTCCCTCCCACGAGTGCCAGTCCAGAGCACACCTCCTCTACATGACACAGGACCCACCTCCTCCCCACCTCCTCCCTCCCTCGAGTGCCAGTCCAGAGATGACACGGGACCCCCTTCGCCCTCATCTCCTCAGATCAATGCAGTGTGAAGTGTGAACTTAGGCTCACGCAGCATTAAGTCCAGCAGCACTCAGTCTCAAGAGCGGCCATCTTGTTAACATAGATTTACTCCTCACAGGCTCAAAACATGTGGAGACATTGTCCAAATGCAGAAGGAAAATGACACAGAAAAGACAGTGGCATAGGCTTATTTCCGACTCCTTCGACTCAAACTGCTCCTGTCAGATTCGTCATTTTGGTCTTAAATGTTCATATTAAACCCTCTACATGATCCTGGGGTTTTTATTTCACTATTATGTCTGTAAATCAACATATGAACATTAATAACAGACAAATCAGGCGTCTTCTTTCCCCGAGGTTGCTCCCGTTGGCGTTAGCAACAGGTTTGATTGACTAAGCGCCCGCTCCCTGCTAAACCAGCGGTACGAGAGGGAAGCTGAAGTACCTTTAACAGCCTCGCTCCGGATTGGCTCTTTGGTTGCTATGATACTCAAATTAGCCGCTATAACTGCTAGCCTCGATGAGCTTCGTCTCACTTAGTCAACTTCTTTATACAGTCTATGGGTTGGACATATAAATCAGTGGAATTAGACTATTTGCTGGTCCTAGATAGTCTCATAATATTCAAACTTTTATTTATACAGAGCGTTTCTGCTGTTACTTGAGATAAATATCAGTTACATAACACATTTGGATCAGTTTTGTCTCATTTTATCTTTGTTTTAAAGCAGGGGTGTCCAAACTTTTCTCTTTAAGGGCCACAAATTAAAAACGCAGGACAAAGCTGAGGGCCGACTGAGGGCCATAGACTGGTCGCCAATACAGTGAATACTTCAAATCTGTTTTATTATTACAAGTTAGACTGAACCACTAGACCTTTATTCAAGCTTAAATCATCAGCGCGACACATTAAATATTTGATATGACCTTGTTAAAGTAGATTTTCAGAAATGTACAGTCAAAAGTTCTGTTTAAGGTAACATGGGCCAATTCACCTGGAAGCTTGAGGGCCAAGAAAAATTGGTCTGAGAGCCGCATTTGGCCCCAGAGCCACAGTTTGGGCATACCTGTTTTAAGGAAATAAATGCTGTTTTCAATCTCTGCTCTGGTATCGTTTGACATCGGGTATTGACAGATGAAGCTGTAGTATCGAAATCGGTATTGGAAGTAAAAAAAAGTGGATCAGTCATTGTTAGGATTATTTTTTATGCTTTTTATACTGTATTTATGTTTTTGTTTTCATACAGAATAAATGTGGAGAAGATGACATCAGGAAGAGCATCTGCCTCAAACTAAAATGCTGCAGAGACGGATTATTCATCTGCAAAAACAACAGGATCTTGTGCTTCTCTGATGAATAGAACTTTGTAGTAAAATTAGTACTTTGTTGCTGGTTGGACGTCCCCACCTCCTCCCCACCTCCTCCATCGCCTCCGTCTCAGTGTCCCAGCCCCAGCTTTGTCCGCACACACACGCAGACGGGCCGAGTTTGGGGGCGAGCTGGCGAATTCCTCAGGGCGATCGGGTTTCGGGTTGCCGTGGCGACGAGGCACAGAGGCAGATCCATTAATCATTGAGAGCTGTTCACTCAGAGAGGAGGAGGTCAGACTGATTGCTGTGGATAAGGTATCATCCCAAACACACACACACATCTGCACCTCAGAGTGAAGACGCTCCCCGAACTTAACCCTCGTCTTCATCTTCACAGACATCCAACAACTTTACACTGCTATTTATACTCTCAAATACTGTGTTTTAGCTGTATAAAGTCAACTAAACGGGTACAAATTAGCATAGCACATAATAACTGGCATTACGGAGATTTGTGTACTTGTTGCAGGCCTGAAAAGTAACAAAAAACTGAATGAATCAAAGAAATGGACGTAGCTAACCTGCTAGCCACTGCGTTTCAAATAGGAAGTTAGCATCCAGCTCCATCGACTCTGTACCTGCTGCTGTCAGACTCGTCATTTTGGTTTAAATGTTCGTATTAATCTGCTCTACATTATTTCGCTATTGTGTCTGTAAATCAAGATATGAACATCAGGTGCCTTCTTTCCCTGAGGTTGCTCCCGCAAGCGTTAGCAACAGGTTTGGATTGACAGCGTCGCTAAGTTGCTTCTTGCTAAACCAGCGTTGCGGGCAGGAAGGGGCAAATTTGGAGCCATGAGTATCATAGCAACCAAAGAGCCAATCCGGAGTGAGGCTGTTGAAGGTAACGCCCCTTCTCGCCCGCACCCCTGGTTTAGCAGGGAGCAGGCGCTTAGCAATGCTGTCAATCAAACCTGTTGCTAACGCTAGGCGCCTGATTTGTCTGTTATTTACTGACAAAACAGCGAAATAAAAACCCCAGGATCATGTAGAGGGTTAATGCGAACATTTAAGAGCAAAATGACGAGTCTGACAGCAGCAGGTACAGAGAGAGGAGCGACAGTTTTTTCAATAGAAAGTGAATTGGAGCCAGAGTCAATGGAGCTGGAAGCGCAGGTTAAAGTCTATGGTCAGTATTGAAAACTCTAAAAAGAAAAGCGTCCATAGTTCAGTTTGAAGCTGTAGCCAAACCATGAATTCACCTCTAAACAATATATTATTAATCGCTTAAACGACGTACAAAATGATTGTAAAAGCCGAAGTTAAATCTGTCAACTGGACAAAACCTTCACGACAGATTTAACTTTGGCTTTTACTGCGGATCAGACCTGGACGACTGAGGGATTACACAGACGACGTGCAAAATGGCGCTCGTAATCAGAGAGGTGTCGTACAGAAAAGTCTTCGCTTTCTCTGTAATGAGTTGGGGTCAAGCCTGGCCGGTTGACACGACGACCCTTTCGGACATATGTTGGGTGGCGTGGTCGTGTACTCCGCAGAGCCGTCCTCTCGGCGCTGCGGCGTGCTCAGGCGGCCGGCTGGTGTCATGTGACCTGCTGTGTGGAGCCCTGTGGATTAAGAGATTGGAGCGGTGCATTTATTTTTCAGGGACTTGGTTGAAACACTAAACCTGCACAGGTGTCTAGGAAAAATGAGAGAAAGGGAGAGGCGAGGAACCAGAGGCAGACGTGGGGAGCGAGGCAGCGGAGGACAAACTCATTATTTTAAAATGTCCCACGGTTACGGCTCAGACTAGTGTTTAAAAAGCATGGACCTGATTTTGTATTCGAGTAAAATGTGTTTTGCCGCAGTACAGATACCTCTTGAGGTCAAAATAAGTCCACTGTGAACTGTTTGCGTCTTTAAAGCCTTTTATTGTCCGAGAATCAGGAACTAAACACTTAGCATGCTAGTTGCTGTTAGCATCTGGTCTCTTAAAGCTGTGAAAAGTGCTTATAAACTCATTGTGGTGAATAATTAGAGTGTTCTGAATGCATAGGGGAAGTGAGGAGTAACTTTGGTCCACTGCAGAGTGAAATGAGCTGTTCTGGGGTTTTTTTATGTTTGAAGACACAAAAAATCAGGTACAGCACCTTAAAGTTGATGTTTTCTTGAAGTGCGTTTTATTTTTTCAGTGTTTTTACTTTTGTTATGAACATATTATGGATCCACATCATAGTTTTTTGGTTGTTTCTTTGCAATAGTATCGAGATTTTAGCCATTTTTATGTAATAATGTAAGATTTGACCTGTAGAGGGGAGAATAAATGACTTCTATGGCTAATTATTACTACATTTTGCTGTTTGTTTGTCACAACTCAAGTCTTTTTATCAAACTATCCATTAAAAAAAACTGTTTCACTGGGATTGTTCTGCTTTGTGACGGGGCATAGTTTCAATATTATGGTTTATCACAGTGTTTCTCTTTGTCGTGCTTCAGAATGTTGTGTGTGTGATTGACAGTTCTAGTTGACAGCTTTAAAGTAACACAAACATATGAAAAAGTTTGCAACGATACGATGATCATGAATGGACCAACGTGAGGCCCTTCAGAGCGGTCAGGGCCTCGTCCACTCTGCTCCAGCTCAGGTCCGGCTCAGATTTACGACGTCTCCGAAACCCGATGTAGATGGTCACAAATCAGACTGACTATGAAGTATGCAGCCACATGAAGACTGTGTGTACTGTAGGAGACATACAACACACGCACAACACAAGAGACACACATGAGACACACGACACACACAAGACAAGGAGACACAACACACACGAGATACACAGGTGACACACTATGCACACAAGACACAGGAGACACAAATGTGATACACAGCACAGTGTCCTGACCACGCTCACACACACTTCATACACTGTTACACACACTTTATACACCGTTACACACACTTTATACACTGTTACACACCTTCATACACTGTTACACACACGATACACTGTTACACACACTTTAAACACTGTTACACACACTTTAAACACTGTTACACACACTTTATGCACTGTTACACACTTTATACATTGTTACACACACTTTATACACTGTTACACACACTTTAAACACTG
>JAIEZT010000441.1:32529139-32679139 GCA_019594935.1 Periophthalmus modestus
CACAAAATTGACTCTTTTGAGCTTTAAGTCATGTTCTAATGCTGTTACCTCCTCAAAAACAGACCTGGAGTTGTGTTTTGTTTCATTCACATGTTTTAATAACTCTTTATTATTAGTCTGTGACATCTCCAAAGCTCAAAACGCTCTGTTCCACCTTGTGATGTCATGAAGTGGTAGTTTTCAAGTTAACAGCTTCATTTTACCTTCAGTTCAGTCGAGATAAGTGGCCATTCCAGGGCTGAAATGATCCAAATGATTCTAGAAATGAAGGTGTGTGGAGTTTAAAAACACAGCGGAGCACTTCCTGTATCACCACACGATGACATCACAAGGTGGAACAGAGTGTTTTCAGTTTGAGGGAAAAACTCAGCCTAAATGTGCAGGTTTTGTGTGTTAAACATGTGAGAATGAAACAAAAAAACACAACTCCAGGTCTGTTTGTGACGAGGAAACAAAGATGCACTATGTAACTTTTCTTGTGGAGGGGACAGCACCTCTTTCTTTTATTTGAAATGTTCCACAGTTTTGGCTTTTAATGCTCCTTTCTCTTTTAATATTTGTTCATTTGCCTCCAAACCATAGATTGTTCACATAAATGGACATAGCTAACCTGCTAACCGCTACATTCCAAACAGGAAGTGGTCATGAGCGCACTTCCAGCTCCATCGACTCTGGCTCCAGTTCACTTTCTATTGAAAAACTGTGTCCCCTCTCTGTGTTACTGCTCCTGTCAGACTTGTCTTAAATGTTCGTATTAACCCTCTACATGATCCTGAGGTTTTTATTTCACAGTTTTATTCGTAATGCGAGATATGAACATTAATAACAGACAAATCAGGCGCCTCGTTTTTCGCTAGCGTTAGCAACAGGTTTGATCGACACCCGCTCTCTGCTAAACCAGTGGTGCGGGCGGGAAGGGGCGTTACCTTCAACAGCCTCGCTCCTGATTGGCTCTTCGGTTGCTATGACACTCGCAGTTATAATTCCTAAGATCCAAATTAGCCGCTATAACTGCTAGCCTCGACGCTATCGGTCACAGCTCCATTTTGTATTTATTATATTTATACTCAAACAGATTTTTAGGAACCTCGTGAAATGTATATCACAGCCTAAACCCGTCAGTTTAAGTCGACTGGAACATGTCCAAAACAGGGTGCTGGACCAGAGTTACCCTGTAAAACTTTTATGCTTTTTCTGTTTTTCTTGAGACTTCCAAATCAATTTGAGTTGTGCTGACACCTCACATACCTCTCGGTAAGTTACGGCCTGGCAGGTACAGGATCTGGTCTCTTCCTGTCAGATGGGTCTTGGACTTCTCCTGTCTCGCGCTGCTACGACCTTTTATTTATGTGCACTGTTAACTCTCCGCTTTCTGGTTAAGAGCTTGAGCAGCAGGTGAAGGTGGGGAATCGTACCCCAGCCACGATACCACATTACAACACATAAACTTACGAGGATGAAAAACAGCACAGGAGGTTTAGCTCGCGGGAGGGGGGTTAAAGATTACAGCTCGCGTGGATTGATTCCAGACTCGGGTTTCAAACTTTTTGGAAAGCGTGTACGCCCAAACATTTTTCCAACCTAAAAACGCTCAAAAGTTGCAACACCGGGACAGAACAATGCAACTAAAAACTCCAGGAGACACAAAAGCGAACAGGAAAGCGGATCTCGGGCCAGCGTGCACAGTGTTGTTACTATCACTCTGCTCGTCAATCCCTCTATTCTTCTCGTTCGTTTCGGTTACACTGGCCCATACTCTCCATTTTCTCTTCCTCATTCTGACATCGAGCTGCATCCCCGGGGTTACAGAGCGTTTGAAAAAGCCTGTATTGTGTCCGTGTTCAGGTTACCGACTGTCCCAGCTGTGTGCAAATACTCGCTCATGCAAAGATATGTAAAGATGGAGGATGTGTGTTGTTTTGCGTCCCGCTTCGGTTCCGTCCTGGTATTTTGTTTCATTTCACCTTGAGTTTTGGGCACTGTTTGGTCTGCGCTGCAAAAAAAAAAAGGATGTATCATGTTTAGAGCGTTGGGTTTGCCGGGTTTAGGACGGATTGTTTTGCACCGAGTCTGAGAAATACTTGATCTTCGTGTTCTAATGTCGTTTCCTCATCACAAACAGGCCTGGAGTTGTGGTTTGTTTCATTCGTGCATGTTTAACACACAAATCCAACAGATTTCGGCCGGGAAAACGGTCCGTTCCACCTTGTGATGTCATCGTGTGGTGATACAGGAAGTGCTCAGCCATGTTTTTAAACTCCACACACCTTCACTAGAATCATTTGGATTATTTCAGCTCTGGAATTGCCGATCTACTACTGAAATAACGGTAAAATGGAGCTGCTAACTTTAAAACTACCACTTCATGACATCACAAGGTGCAACAGAGCATTTTGAGAAACAGAAAACGCTCTGTTCCACCTTGTGATGTCATCGTGTGGTGATACAGGAAGTGCTCTGCCATGTTTTAAAACTCCACACACCTTCACTAGAATCTTTTGGATCATTTCAGTTGATCTGGAATTGCTAATCTCCATTAATCTCAACATAAAAAGGAGCTGTTAACTTGAAAACTACCACTTTATGACATCACAAGGTGGAACAGATGGATTGAATCACTTAAAATCAGCAAAATTCTTTATCAAAATCACTACATTTGATGCTTTAATAGCTCCAAAAATCTCTGCTAATCTCAATCTCTACTGAACTAAAGCTAAAACGTAGCTGCTAACTTGAAAACTACCACTTTATGACATCACAAGGTGGAAGAGAGCATTTTGAGGTTTGGAGATTTAGACAAAGTATGACTGAGCTGCTGTATAAAACTAAATATCTTTATCTTTTTGTTATAAATAAAATCGTTTTCTCCTCGTGTCTTTCTAATCTTAAGACTTTAGGACAATCTCATCAGAGTTACCAAACTGTAGCTCTAATTCAGGGTTGCTACAAGTCCTGGAAAACCTGGAAAACCTGGAAAATTGTGTGAAAAGTGGCCTGTTTTGTAGACATAGAAAACACATGGAAAATTTGAAAAAAAGGACTAAATATCCTGGAAAACATATAGTTATCCTTGAAAATGTCTCCTCCGATACTACAGTAATAGAGGCGTTTTAGTGACCGTAAAAAGAGGAGTTGGGATTTTGGAAAACCTTTAAAATCCATGAAAATTCCCGGCGTTTGTGTAAAATTTCTTGGGGGAGGACACCCAGACCCCCCCTGAACCATCGTCAATGATCTGTTTTATAAATACAAGACCAAATATCCTGGAAAATATATATTTATCCTTGAAAATGACGAGTCTGACAGCAGCAGTTACAGAGAGACAGTTTTTCAATAGAAAGTGAACTGGAGCCAGAGCTGATGATCACTTCCTGTTTGGAACGTGGCAGCTAGCCGGTTAGCTACCTCCGTTTATATTAACATTCTATGGTCGTTCGGCAAGACACTTGACTGAGCGTTGGTCACAGTCAGAGGGGCCGACGGCGCAGATGAGTCGCCATGTTTCTGTCAGTCTGTCTCGGGGCAGATGTGGCTGTGGTCGTAGCGTAGCACCACAGAGTATGAAGTATGAATTTGACAAGTTTTATTGGCGACCACTCACTCAGTCCGTGATATTTATGGAGGTTTATCACTTTTACTGCATCAGGCTTAAATACAAAAGTGTGGACGACGTTAAGAAATGTAGAAAGAGAAAGATTTGATTCTGTAACTGGACAAAAAGTTTGAAAGTGGAGACGTTTTAGGCACTTCTTCAGTTCTGTAGCACTTGATGACATCACAAGGTGGAACAGATTGGAACAGATGGATTGAATCACTTAAAATGAGACAAATTCTTTATCAAAATCACCACATTTGACGCTTTAATAGTTCCATAAATCTCTCCAAAATACTTTCTTTTTTACTCTTTAAGTGCATTAAAAAGAAACGTAAATACTTTTATTTAAGTAGATTTTTTCATGTGATACTTTTACTTTTACTCGAGTACTCTTTTGCCCCAGTATTTGCACTTTTACTCATTTACTTTACTTTTTACTCTTTTACTTTTACTTGGATGATTTGAGCCCTGGAATTTCCAATCTTTACTAAACTAAAGCTAAAACGTAGCTGCTAACTTGAAAACTACCACTTCATGACATCACAAGGTGGAACAGAGCATGTTGTTAAGGATATGAATAATTATGAAAGTGCTGCTAAAAGTGCTGGAAAGGTCTTGGAAAAATCCTGGAAAAGTTTTAAGAAGTTTTTAGAAAGTTTTAGAAAGACAAGCTCTGTGTATTTTCTTTTACATGATGCAAAAATTCTGGTAAAGCCCTGAAGAAATCCTGGGAAGTCCTGGAAAAGTGCTGGAAAGGTGTTGGAAAAGTCCTGGAAAGGTTTTAGAAAGGCAAAATAGATCTGTGTATTTTCTTTTACATGATGCAAAGTTCTGGTAAAGCACCGGGAAAGTCCTGAGAAAGTCCTGGAAAAGCCCTGGAAAGGTCCTGGAAAGGTCCTGGAAAGGTTTTAGAAAGCCAAAATATGTATTTTCTTTTCCATGATGCAAAGTTCATGATACAACCTCATGGAAAAGCAAGTACTTGGCGGTATATTGTAACCGAGGGGGGGTACCTAGGGGTCAGAGGTCACTGCTCTGTCTGATCGCTCGTCGCTGATATGATGTTTTCTGCCAAACACAACGGTGAAATTTATCCTGCGGCGGTGTCAACGTCCCCGTGTGGCTCCGTCGCAGGCCCGACCCGAGCGTGGAGCCCGGAGCGCGCCGCAGATCCTGTATCGCTTCCTGTTCTCGGAGCCTCGCCGCTCTGACCTTGTCGGTGATACGCTGCGTCTCATTATCCTGCTGCCTGGCACTTTCTGGACACAGTTTAAATGTCGGTCTGGGCCTCGCTTCACGTTTGCAACTGGAGCAGATGGAAACGAGCGCTACTCCCAGATACTTTTGAAATAAACTATCTGTAAGTAGAGCTGCTGATAAAGTCCTGGAAAAGCCCTGGAAAAGTCCTGGACAAGCCCTGGAAATGTCCTGGAAAAACCCTGGGAAAGTACTGGAAAATCTTGGGAAAGCCATCGAAAAGTCCTGGAAAAGCCCTGGACAAGCCCTGGAAATGTCCTGGAAAAACCCTGCAAAAGTACTGGGAAATTCCTTGGAAATTCCTGGAAAATCTTGGGAAAGCCATCGAAAAGTCCTGGAAAAGCCCTGGGAAAGTACTGGGAAAAGCCCTGGGAAATTCCTGGAAAAACTTTGGGAAAGCCATTGAAAAGTTCTGGACAAACTCTGAGAAAGTTTTGGAAAAGCCCTGGGAAAGTCCTGGAAAAGTTGTGGAAAAGCCCTGAGAAATTCTTTGAAAAACCTTGGGAAAGTCATAGAAAAGTCCTGGACAAGCCCTGGGAAAGTCCTGGAAAAGCCCTAGGAAATTCCTGGGAAAGTCCCGGAAAAGCCCTAGGAAAGTCCTGGAAAAGTTCTGGAAAAGCTTTGGAAAATCCTGGAAAAACCCTGAGAAATTCCTAGAAAAGGCCTGGACAAGCCCTGGGAAAGTCCTGGAAAAGCTTTGGGAAACTCCTGGAAAAGCCCTGGGAAACTCCTGGAAAATGTCCTGGAAAACATCCACTTGCAAACGTAAAGCGTGGCAGGGCCAGACCGACATCCAAACTGTGTCCAGAAAGTGGAGCGAATGGAAAGCAGCTCTAGTCGCCGATAGTTTTGAAATAAAATAATAAGCAGTTTGATTGGACGGGTTCGTCATGAGATTTTCCGCTTCCTAAATATCCATAATAAAAATGTGTTCTGTTTTAAATTGGAAAAATGACTATGTACGTTGGCGTTGTGCTCGCAAATGAAATACTGGCAGAAAAAAACTGTGTATCTCAAACTTTAGACACGTTTTTCCACCTTGAAAATGTCGAGAGCAGGAATCGAACCGACAACCCTCAGGTCTTTGGGCAAACACTCGACCAACCATCTTTTCATTATAAATAAAAAATTATTTTCCTCATGTCTTTCTAATCTTAAGACTTTAGGAGTTATCAAACTGTAGTTCTAATTCAGGGTTCCCACACGTCCTGGAAAACCTGGAAAATTGTGTGAAAAGTGGCCTGTTTTCCAGACCTAGAAAACGCATGGAAAATGAGAAAAAAACTACCAAATATCCTGGAAAATTTACATATTTGAAGTTAGATACTAGAGTCACAGAGGCTTTTTGGTGACATCACGGTGAAAAGACCTGTTGGGATTTTGGAAAACATCTAAAATTCATGGAAATGTCTCATCGTTTGTACATAATTTCTCGGGGGAAATTATTAAATTATTTTTTTTGTTTTGTTTTCTGCTGTAGATGTGATGTGTCCGTCACTAATGATCTGTTTTATAAATTAAAAACACAGCAGTAAAACTAAAATCACTTTTATTTTATAAAGATATTTTCAGCTCAAACTCAGGAACATTTTGGGAGATCGGACTAAAAACATAAAGCAGTTACTCCTCAGTGAAAAGGTAATATTTAAAAAACATCTTTATACAAAAAAGCAGCTGATGTATCTATAGATGCCGTGAATACTACTGTATTATAATGTCAATAGTCCTGGAAAAATCCTGAAAAAGGTCCTGGAAAAATCCTGGGAAAATCATGTTAAAGTCCTGGAAAAGTTTAGGGAAAGGTCCTAGAAAAGTCCTGGAAAAGTCTTGGAAAAGCCCTAGAAAAGCCCCTGGGAAAGTCCTGGAAATTTTCTGGAAAGGTCCTGGAAACGTGCTGGGAAAGTTCTGATAAAGTCCTGGAAAAGTCATCTGAAAGTTCTGGAAAAGCCCTGGGAAAATCCGGGAAAAGTCTTGGGAAAGCCATGGGAAAGTTCTGGGAAAGTCTTGGAAAAGTGCTGGATAAGACCTGGGAAAGTGCTGGAAAACCCCAGTGAAATTCCTGGGAGTCCTGCATAAGCCCTGGAAAAGTCCTGGAAAAGCCCTGCAAAAGTTCTGGATAAGCCCTGGAAAAGTCCTGGAAAAGCCTTGGAAAAGTCCTGAATAAGCCCTGGCAAAATCCAGAAAACCCCTGGGAAAGTCTGGGAGTCCTAGAAAAGCCCTGGGAAAGTTCTGCAAAAGTCCTGGAAAAGCCCTGGAAGTCCTAGAAATGCCTTGTAAAAGCCCTGGAAAAGTCCTGGATAAGCCCTGGAAAAGTCCTGGAAAAGCCTTGAAAAAGTCCTGGATAAGCCCTGGGAAAATCATGGAAAACCTCTGGGAAAGTCCTGGATAAGTTCTGGGAAAGTCCTGGAAAAGCCCTGGGAAAGTTCTGGAAAAGTCCTGGAAAAGCCCTGGAAGTCCTAGAAAGACCTTGTAAAAGCCCTGGAAAAGTCCTGGATAACCCTGGGAAACTCCTGGAAAATCCCTGGAAATTCCTGGAAACGTCCTGGAAAACGATTTCGAGCTGTGTGGGAACCCTGTAATTGGCCTGTGTAAATAGCTGTGATTCCTCGGGGCGCGTAAACCGTCTTCTTCTCGTCCCTCACAGCCGGTCGCTGGTCCCGGTTGCCCCCCGCCCCGCCGCGGGCCGGGTGCCAGCCCCCCCCGGCTCCCTCTGCACCCACTTGTGCCCCCGCGGTCAGGAGGGAGAGCGCTCTGTTTCTCTTGGAGCGCTCGTTCAAAAACCTTTTCCTTCAGCCTGTCTATCCCAGACCAAAACTCACAGAGCTTTTTTCCGAGCCGAAGTGCTAGTTCTGGCCCCGGCTCAACCTCTGCCCCTCGTTCCACCCTCCCAACACCAAATAATTCATTTTGGAGATACTGCGGATTTATCAAAACAAACTTTGACACGGGCCGTTTAAATGGCGGTCTATCCCGACGGGAAAGGTGAGATGTAGGTAAATGTAAACGCTCATTACATTAGCATCGACGGCCGGGCCCTGGCTGCTCCCTTAAAAGCCTCCTCTCACCAAACTTGAGCTTCTTCTAATTCCACACAGAGCTTTGGGAATTTATTGAATTAGACTAAATGATCAGAGAAGACATGGGCCTTCAGAATGTGCTGAGGTGGACAGGGTTGGCTTTCACAGAGCGCTCAGAATCTCTCTAAATCATCAAAAGTGTGTGCGTCTGTGCGAGTTTGTGTGAAAATGTCAGAGCGCACCGCAGTCAATTTTGTGCTGACTCCATTAAAACTCCAAAGGACACACAGGGTAAACAGGAACATCATTTCAGACACTTTCAGAGAGAGAAGGAGGGAAGGAAGGAGGGAAGGAGAGAGGGAAGGAAGGAGGGAGCGCTTATGGATGAACAGCACGTTTCAGAAGATGTGGAGCGAGTGGAAATGTGACGTTTTCTCCTCACAAAAATCACTCATCTCCAAAGTTACGGCTTCAGTCTCGCAAATACACTCTGTGAAATGGTAACTACACGTTTTCAAGTCTTAATAACATGAACAAAGGGTTAATTCAATGTATTAAGAATGAGGAACAACTTCACAAATATCCTAACTCCTTTTATTCTGAAGTACTCCCAGTGCTCTAACCAATGATGGAACATGAAGTAAACGTAGTAAAGTACTGTTTTCCAGGCTTTTTACTAACTAACTAATAAATAGATTAGTAAAAAAGTAAAAGTAGTAAAGTACTTAAGTAAATATTTGAAGTATCTGTACTTTACTGTCTGAATCGCATGGAACAGACGCAGACTCGCTCCGAATCAGCCCCAAACGTCAAATACAAAAGAAAAAATACAACTTTTTTTTCCTTGAGTAAAAAACTTTGGTGCAACGTTGTAATTACACATTAATTCATTTTAATTAATCATGAACAACTGTGTAATTTTAGCAGAGTTTTTTAGGGTTTTAAAGAAAATACTTAAGAGTTTGGAGCAGAGGTGGAATGTGAAGAAGAAGAAGTAAAGTAGTATTAAAGTGAATATTTGAGGTATCTATACTTTACTTTTTACTTTTACTTCACTACATCTGAGAGCAGTATCTGTACTTTCTACTCCACTACATTTTTGAACAGGACTGAAAAGTAAAAGTACTTTATTATTGCGTGAGACCTGCCGAAAAGGTTTTATACGACTCAAAACCTGCGTGAAATACTTTTACTTTTTACTCTTTAAGCGCATTTTTAAACCGATACTTTAATACTTTCACTTGTGTAGATTTTTTCACTCGATACTTTTACTTTTACTTCGGTTCCTGTACTTTTACTTAAGTAACAAAACTGCCACTGGTTTTAACCTTGTCTGCAGTTATGGAAGGAAAACTTTGAAAATATATTTAGTATTACACATTCTGTTACAGGAGCCAATTGGAGTACTGCATTCTGAATACTCTGAATACTTTTACACAGAGTTGCAATATCTTACAGTGAAAGTACATGACATAATTACAAACAGCTTGGTATTGGTCGCTCTGCTTGTTCTGCATCATTTATGTTAATATTTCTGCGCAAAACTGCAGAAAAAAGTACTATCACGTATTCAGTTTAATTTGGGAAAGTACTACCAAATAAAAAAGTAACTGTACCCGAACACAGTTACTCACAATAAGTATTCTGAGTGTGTATTTTCGGTCGTGTATTCAGTTACTTCCCAGCGCTGCTCGTCTTAAACTGGGTCAAACGCTTTCCTTGGCCTTACTAAAGTACAGTTACATCGTTAAAGTGTGTATTTTTACCCCGGTCCCTAACTGTAATTATCATCCCGCTTCACACAGTTTCAGCTCGATTCCTCGTGTCTGAACTCCCGCTTCAGCCCGCTTCCTCCTCGTGTCTGAAGCTCTAACCTGCGCTCCCACACGCTAGCTAGTAGCAGCAGTGGCGGCGGCGGCGTGCTAATGAGCCTGCTGCCTCTGTCCCATCAGGGAATATAAAGTTTAACAGGCGTTTTGCTATCAGTGACCCTGAGGAGCACACGGCCTCTCTGCTGGGACGGGCCCATTACAGCTCCTGTTGGGTGTCTCTGTCCCGCTCGGTCTCAATGGGGACGTTTGTGCACACGGGCAAACAGCAGCGTCCAGCCGGGGCTCATGGGAACGCTGCGGAAAGTGAACGCATTAGAGAGGATATGCTCTGAATAGATTAATAGAGGCTGTACAGAAGAGCGAGAGCGAACTTCAGACTCAGAGTAAATGTTTTTGTGCGGCTGGACGTGGAGTTAAAATGTAAAACGCTCCAGATTTACAACAAAAGCAAAGGTTTTATATAAAGATGGGTCTGGTTTGAGTGAGTGGTGGAAGGTAATGAAGTAAAAGTAGTAAAAGTATTCATTTTAAGTACATTTTACTGTTACTTCACTACATTTGAGAGCAGTATCTGTACTTTCTACTCCACTACATTTTTGAACAGGACTGGAAAGTAAAAGTATTTTTTATTATAGTTTGAGACCAGCTGAAACGTCTAAGGGTTTATTTTTAACACGTTCAGAATTTGAGCAAATAAAAATATACAAATAAAAACAAATAGAAAAAAAACCCCAAAAACGATGAATTTAATTGTTTCTGTTGAACAAAATTCACATGAAAAAATCGACTAAAAGTTTTTAAGTACCTGTTTAAAAATGCACTTTCAGAGTAAAAAGTAAAGTATTTTCACACAAGTGTAAAAGTTCTGAAAAAGCCCGGGGAAAATCCTGGAAAAGCCCTGGAAAAATCCTGGAAAAGTGCTGGAAAGGTCAAATGCAGCTCAAATTTTGATCAGAATCACCACATTTGAAGCTTTATAAGACTCAAAACCTGCGCAAAATACTTTAACTTATTACTCCTTAAGTGCATTTTTAGCACTTTTGCATAAGTAGATTTTCTCATGTGATACTTTTACTTTTACGTGACTATTTTTTGCTCCAGTATCTGTACTTTTTGCATGACATAACTCGAGTACTTCTTCCAGCGCTGGTACATAAACGTGGTCGTTCTGTGTGTTTATCGTCTCCGTCCCGTCGTCCGTGTGTGACGTCTGTGCTGCAGGGGCGTCCCACTGAGGGGGGGTCAAGGGTAAGGTTTACCCAGGGCCCCCTGCAGAGAGGGGCCCCTCACAAACTCTGTAATGGGCACTTTTTATTAGACCACATGTAGTGCGGGGCCCCCAAGGTCATTTGTGTCCAGGGCCCAGGATTTTGGCGCTACACCCCTGATGTGCTGTTTAGTTACTCAAGTAAAAGTACAAATACAGAGGGGAAAAGTTAAAAGTATCACATGAAAAAATCGACTTAAGTAAAAGTATTTAAGTGCCTGTTTAAAAATGCAGTATTAAGTATTTCACACAAGTGTAAATGTAGAAATATGAATAAAAAATTAGACACATTTTGGTACAAATCATTTTCTTATTTTTCTCACAAATTTTGTGTATTTATTTTTATTTTGGTCAAAGCCGAAGCTTAAACTCGAAAAGTTTAGTCCGAATGTTTCCTCATGGTAAAAATAACTCCTCAAATCTTACGAAAAGTACTTTTTACTTTACAGTCCTGTTCATACATGTAGTGGAGTAGAAAGTACTAATACTGCTCTCAAATTTAGTGAAGTAAAAGTAAAAGTATCCACTGTGACATGTACTTATGTAAAGAACAGGTACCTCAAATATTTAATTAAGTGCAGTACTTTACTCGATGGTCGATGGTTGTTACAGCCTAAAATGTGACTTATATTTACACTGTATCCAAATATTCTCAGATATTTTAAATGATTTTAATAAAACAAGAACAAAAACCTGTTTAAGTATGAACAGATGATGAACTTTATTAAGATTCAGATTATGTTAATTAGATAAAAGTCCTGAGCAGCGCCAGAAGAAGTACTCCATTTTGTTACTTAAGTATAAATACAGATACTGAAGCAAAAAGTACTCAATTAAAAGTAAAATTATCACTTGAAAAAATCAAGTGAAAAATCTACTTAGGTAAAAGTTTTAAATACCAAAGTTGAAAAAAGTTTTACGCAATTTATTTTATTTTATTTTATTAAAGTACCAGTTTAAAAATGTACTTAAAATTAAAAAGTAAAAGTATTTTGTGCAGATTTTGAGTCTTATAAAGCTTCAAATGTGGTGATTTTGATAAAGATTTGAGCGGAATTTTGTTCAACAGAAAAATAAAATTGGTGTATGTCTGTTTTTATTTGTATATTTTTATTTTATTTTTTTTTTTTTTTTTATTTAATTTTTATTAAAATTTTTCTTAAATTCTGAACATGTTAAAAATAAACCTCAAACTTTTCAGCAGGTCTCAAACTATAATAAAAAAAATACTTTTACTTTTCAGATCTGTTCAAAAATGTAGAGGAGTAGAAAGTACAGATACTGCTTTCAAATGTAGTGAAGTAAAAGTAAAAAGTATCCACTGTAAAATGTACTTAAGTATACCTAAAATATTCTCTTAGATACAGTACTTTACCACTTTTACTTCTTCTGCTTCTAACCCTAATCAATTTATTAAGTATTTACTAAAAAAACCTGAAAAACTCCACTAAAATGACACAGTTGTTCATGATTAATTAAACTGAATTAATGTGTAATTACAAAGTTTTGTTCTCAAGCAAAAAAAAGTTGTATTATCTGTTTTATATTTGGCGTTTGGAGCTGATTCGGAGTCTGCGTCTGTTCCGAGCCCAAAACATACGTGCGCTTAAGACAGTCGTTAGGTTGGAGTGCAAACTAATTTATGTCAGCGCTATGCTAGGCCTGGAGATTTATGGAGCGTAAGCTAACACCGGGCGATCTGCTTGTTCCCAAACTCCCCTTAGTCCTCTCTTCCTCTCTCTGCTGCTTTATCATCCTCTTTTTCTGCAGCCGGGAGCGAGGTGTGGACCCGTGAGTAACCCGTGTGGACCCGTGAGGACCCATGTGGACCCGTGTGGACCCGTGTGGACCCGTGTGGACCCGTGTGGACCCGTGTGGACCTGTGTAACCGATACTCCGAGCTGGTCCTGCCTCCTGCTCCAACGACATGTGGTCCCAGAAGAAGAAGAAGAAGAGGAGAGAGAAGAAGAAGAGCGCATTAGGAGGAGCGCGGGTGGATTTCCTCTCCCTCACGCTCCACATTCGAGCCGAGCGCCGCCAGCTCCGACTCCGCTCTCTGTAAAATGAATACCTCACATTTGGGAAAGTCGCAGGGGGTTCGGAAAGATGGGACGGGAGATTTTTCAGCCAAGATATAACGGTTTCAAATGGACAGTGGCGGAAGAAGGACTCCATTTTGTTACTTGAGTAGAAGTACAGATACGGAGGGTAAAAGTTGCTCAAGTAAAAGCAAAAGTATCACATGAAGAAAGTAGTCAAACTATTTACAAGCACCTGTGATATTGATATATTTCTAAATTTCTTATGAATTTTGTGTTTTTTTTTTGCTCAAATCCGAAGCTTGAAAACTTTTTAGGATATTTCCACAAATAAACCCACAAAAAATCATATGAAAAGTACTTTTACTTTTCAGTCCTGTTCAGAAATGTAGTAGAGTAGAAAGTACAGATACTGCTCTCATGGAAGGAAATGATCTGTAGCTTTTTTTATTAATTATTTTTTTTATTTTGTCCAATGAAGCTCAGACCAGTTACTCATCAGAGAAAACACGGCAGGATTCTGCAAACCAGAGGAAGACTGCAGTGAAAGTGTGGAAAACGACGCTATAGTACTTCAAATGTACTTAACAAATAAAAAAAAAAAACATTTACAGATTAAATATTAGCTTTTTGAATGAGTGTTTTATTTTGAAACGGTCCCTGGGCATGTGACACGGCCTAAACTGCACAAAACCTGAGTATCCGAGTATCTTGAGCGCCGTTTCAGTAAACCCCCAGCTTCAAAGTCTCACTCCAGAATGCTCACTATTTTTATGTGTGTTGTCGAAGCCGCGGAGGCCTTATAAACTCCGTGTTAGGGCGCTGGCGTGTGAGGACCCCGTGTGCAGAGGGGAGGACTAGAATAGGGCAACGCTTTCTTTCTAAATCTGGTTTTTGTGAGTCTGATGGAGGAATGAGCAAACTGATACTGGCTGTGTGTGTGAAAGTGTGTTTTTATCACACTGTACCGGCTAAACTCTTTAAACACACTCACATCATGGGGACCTGCCTCCGTTATGAGCACAAAACTCAGGTCCCCACAATGTAAATCCTATTACATCAATGTCCACGTTTAAAGTTAAGATCTGGGTTAAGTAAACGCTTGTTGTGTGTGTGTTTTTATCACATTGTAGGGACTAAATTCTGTAAACACACTCATACAAATCAGGTCCCCACAATGTAAATCCTATTAGATCAACATCCAGATTTAAAGTTAAGATTCAGGTTAAAATAGGTTAAACTTTGGATTCGACTATGGTTAAAGTTAGGATCAAACTCTAGGACATGAGTGTATGAGGACAAAAATTAGGTCCCCACAATGTAAATCCTACTAGATCAACATCAAGGTTTAAAGTTAAGATCTGGGTTAAGTAAATGCAATGTCCGCAAAACGCATAGAAACCCAACATGTGCGTCTGTGTGTGTTTTTATCACATTATAAGGAAAAAATATATGCAGACTCACATCATGGGAACATGCCTCCTGTATGGGGACAAAACTCAGGTCCCCACAATGTAAATCCTATAAGATCAACATCAAGGTTTAAAGTTAAGATCTGGGTTAACTAAACGCTTGTTGTGTGTTTGTTTTTTATCACATTATAGGGACTAAATTCTGTACACACACTCATACAAATCAGGTCCCCACAATGTAAATCCTATTAGATCAACGTCAAGGTTTAAAGTTAAGATCTGGGGTAAAATAGTTTAAACTTTGGATTTGATTATGGTTAAATTTACGATCAGTCTCTAAGAAATGAGTGTATAGGGACAAAAATGAGGTCCCCACAATGTAAATCCTATTAGATCAACATCAAGGTTTAAAGTTAAGATCTGGGTTAACTGAATACTTGTTGTTTGTGTGTTTTTATCACATTGTTGGGACTAAATTCTGTATACACACTCATACAAATCAGGTCCCCACAATGTAAATCCTATTAGATCAATGTCAAGTTTTAAAGTTAAGATCTGGGGTAAAATAGGTTAAACTTGGGACTTAGGTTAAGGTAAGACAAGAAGGGACTGTGGTTAAAGTTAACATCAATCTCGAGGAAATGTCCGCGAAAAGCATAGAAACTCAACATGTCTGTGTGTGTGTTTCCGTGTGTGTGTTTCCGTGTTTCCGTGTGTGTGTTTCCGTGTGCGTCGTGTGTGTGTGTGTGTGTGTGTGTGTGTGTGTGTGTGTGTAGCTAAGCCGGTTTGTTTGGCTAAGTGAGGCAATTTTGGTCTTTAAGTATCTCGTGTCACTTACACTGAAGGGGATACAGGCGCTCCATTCTGAGGACCGCACACACTGACCTCACTGTGTTTGAATACTGCCTTTGTCAACACACAAGTACTCACAAAACACCAAACGTGATATTTATATCTTCATCAACGCTTCATTACAAACAAACTCAACAGGGAAAAAAAGTTTACACAAATATTAATAATAAAATGTAACGGCAAGACCTGAAAACTATAACTGAAATTTTAATTTTAAACGACAGCACTAAATATCTTAACTAATTTCCTGCTACTGCTCATGTATAACAAGTATTTCAGAAGCTATACTCATAGTGTAGTAGTAGTAATAGTAGTAGTAGTAGTAGTAGTATTCAGTTCAATTCAATCTTTATGAACAACATAAAATATCTGGTGCATAGAAAATAGTCAAAAATATAATAATAAAAGTAAAAAATACATAGCACGTTATAGTTTATACAGATACAAACACCAAGGTCTCCATAGTAGTAGTATCAGTAATAGTAGTAGAGGTAGTAGTAGAACTAGCTGTAGAAGGGGCAGTAACAGGAGTAGTAGCATAGCAGTAGTAGTAGTATTAGTAGTAGCAGTAGTAGCACAGCAGTAGTAGTAGTAGTAGTAGCAGTAGTACCAGTAATAGTAGTAGTAGCAGTAGCAGCAGTAGCAGTAGTAATAGTAATAGCAGTAGTAGCAGCAGTAGTCAGTAGTAGTAGTAGTAGTAGTAGTAGTAGTAGTAGTAGTAGCGTAGAAGTAGCAGTAGTAACAGTAGCAGTAGTAGTAGTAGCATAGTAGAGATAGCAGTATCACTAGTAGCAGTACCAGTAGTAGTAGAAGTAGTGGGTAGTAGTAGCATAGTAGTAGTGGTAGCAGTATCAGTAGTATCAATAGTGGTACTAGTAGTAGCAGTAGTAGTAGTAGGTAGTAGTAGTAGTAGTATCAGTAGTAGCAGTATCAGTAGTAGTAGTAGTTGTAGTATCAGTAGTAGCAGTAGTAATAGTAGTAGTAGTAGTAGTAGTAACAGTAGTAGTAGTAGTAGTAGTAGTAGTAGTAGTAGTATCAGTAGTAGCAGTAGTAGTAGTAGTAGTAGTATCGGTAGTAGCAGTAGTAGTAGTAGCAGTAGGTTGATAATATTAGAAAGCCTCATCTTTATTATTAAAATCTAAAAATATATAAAAGTATAAATGTCCAATACTTTTATATTGGACATTTACCCCCCCCCCCCCCCCCCCCCCCCCCCCCCCCCCCCCCCCCGTCTGCCCCCCCGTATCCCCTGCCCCCCCCCAGCCTCCTGCCCCCCCCCCCTCAGCCTCCTGCCCCCCCCCAGCGTCCCACAGACACTCCTAACCTGTAGCAGATGTGTATCTCCATTAATCAAAGGGCTGCCGTGAAACGAGTAATGAAATATTGTAAGTCCAATCTCAGTATTAAATTGCTCTAAATAGAGTGAGTGACACGCCCGGAGACAGGAGCGGGACCCCGGACACGATCCCAGCCTCCCGCAGCCCGACCGTGGACGCGCCTCCACCCATGCGAATCACAGAGCGGCTTAATGCCCCGCTCGAGTAAGACGGCACCTGATTGGCTCTCCGGGGTGGTCCTTTGATTAGGCCGAGGGTCCGGGGAGGAGACGTCTTTGATCTGCCGTCGGAGAGGTCAGCCCCAGAGGTCAGGAAACGCAGACACGCGCTGATGATGAAGAGTTTGAGGAGCAGCGGCCACAACGAGACCTGACACCTGATTTTACAGAGAGGAGGGAGAGCGTGATTGGGAGGAATGCATGAAAAGGTTCGTTATTTCACCAAAAACGTCGACGGGATGGATCTTTTTGGAAATCCCACACAGATTCTGTCGAGGTTAGACGCTCTATAAACGAGGACATTTGGGGAGCAGATGTTTGTTGTATACCTTTACTGTTTGGCTGCTAATCTCTATAACGCAGCCACTTCACATCAGGACACTCTTTTTTTTGATTTACCTACATTTCTTATCCCTTAAAATGAAAATACAACAGTTTTAATGTTCTGTGCACATAAAGACGCCATTCAAGTTTGGTTTTACGAAGTTTTATTTTTGTTTCCGCCCTTACAAACCAACTATTTTAAGTAATTTAAAGTGTGTAATCCTGTCCTCCAGATATGTTCCATAGTCAAGTTTGGCCGTGTCTTCAATTCTGATCCGATTCCTGCTGATATTTTTTCTATTTTAAGTCATTTAAATATTAATTTTAAAGGTAGCATACATCACAGCGTCTCATTTTTGGTCACTGGTCTAATATTTTTCAGTTTTTTTGTGTTTTACTGAGCTGCTTCTTGCATTTGCACTATTCAAACATTTTTGTGTCATTCTAAACAAGCTGCCGTTGCTGTATTTCCATTTATCCCGTCGTTTTCCTCGGTGAGTTAGCGCTAACGTCCCTCTCCGTCCTCTGAGGCTGATGAGGTCTGCACAGATGCTGCTCTGAGCCGCCCTGAGTTACGAGAGTCCGCGGCGCTGTTGGCTTTTATTGATAATATCAGTGTGTTTGATGTAAATACGACCTGGACTGCAACAAGCCGCAGGTTTACGCCGTCGCTCTCTGCTCCTCTTCCTCACCCGTGTATATGTGCATGTACTTTTACTCCAGGTCTACCCACATATCACATCAGCACGACTCCCTGTCCACTTGTCCATGTGTGTGCGTGTTTGACGTATTCACTTCCTGACCGCGGGATGACTCTGGACAGGCCGCTGAGGAAGACGCCAGCTGAGACGGACATGATGAAGAGCTTTGGACGGGGTTTGGCGAAGACATTACGCCCCAGTGAGCGTGAGACACTTGTTGTTGCTGGGTTGTAAATATTGTGTTTGCAGTTTGCACACACCCACAGATGAACGTCAGGGTTTCAGCTCCAGCTCGGACTTTTATCACTGCTGTGGTGTTCTGCTTTAAAATGCTGCTTTACAAACAGCTTCGATTGCAATAACACAGCATGGAGTCATATGAAAATAAAAACTAAGAGCATTTCAAGAGTGTGGAACTTTCCCCAAGCATTCGTCCTATTGCACAGGAGAATATAGAGTGTCCAAATCATTAAAACATGGGCTTTTATTTCTAAAAATGAGTCCAACATAACAAAATGAACACTCACCTACACTGACCTCCTCTGATTCTTTTCTAATAAAATACTTATTGTATTTTCCGGACCATAAGTCGCACTTTTTTCATAGTTTATCCATGTGAAATATGTTTTTTTTCTTCATTATTATGCATTTTTTGGCTGGTGCGACTTATACGGTAAATACAAATACAATTTTCTACAGAAAAAAACAAAAAAAAAGTCAGAAGTCCTGAGCAGGCCCGTCGACAGAAATTTGGGGGCCCAGGGCAAGAAGCCTCACATGGGCCCCCCTCTAATATTAACGAATAGGAAAATGGGCCAATTCTGGGCCCTTAAAACCCTACGGCCCCGGGACAGACCCCTTTGTCCCCCTTTGTCCCCCTTTGTCAGCGCCCCTGGTCCTGATTAGGGTTGACACAGTATCAAATTTTAACAGTTATTCACTGTTATATTTATTTTTATATATTCTATTTTCAGACCAAGGTTAGTTTTGTTTTTATGCTAAAATAAACTTAATAAAATAAATAATCAGAAGACCAGATCAACCTCACTGGACGATTCACAGTGATACACCTGATACAACTGGAAAATGTTTCACTTATCACTTAGAGTTGCTTTAGTGTGATATAAACTTCATAAAAACAGCTCAGCCATATAAAAGCGCTTCACATTTTGTTTCATTTTTTAAGTATAGCTCAAACTCAGCTAATTTATTTTTGATGCTAAAATTCTTTCAATTTTTATTTTCTTGTAGCTCTTACAATATTGCTGTCCTGAATTACCACAATTATCGATTCATTCAACAGAACAGTGCCTACAGTTTTATGGCTTCAAGAAACACATTTCCCTGATTCAGATTGTGTTAAAACAAAACTCAGATTAAAGACTAACAAAGCCTCAGACAGAACAGTGCCTACAGTTAGCATAGTATGGCTTCAAGAACCACACAGTTTTTTCTCTCAAACTCAATTTCCGCTGTTGCCAATATATTAAATGCAGGTATAACTTTTCGTAACTTTCTGGAGTTTTTTTTTTTTTTACTTTTTTCCAGTATAGCTCAAACTCAACTCACTTATTTTCACAGCTAAAACTCTCACAATTTTTATTTTCTTGTAGCTCAGATCCGCGTCTAACAAAACTTCAGACAGAGCAGTGCTTACAGTTAGCGTCACATCCCGAGAGGACATTGATATGAGACGTTATGTTGCTTGGAATGTTCCGTAGTATGGCTTTAAGAACCACATTTAGCTGTCCAAACTCGCTTATTTTCGCTGCTAAAACTCTCACAATTTTTATTTTCTCGTAGCTCAGATTAACGTCTAACGAAGCCTCAGACAGAGTAGTGCCAACAGCTAGCATCACACCCCGAGAGGATGTTGATCTCATGTTGTTACGTTGCTTGGAATGTTCCGTAGTATGGCTTTAAGAAACACATTTTCCTGTCAAACGGCCGTGCATAAAGTTGCTTTTATTTGGATTTTCTCGTACAGTAAAGACCTGAATGATCTCTATTACAGATCCATCGAACAGTGTGACGTCTCTGGTCTCGTTTCACTTGCGGCTCCCTGACCTCCAGTGTTAAAGTCTAGATTAGTACCTTGTCTGTTAACTCTGCTCTCTCACACGCAGCGCTGACCTCTGACCTCCGCGCACAGTCCTTCACACCACCATACAAATACATACTCATAAAAGCACATGGGAGCCCCTGCAGCTGCTCCGCATTCACCACTAACCCCCCTCGCTCCGGCACACACAGGAAGCAAATGTGTTGTTTATTAGCTCCTTACGCTAAATATGCCAAATGCTAACTCCGCTATGACAAAGGGCCTCGTGAAATTACACTGTCATCTGGAGGACTTCGATATGCGAGAGTGGATTAGCCATCTGCTCGGCTCTAACGATAGCATCTCCAGTCACTCATCGCCGGGTTCTCCATAAAGAAAAAACAACATTGTAGACGTGATAGTGAGGCTGTTTCGCTGGCTACTCGTCTGCTTCTGTACACACACTCCTGAAATATTACCTTTTAAAATGGCGGGATAAGATCAGCACATAAACAGTTTGGCGTAGCACTTTATAACACAACGACGGAATCCAAATCCGCCATTTTAAAAAACAGATGACGGCGTGGAAATGGGAAAACATCACTTTATAAGAAATAAAGAAGTGGGCTGAGTAGCAGCTCCGGTTAAACAAAGCTCGTGGAGGCTAGCAGTTATAGCGGCTAATTTGGAGCCGAGTTGCATATTTGGAGCATCACGAGTATCATAGCAACCAAAGAGCCAATCCGGAGTGAGGTTGTTGAAGGTAATGCCCCTTCCTAACAACACCGCTGGTTTAGCAGGGAGCGGAAACTTAACAACGCTGTCAATCAAACTTGTTGCTAACGCTAGCGGGAGTGGCGTCAGGGAATGAAGGCACCTGTTATTAATGTTCATATCTTGAGTTATGGACACGATAGCGAAATAAAACACAAGGATCTTGTAGAGCGAGTTAATACGAACATTTAAGAGTAAAATGACGAGCAGTTACAGAGAGAGGGGCCATAGTTTTTCAATAGAAAGTGAATTGGAGTCAGAGTCGATGGAGCCGGAAGTGCGCTCATGCTCACTTCCTATTTGGAACGCAGCGGCTAGCAGGTTAGCTACAGTATGTCCATTTATATTTACAGTCTCTGCTTTCACCACAGCGATCGATCTGTTTTTAGACATGCTAACCACATATTCATTTAACAGATGTTTACACCAGATGCCCTCCCTGGTGCACACATACAGTATCTCTGGCATAATTAGCCTTTTCACACTTCTCCCACAGACTAACCCTCACATTTCTGGTGTTGCTTTTCGCTCTGAAGGGGGTGCTGGCTCCCTCTCGGGACATTTGGCTCTCCACGTGCTTCCCCTTGTCACAGTGTGAGATAGAGGCCAGTGTTGTGGTGGAGTCCGGCTGTGGAATGGACACATGCAGCCATCTATCACGGCCCTCTCAGCGCACGTGTGGGTGGCCCCCCTCCTGAGCGTTATTGCAATTTGGGGAGCAATTGACAGTAATCCAGGCTCTGTGCTGCGCTCTAAGCCCCTCATATCCCAGCAGGCCGCGGGCACGTCTTCTCCGGGATGGCGCTCGGAGCTGGCACACAGGCGCTGGGTCTGTCGGAGATCATGTTGTATATCATTATCAGCTTTCTGCAGCGTTTCATGGTGGTCTGAGGGGCCCCGGGTGAGTGACGAGCAAATAACATGGAACTTAGCATCAGGAAGTGCAGTAATATGACTTTTTAGTGTACAATAACTTAATCACCAAATATCAGTGTGTCGGTAGTGCAGTATCATGCTGGGGGTGTTCTATATGGGTGTTTAGTGTTCAGCGGCTATCGTGGTAACTTAACTCACCAAATATCAGCTCTGAGGGTCTGTGAGCTGCTCTGAGGGTCTCTGAGTGAACTCCTGTGAGGGTCTTTGAGCTCGGTCTGTGGGCTGCTGTGGGGTCTTTGAGCTCCTGTGAGGGTCTCTGAGCTCCGGTGAGGGTCTTTGAGCTCCTGTGATGGGCTCCTGTGAATGAGTTCCTGTGAGGGTCTGTGGGCTCCTGTGAGGGTCTTTGAGCTCCTGTGAGGGTCTGTGGGCAAGTGAGGGTCTCTGAGCTGTGAAGGTCTTTGAGCTCCTTTGAGGGTCTGTGAGCTGCTCTGAGGGTCTCTGAGTGGGCTCCTGTGAGGGTCTCCGAGTGAACTCCTGTGAGGTTCTGTGGGCTCCTGTGAGGGTCTTTGAGCTCGGTCTGTTGGCTGCTGTGGGGTCTTTGAGCTCCTGTGAGGGTCTCTGAGCTCCTGTGAAGGTCTTTGAGCTCCTTTGAGGGTCTTTGAGCTCCTGTGAGGGTCTCTAAGCAGGCTCCTGTGAGGGTCTCTGAGCTCCCATGAGGGTCTTTAAGCTCCTGTGAGGGTCTTTGACGGGCTCCTGTGAGGGTCTCTGAGCTCCGGTGAGGGTCTCTGAGCTCCTGTGAGGGTCTTTAAGCTCCTGTGAGGGTCTCTAAGCAGGCTCCTGTGAGGGTCTCTGAGCTCCGGTGAGGGTCTTTAAGCTCCTGTGAGGGTCTTTGAGGGTCTGTGAGGGTGAGCTCCTGTCTTTAAGCTCCTGTGAGGGTCTGTGAGCTCCTGTGAGGGTCTTTGAGCTCCCGTGAGGGTCTTTAAGCTCCTGTGAGGGTCTTTGACGGGCTCCTGTGAGGGTCTTTGAGGGTCTGCGGTCTCCACTCGTACATAACCACTATAATTGTTAGTTTCCTGAGCCGAGCGTTTGAGAGGGCTGCAGCTCTTTAAAATGCCCCGCAGACAGAATTAAAAAACAATCATGAAACTGTAGAGTTCCATAAAAAAACAAAGGGGAGATGCCCTGTACCACACTTTATTTACACTGCAAACATCAGGCCTTCGTCTCCATCGTTCCCTTTGAACAGAGCGGCTGACGAATGGTTTAGTTTAGTGCGAGAGAAGTCATTTAGACGATGCAAACAGACAGATCATTAATGGTTACAGGCTGTGGGAGCACCTTCAGCAGAGAGGGGGGAAAGTGTAAAAGATAAGAGCTGCTTTGGAGTAGAAGGTTTGTGTAAAACGTTTGAGCCTGGAGCAGTCTGAGCGCGAGGCCCCCAGTCTGAGGTGGTCCACACAACGATGAAAGAGCCGGCGAGCTCACGGCAAAGGCGTTTCAAAAATACTCATCTTTAGAGGTGAGATTTAATTTAGAATTACAAACATTAATAACACCGGGTTTATCCAGTGTTAATCAGGGCCGTCAACAGAAATTTGGGGGTCTGGGATAAGAAGCCTCACTTGGGCCCCTCTCTACATAAATGAATAGGAAGAGGGTCTAGTCCTGGGCCTTGAAAACCCCACGGCTGGGACTGCAGACCCCTTTATCCGCCCTGTCAACTCCCCTGGTGTTACTGATGAACATGCAGAGGTCTAAAAGTGCTCACATGTTTCTAAATTAGGGGGCCCCACATTTTTTTCCCTGGTGGGCCCAAAAAAAAATCAGACCTATTCTGCAAAAAGCAACTTTTCAGAGCTTTAACCATGTTCTAGTCTTTTTTCCCATTTCATTGAACCTCTGAAGTTGTATTTGGAGTGATTCATGTTTGAGTACATCTTTAATTGTTTATTTTTAAGACGCCATTTTGCCGATCAGTCCCTGTTTTCACCTCCACCTGGACACTCCCACAGTGACGTCCGCACCTCCTTCTCCAGTTTTATTTTCTTAATCATTGATACTCGTAGGATTCAGGAGCGTTGCGTCGTCATTTTGGTATAAATGTAAAAAAATGTGCAGCTGTAGTGTGATGTGCAGCTGTCCATAGGGGGCGCTACAGCATGCGGCGCTTTGTTGTGACGACTTGTACGGCGACGTCAGCTCCTATTGGACACCGCAGTTTTCAAAAACGGAAGTCAGTGGATTTGTTTCTTTTTTATTAAGTCGTTTTAGATGAATATTACAACTTAAAATGTGCAAATTATAACATAATGACCCCTGGTGTTGGAGATTATAACTACAGCGCGACACAAGCACAATACGGCTGATTTTACACAGTGATTCATTAATATATTGTCTTTAACTATTGTGTTTTATCAGCTCTCCTCCTGTTCTTTGAGCCCCAATCTACATCAAACTTGCAACAAAATCATCGTACGCTTTACCAAAAAAACGATATACCACCAGCTACACACATACTTTTAAATCCAGGGCTCTGAATCCATCATTTGTAATCTATGCTGCCTATAATACAGCACAAAAGTGAGTGGTAGAACGCAGAGGGAGCCGTTTAAACGAGTAGGTTTTCATTTCATCGTCCCTCACAGATGTGGAGCCCGCTTACAGTATCGCCAGCGCCACTCCTGACTCTATCATGGAAGTATTTACTGGCCATATGGACGGTGACACAGGGTCAAGCTTGTGTTTTAAGTGAAGCCTCTGAGAGCAGTAAAAGGCTGGCATACAGGGACACAGACAAATTCAAGCATTAGCACGTTGCTAATTACTGAGGCTCACTTTTAATAAATACTTTCCTGACATGATTTGCAGCGCGGCAGAGGTAGGTGGAAAACGCCTCGCACACAGAGCTGGTACTGAGAGCAGAGAGAGCGGAGTCTGGAGCGAGATGAGCGTGAAAAAGTGACTTCTAACAGAGCAGCTTTTAACGAACGTCTGCAGTTATAGAAGTAACGACTTAAAGTATCTATGACACGAGAAACTGCTCATTTTACCAAACGTACTTCAGAATATTATGTTTAAGATTTTATTAAAAATGTTTACAAAAAAATCCCACTTTGGAGTGTTTTTTTTTTAGGTTTCAAATCTGACTTCCTGGTTGGAAATCATGACTTACTGTTACCTAGCAACTATATTTACCTGTACACAAGATAAAACTGCTCTAATGCACAGAAATTATTGTCTGACAAATAGAAATACAGTTGTCCCTCCCTGAATGTGCATTGTGTTCTGCGTCCTGATTGGCTGAGGGACTGTAGACCATTGTGTTCTGCGTCCTGATTGGCTGAGGGACTGTAGACCATTGTGTTCTGCGTCCTGATTGGCTGAGGGACTGTAGACCATTGTCCATCAGTCTCCTCCGTGTCTCCTGTACAGTACAGAATGTGTCAGACAAATTTACATAAATGTTGGATCAGTGTGACTCTGAAGTGCTGTATGTTTGCAAGTT
Source organism: Periophthalmus modestus (assembly GCA_019594935.1). Taxonomy (NCBI): domain Eukaryota; kingdom Metazoa; phylum Chordata; class Actinopteri; order Gobiiformes; family Gobiidae; genus Periophthalmus; species Periophthalmus modestus. The sequence goes on from JAIEZT010000441.1 coordinate 32,554,187, forward strand.
TTCTCCCCGACAAAACCCACAATGTCGATGAAACGTTCTGCACCGACAAAGGCACCGACGAAGGTTTGAACTTTTGAGATTTAAACACGAGAGAAATGTGAGAAAATGTTAATGCCTGAGTGAGAAAAGTGTATAAAGTGTGTGGTGAGGGGTTTTACAGACAAGAAACAGAGAATAATGTAAAAAATAAAGCTGATACAGATTTCGCTTATTGTGGGTTATTTTTAGAACATAACCTCCACCATAAACGTATAAGAAACACACTTATTTTGTTGGAATTATGTTTAAAGTTTCAGAAAAATGTGTTTCTTGCGTAAAATTGTGCCACATTTTTGATGGGTGTGATGTCATTAGTGTCATTTTCAACACATTTTTTCCATTTTTCTTGGCAAATTACTTCTTGGTTGGTGTAAAACTATAACTTCTGTTCAAACAGCTTTAATCCAACCAGATTAACGCAGATTTATAATGCCAAGGACATGAGCAGGTTTGAAAATGACACACGACTGGCTCTGCACAACGCCACAGAAACAATTTGGACATTTTCATTTGAACATTTCTGTGGGAAACGTCTCTGTAAAAACACTGCAAACCTGAAAGTGCTGGGAAAGTGAGGAGTTTAAAATCAAACTTTGTATTCTACAGACACTTCGTCCTGCACATACAGACACGCTCCACTTAGGCATCTTCACTGTTTATTTCATTATTATCAACACATTTTAAATATTGTAAAAATGTGTAAGTATTAGAGCAAATATTCTTCCTTTTCATAAACTATCAAAGCGAAAATAAACCTTCCAAATGCTAAATAACCATAAACACAAATCAAATATGGCATATTAAGAACTGCAGTGTCTGGGGTCCCACCGGAGGAGCTGGAGGAGGTGTCTGGGGTGAGGGAAGTCCCCGCTTAAACTGCTGCCCCGCGACCCCGTGCAAGAAAATGGATAGTTGTAAATATATAGTTGTAAAAAGATCAAGAAGATTTATATTTGCGGTGGGTTAGAGGCACCTGGAGTGTTGCAGCCGCGTCTCCAGGACGTTTGACAAGACTCAGACCAAGTGGATTTTGGCCATAACGGTCAGAAGGCATGAAATATCAACATAAGTGCTGGAAAAGTGGGCCACTTTAGACGGCCGGCCCGCAGAAGGCGATATGTTCTCAGCAGTTACAGGGGAACGCCTCGGCTCTGCATAAAGACGCCAGTGTGAGCCCGGAGTGACCCAAAGCCTCCTGAAAACAAACACCAATCAAATGGAGTGATTGATCCAATAAATGAGGATGAGGAGGAGGAAGACGGGGCGAGGAGAGAGGAGAGCGGGACGTCTCTGCTTTTACGACTTCAACATATTACACAAAAAACTTTACATTTTTATTGTAGAGCGTGATGATGTCACACTCCCAGATTTTCGCTGGATTTTGACATGAAATATCCAAAAAGTAAAAGCACAAATGTTGAATCTGATCATTTCTAGAAGTGACTAGCCCCAAAAACTCACTGTACAGCAACACAAATCTGCTTTTTAATTATATTCATCTGTATTAAATATGATATATATCCATGTCTGAAACACTCCCACATCTTAAAGTGGTAAAAGTAGAGAAATACACTGGAAAAACTGCTTAAAATTGATAAAAGACAATATACACATAGATAAGTTTTTACTAAAATCTGAACGTATCATTTTTGGTGTACACGATCAGAACTCGGACTCAGATTTATAAAAAATGACAATTAGTTTAAATATTACACTGTATTTGGCAAATTTTATATTGATAACAGTGAATTTTCTTGCACATTTTTGTTTTTCCCAGTTTTAATGAAGCAGTTAGAATCCTACATATCCACTATCGCCAAAAGCATGAACAAAAAAACCAACAAAACATATTAACATTTGAAAGTTTCTTATCTTTAAACATCTTTGTTAAATGTAACGATTTAACATTCTTTCTTTTTTTCTACGTCTGCCTCCCTTCTGGCATTTTATCTGTTCTTATGTCACGTTGTCTTCTGTGTCTTAATAATGACCTTTCTATAATTAAAAAAAAAAAAAAAAAAAAAAGGTTTCAAATTGTACTTCCTGGTTGTACATTGTGACATGACACTGGGGAATTTCATAACTGTTTCCAAGCAACCATGTGATAAACAAAAGAAATGATAAGGAAACACTTTTATTTTGTTGAAATCGTGTTTAAAGTGTCAGAAAAATGTGCTGAATTTTCCGACACAATCCTCCCACATCACACTGATGTCGTCGGTGAGGAGTTCTCTGCTTCCTGTCATTTTAAACTGATTTTTGTTCAGCTTTTCTTCACAAACAGCTTCTTGTTTGGTGTAAAAGTGTTATTTATAACAGGTTTTATCCACCGAATTGAGTCAAAATGAGAGAATCATCCATCCATCCTGTCATCCTCCCCTTTAAAGCACCAGGAGGTTTAGAGCAGAGGTGGGACATTTCTATTTGGGACATTTCCATTTGGGGCAGGTTCATTGTTCGTCCTGTTGTAACACACGTCCTGCTCATAAATTTAGAGATTATAATAAAATCTTATCATTTAAACCCAAAGTTCATTTGCCCTTGTAAACACATCGTACTTTTGTAAGTTTAGAGAGTTAATAAAATCTTATGTTTTACACAAGACCAGTGTAAGACCAAATATTGTGACACCTGTTTGTTATAATGAAATATAATGTCCCTGAAACTTCTTTTCAACTCCTGCTGCTGTAGCGCCAAGACCAGTGTCAGAGTATATCGCACTACACAGCACATTTTTTATACATTTGGACCAAAATGACTGAGAACTTCTGAGCTGCCGAATCCTACAAGTATTAACGATTAAGAAAATAAAACTGGAGAAGGAAGTGCGGACGTCATTGTGGGCGTGTCACAGTGGGCGTGGCAGAGAGGGCGGGGACAGGTGGAGGTGAAAACAGGGACTGATTGACAAAATGGCGTCTTGAAACTGAACGATTAAAGATTTACTCAAACATGAATCACTCCAAATAAAACTCCAAACGGTTAGTGAGAAGAAAACAACTAGAACATGTTTAAAAAAATCTCTGAAAAGTCAATTTTGCAGAATTTAAACTCATCCAATATTTGCGCATTGATAAAGTTACATAATCTTTACCATCTTCATCTAAATATTCAGACTTAACAAATCCCTCAAGATGGACCCACTGACCGACCTCTGGAAATAAAGCCTCCTCCTGATCTGCCCCCCGCTCAGCCCCCCTGCCCCTCCCCCCCCTGTCCCCCCGCCCCTGCCCCTCAGCCCCCCTGTCCCCCCCAGCCCCTGCCCCTCAGACCCCCCCCCTGTCCCCCCGCCCCTGCCCCTCAGCCCGGGCCTCTGGGGTAACGAGAGCGACGTGTAAACAAACAATTATTGGCTCGGCCCTCGCTCGTATCCCCGCACCACTCCAAGACATGGTTTTAATAAGCTGTGCGCTGCTCCTCGCACAACATTTGGACGTCTGTCTCCAAGACTGTTCCTCATCAGCCCCTCGTATAGAGCTCGTCTTTTGCACGTTCAGAATCTGTCCAACCAGGAAACCCCCATGACACACACATCTTGCAGTAATCAGCTCAATTAGTGGGGTCCTGGTGCAGAGTGGCCGAGGTGAGCGCGCGGAGGTTGTGAAAATAGAGGCTGGTTTAATAGTGGCAATGTGATCTTCATTCATCAGGAGAGACATTCTGAAGGTTTGTGATCAGAGGGAGACAGGGAAACAAGGATTTACGCAGGACGACGCGCCTTTACGCACGACGACGCGCCTTTACGCACGACGACGCGCCTTTACGCACGCCGTGTGTGTCCATCCAACCGGCCTCATTCAAATTATTAATACAACAAAGTGGATTTCAGGGCTAAATATGCCGTTTTTAAAATATGATCAGCTCTACTAGGTTTAATAGAAGTATCAGAACAGCCTTTGAGCCAGTCCCAAGCTCGGATCAATTGTGCTGCACGTGCTCAGGAGACGTTAGGCCTGTTTAATGACGTATTTATTTATTTTACAATCACAGAATCGTTGCTGTTGGTGGATATTCTATGGGCCTTTTCTAAAACCATCCTTATATTTCGTTGTGGTCTGTTCATTAATAACCTCAGACAGTTTAAGGCCGGCGCTGGGTCCACTCGTGCGCGTAAAATGGCGCGTGTCTCCGGGGAAGTGGGCTCAGTTACTGCGTGTTTCACTGTCGCTGTGAGATGAACGCGCGTGATAAGTTTGATCCCGCGTCACTTTAAAAGGCGCGTCTGTCACGGCCTCATTTACGCGCGTTTATGTTTGAGAATCTGTGCCTGTGTCCATCAAAACTGACACAGGATTATTATCATTTTTTATTGTTATTATTATTATTACTTGTCACTATATGTTTTTTTTTTATGGTAAAGGTAAATGCTTCAAAAATAGGCCTGTGGTTAATAATAGACAGATAAAAATATTATATGAATTATTATTATTATTATTATTATTATTATTATTATTATTATTATTATTATTATTATTATTATTATTATTATTTAATTTATGTATGTATTTATTTACTATTTTTATTATATTTTTTTAAATGATTATTATTTGTGTGCGTCGCAGCGCGTGCCCAAACAGCGTGTGTGCTGCGCGTGGGGGGCTCTGACAGCGCGCGTCTCTAATGAAGTGGTCCCAGGGCGCACAGACACAGATACAGACACAGATCCAGCTCTGGTCCATGTCTCCAGCAGCATTCAATAATCACACACATCACGTTACAAGGTCAAGCGCGTGACACGGTGAACGTGACGCACACACGTCCAACGCCGCGCACCGGATCAAGTGACCTCTGCTTTCTCTTCTTTCTCTGCTTTTCTTTTTCGAGTTTTGTTAAAGCGATGCGCAACAAGTGTGCCAAAAAACACCTGCTCTGTTGTGCTGTAATGAGCTGAGACTCTACATGAAGTGACGCGTTTTGTCCGCGTGAAACAGGCCGAGTTTGGATTAAACTCATGGTTTGGATTTGGGTAAAATTCCTCCAGGTTGTCCCCAGGGCGCTGCCGTGTCACCTCGCCCGGATCAGTGCGCTTTCCTCGGTCTCACCTCTCTCCTCCTCTGCGCAGGGTCCAGGTCCTTCTGGAAAACAGTCATCTGTGCGGATCTGCTCAGAACATGTTCGCCCTGAGTGTTTATCCCGCTCTCAAATCACGCTCCTATAACAGTAATTGGGCTAAAGTATTTTCCTACCTCTCTACTTTTGTTTGCCTTATTAAGCAGGAATCTGGACACATCGTGACTGCAATCTTTGTTTTTACTGTGGATCTGAGTGGGCCAAATCACCCAAGCGCCATTTTCTTTTCTGAAACTTTACTCCTGTGATTTTATATTTGCTGTAAATACTCATAAAAGAATATTTTCAGTGCGTAAAGAGGTTCTGCACATGGCATCACAGCCTCTGCAGCTTTAGGCCTGTGAGTGAACAGCAGCATTATGTGAGGGTCAGTGGTGCGTTTTCTTCTGTAAAAAACTCCAAACACTAAATCTAAAATGTGCACGAGCTGCTGCAGTTTAATAACAAATATAAAAGTCTACAGCTCTGGTAAATATTTAGCTTGTACCTGGCAACTAAATCAAGAAAATAAAGCAAACAGTAGAAAAAACAGTGAGCAGTTTGCTAAACAACAGAGATCATCACACACACATCAACTGAACCAGTCTCTATTTAAAAACGATTTTTCTGAGTCTGTGTTGAAGATATAATTATTGTGGAGAGAAAACAACAGCTCCACGGACAGAAATGACGCAGAAAAAAAGCAAATAAACACACTTGGTCTGTTGTGCTTCCCGTAGTTCTGCCTCAGTGTCTTTGTAAATGTTCAGGAGCATTTTTCAGATTAAATGTTGTCACTGCGTCACCTCCATCACATGTTGAGATCTAAGTTGCATAAAAAGACCTGTATTAAAATATGAACGTGGCTGGTATTTTAAAATAACATATCATTAGTTTTTATTATGTTATTTTTGTTTTGTTCTTTTGTTTTCCACGAATAATCGCCGTATTTCAGGTTCAGCCTTGGTTCTGTCCTGGTTTACTCCTGTTTGGGTCCAGGCTTAGTCCTGATTTAGTCTTTGTTTTTAGTCTTTGTTTAGTCCTGTTTTAGTCTTGCTTTAGTCCTGATTTAGTCCTGGTTCAGTCCTTGTTTAGTCCTGGTTAAGTCCTGGTTTAGTCCTGGTTCAGTCCTGCTTCAGTCCTGCTTCAGTCCTGCTTTAGTCAGGCTAGTCCCTGCACCAAAGTGAGACTGATTTGAGTGATCTTGCAGAGCGCGTCCGAGTGCGCAGCGCCGTAGGCTGTGTCTCTGGCGCCATCCCTCCTTCTCTGCTGCAGGAGCCACTGCAGCTCTCCAAACGCACCCACGCGCGCTCTGTTTGGCTGCCGCGCCTGTCTGTCACAGTTAAAGGGAAGGGAAAAGTGTTGGAGAAGAAAAATGTGCGCCTTCTTGTTATTGGGAGGCGGGCTGCAGTGAAGGGAACAATCAGGGAGCCACCTCAAAGCGTCTCGGGTTACTTTGAGTGACAGCGTAACCATGGCAAATAATTTGACTAAGGCTATTGTCTTATCCTCGCCATCCCCGGGTCAGATAACCGACCAATCAGAGTTCATATAAACGCTTGTCTTGCCAGCTTAGAATAATATTATTAAAAGGAGGCAGCAGTCAGGGCTGTGGGAGTAGGTTGAGTAGAGACACCACGGAAAAGGACGTACCTACGGCGCAGAGCTCTCTCCTCTGCTCTGCTCTGCTCTGCTCCAGACCCGTTTGAGGAGCTGTCGCCTGGGGTTTTGCACGGCTCAATGGACCTGACTTGATCAACTTTGAACTTGTTTCTCGGGACTTTTCAGGACTTTTAATGAACGATGTCGATGCTTCCGACGTTCGGTTTTACGCAGGAGCAAGTTGCGTGCGTCTGCGAAGTGCTCCAACAAGGAGGCAACATCGAGAGACTGGGCCGTTTTCTGTGGTCTCTCCCCGCCTGCGAGCACCTCCATAAAAACGAATCCGTGCTCAAGGCAAAGGCGGTCGTTGCCTTTCACAGAGGCAACTTCCGAGAGCTTTACAAGATCCTGGAGAGTCACCAGTTCTCCCCGCACAACCATCCCAAACTGCAGCAGCTCTGGCTCAAAGCGCACTACATCGAGGCGGAGAAGCTGCGCGGACGGCCGCTCGGAGCCGTGGGCAAATACCGGGTGAGAAGGAAGTTTCCTCTGCCCCGCTCCATCTGGGACGGAGAGGAGACGAGCTACTGCTTCAAGGAGAAGAGCCGGAGCGTCCTGCGGGAGTGGTACACGCACAACCCGTACCCGTCCCCCAGAGAGAAGAGGGAGCTGGCTGAGGCCACTGGACTCACTACCACGCAGGTCAGCAACTGGTTCAAGAACCGGAGACAGCGGGACAGGGCGGCGGAGGCCAAGGAGAGGTACGGCACATGTGTCAGCTCCTCTGTACTGTGTTTACAGCGCTCCACGGGCGCGCGAGGCCACGGGGAAAAGTCTGGTTTTCACAGATAAAAATAATCTAGACAAAATGTTAATCTTGAGTTGGAACTTACTTTTACGCACAGTTTAGCCAAAAAAAGAAGAAGTGTAGATGTGTAGATGTGTCCCGCGTTAGGCCTGATGATTCAGCTCGTGTGTCATGATCTTTTTTGAGTCATTCAGGCCTCTCCAAGAAATAAACACAAGACACAAATCACACCAAAAAAATCACCTTCTGTCATTTCAGATCAGGGCTCGAGGCGTTTCTTTGGTTTTAACTCAATTCTATATTTATGATCCACATTTGTTTTGTTTTTTTTTTTTCAGTTCAAATGATTTTTCTGATGTAACAGGTTTGTTCTGATGTGACGCGCTGCTTCTGTCCGCGCCTCGAGCTTCTAATGAGTTTAGTGAAGAACTTAAAAAGTACATTTACCCCAGAAGTGTGTGAAGTGTGTGTGAAGTGTGTGTGACAGTGTGTGTGACAGTGTGTGTGAAGAAGTGTGTGTGATGTGTGTGTGGTGTGTGTGTGAAGTGTGTGTGATGTGTGTGAAGTGTGTGTGACAGTGTGTGTGATGTGTGTGTGTGATGTGTGTGTGATGTGTGTGTGTGAAGTGTGTGTGATGTGTGTGAAGTGTGTGTGACAGTGTGTGTGATGTGTGTGTGACAAGAGCTGCGCGTGCTCGTGCGTAAAAACATGGAGTCATAAATGAAAGGCTCGCGCGCAGGTAAATGATAAGGAACCTGCAGCTCGTAGCTTTTATGTCCCTGTAATAACACGCGCTCAAACATCACATTTCACTGTGAACACGCTCCTCACGCTCAGAGAGTCTGCGGTGCGCGGGGCTGTGCGCGGGGCGGTGCGCGGGGCTGTGCGCGGGGCGGTGGAGACGGGCTGCAGTCAGGTGTTCTCTGGCTCGGTGTCTTCTTTCACCTTCTGGCCTCTAATTCGGGCTGAAAGCTTTACGTAAATCACGTCTCCCCCAAGACTGGAAAAAGCCCTGACTCACCTCCCACAGCAGAGCGTGAACCCTTATGGAGGCTCCAGCGTGGACTCTTATAGAACCCACAGTGTGGAGTCTTATAGAACCCACAGCGTGGAGTCTTATAGAACCCACAGCGTGGACTCTTATAGAACCCACAGCGTGGAGTCTTATAGAACCCACAGCGTGGACTCTTATAGAACCCACAGCGTGGAGTCTTATAGAACCCACAGTGTGGACTCTTATAGAACCCACAGCGTGGAGTCTTACAGGAGCCACAGCGTGGACTCTTCCAGCGTGGACAGAAGCCTTAGAGCGTGGACAGACGCGTCACACTGAACTTTCAGCGATAACTCACTGTGTCATTTACGCGCGCGCTCTGCTTTGGGTCAATGGGACTAAACGTGATTAAACGTGATTAAACGTGACCAGGAGTAAACGGACTGTGGTCTGTTCTTTCACTGTGTCACAACACACATTTACACACCGGGAAAAAACACAACTACTTTTATATTTAAGACCCAGAGTGAAGTGAAGTAAACACTGCTGTGATTATTCACTCTGGACATGATCCTGAAGGGTCCAGCTGCTGGTCCATTTATTTATTATTATAGTTTTTAATCAGATTTGCTTTTCCTTTAGATCTTTTTGTGTAAAATATAAATCTCGGTGCAGTTTTTAAATTCCTGTTGTTTTTTTTGTGCAGAGAAAACAACGAAAACTCCAACGGCAACGGCCACAACGCGCTGTCCTCTTCTATGAACGGAACTAAAAGTCTTTTAGGAAGTTCAGACGACGACAAAACTCCATCCGGGACCCCGGACCACCACCACAACACGTCCCCGGGCCCCGCGCTGCTCATGGGCTCCAACAGCAGCGCTTTGCCCTCTCTCCACGGCCTCGCGCCTCCGCCCGGGCCCAGCGCCATCCCGGTGCCGAGCGCGGACTCAGTGCACCACCACCACCACCACCACGGACTGCACCACGACATCCTCAACCCCATGTCCTCCAACCTGGTGGACCTGGGCTCGTAGACTCACCTGAAGCGTTTCACCTGAGGAGGGTTTGGGGAGACTCGGAATCATCCGGAGTGAACGACTCTTGGCAAATCATTTGAAAAACCAAACGGACTCGAGTCTCTGTTTGGTGACGCGCGCGCGCCGTGCGTAACTGACTCACTGGACGTGGACACTCGGCTTGTTGTTGGAGTGGTGCGGGAAAAGCGAAGGTGAGACTTGTGGGAAAGTGTTTTTTGAGAATGTTACGCCGTGATATTTCGCCTTTTCAAAGGTCTTAAGTCTGGTTTCATTTGGGGTGTTGGCGCGCGCACGCCCCCGCGCTTTGTCCACACTATTTTTGTTGTTTACATGTTTTTATTTGAAGCAGAGCCATACCATATTTGTGTTGTGTCTGTTTGGACATGTGGGCACGGGACAGTGGCCATGATGATGGGTTATGATATTCTCATGTGTCTTATATAACGACAGGACGAGTGCGTGCATGAACCTGACTCATTCATACACTTATAGTTTCATATACCCTTTGCAATAAAAGAAGAGAAATACTCGGATTCAAAGTGCGAGTCGTTTACTTTTTCCTGTGTTTTATTTAAGTATTTATGTCGAGTTAAAAGGATGGAAAATCTCTAGTATAATTATTAGCCTCTGTTCCAAAACACTTCACACGGAAATAGAAGAAGAGTCGTTTTACGCACGAGGTTTGCGCTGCGCTTTGGCCTTTTTCAAAGTGATTTTTACTTTTAAAACTGGACAACGTGGATTAAAATAACGAGCGTGTCCAGGATTTTGCTTTTTATTTATTTATTTTATCGTTACTATTATTATTATTATTATTAGACCTATTCATTTATTTATTTTACTAAATTACGTTGTTCTGGTTGTTTGACTCTCACCGGAGAATTTAAAATCTGAACAAATTCCTCGTGTAAATAATTAATAATCGAGTCTAAAACACAGAAAAGACCAGACCTCAGAGCTCAGAGCTCAGGACCTCAGAGCTCATGTTTATTCGGCTCAAAATTCTTTATTTCGTCTGAGTTTGATTCTTCTCAAAGTCTGGGCGAAGTCACAGTTTTTGTTCTTGTTGATTTTTCCTTCTCTTTTTAAACTTAAACAGTAAGAGACATTATTTCTGTTTCATATTGTCTTGTGTTTGTTCCACATAAACAGTTTGAGCATATTTAAACAGGATATAAACAGATCTGACACATTGAGCAGACTCAAACCCGCCTGAAGCCCGGACATGTTGCTTCATTAGAGAGTCTATCCGCACGTACGTCCTGTTTTCTCGTGGCCATAAACGGTGCGCACTGGTCTCACCTTGTTTGTGGAGCAGCCTCGCGGCTCGTGAAGGTCAATTACACGCGCGGCTCAAAGCTCGAGCTCTAATTAAGAAGTGCCTGAGCGGGGACTACATATGGCTCTACTCAAAACAGCGCTAAGCGGCTTGTGAATTAGACATAACACGGAATAGTTGGTCTCTCACCAAACGCCGTTCTTCCCAAACCCCTCTTGTTTCCCATAAGGCTTGAAACCTGAGCCTGCGCTGGCACCGCGAGGCGGCATGTGTCTCCAAAGCGCTAGTATTAAGGCTATTAAATCTTTTGGGCAAAAGAAGCTGGAAAAATCCACAACCTTGAAGAAAACGCTCATAAAACTCGATCTGATTGTGCCAAGGCTCATGGCCATGTGACTCTTTATCCGAATGAGGAGGATCGGTTGAACAGGTGAGCGGCTCTGGGAGAGTGCTTGGCTAAAGCACATCCTTGTGTTCGTATAAGGTCAGGGATTTAGCTTTAAGTGAGGGGATCTAAGTGCAAAAGTATATTTCATTCTGACTCCAGGGTGAAAACCAGACAAAGAAAAAGAGAAGCGAAGAAAAGCCTGAAACAATCAGGGGGGAATGTTGTGTCCTGGCGCTGTAAAACACGCGTTTATAGCGAAACACGGCTCTGACCTAAACCCCGCTTTGTGCACAGGCCCCAAGCCAAGGCAGGCTCCGGAGCGCAGAGGCCTCCTCCAGCACACAACTGGAGCACAAAACCAGAGCACACAACCAGAGCACACAACTGGAGCACAAAACCAGAGCACACAACCAGAGCTCACAACCAGCTCACACAACTGGAACACACAACCAGAGCTCACAACTGGAGCACACAACCAAAGCTCACAACCAGAGCACACAACCAAAGCTCACAACTAGAGCACACAACCAGAGCTCACAGCCAGCGCACAAGTATGATCTAAACACAGATCATAACAGGCCAAATGTCTCAGAGAAAAGTACATTTCACTTGAAGAGCATCTAAGACATTTTCTTCTGGTAATGGGCCTGAAAGATGTAATAACGTTTTTATGAGACAAAATAAAATTGAAAGTATTACATTTATCAAGAGTGACAGAGACACAGCTCATGATGTTTGAGGCCGGACACGTTTGCGCGTTGCCTTGGTAACGTTTGCGCACAATGCCTTTACGCACGATGCTTTTACGCACAATGCCTTTACGCACAATGCCTTTACGCACGATGCCTTTACGCACGATGCCTTTAGGCACAATACCTTTACGTACAGTGCCTTTACGCACGATGCCTTTACGCACAGTGCCTTTACGCACAACTATGACTATGGGCTTTCCATTTACTTTGTTTTGATTTGCTTCCTTCTTAAACACTTGTTCTCCTGACCGCAGCAGAGCACAGCAGAGCTCCTCTAACAGTGTTAATGTGACAGCCTAATGTCCCTGTGGGGAAATATTCGTTTGCCCTGAGCTGTGATAAGGTCAGAGGTCAGAGGTCACACTTTTATGGCTGCAGTGTGACCAGTGTCTCTGTCATACACCTGCTGATTGTCAAAGCCAGAGCCATGAAGCAAAACAGCAAAATCATGCAGTTTATATGTCCTCATGACTATTTTTTATCACCTGTGATTTTGGCAAAAAAAAAAAAAGTGAGGATCTTAAATATCAGCTGTAAAAAAAAAAAAAAAAAAAAAAAAAAGCTATGATGGATACATATATAAAATATAAACATATAAGGATAATTTACACAGAGCTATACTGGCTCCAGTCAGATACGGCCAATCACATTTCTGCTTAAAGTTCCTGGACCCTTCTCCCTCAAATTAGACTTTTATTTTGATTTTATTTGTGGATGTAACAAAACAAATGTTATTTTATTTCTTTATATAAAACACTGTTCTGCTCTCAGACTGACCCACACACTGCAGCATTTACACATGAGAGCTCACAGTGTGGCCTCATTTCTCCTAAAGCTGAAACCACCAACAGAACCAGGCCCCTTGAGGTTCAGACCTCACCGAGGTTCTGACCTCACCGAGGCTCTGGCCTCACCGAGGTTCAGACCTCACCGAGGTTCAGACCTCACCGAGGTTCAGACCTCACCGAGGCTCTGGCCTCACCAAGGTTCGACCTCACCGAGGCTCTGGCCTCACCGAGGTTCAGACCTCACCGAGGTTCAGACCTCACCGAGGTTCAGACCTCACTGAGGCTCTGGCCTCACCGAGGTTCAGACCTCACCGAGGCCCTGGCCTCACCGAGGCTCTGGCCAGGACCTGACACTGTGCTCCCAGAACACAGCTGTGACAGTTCTATTGTATTTAGGAACATTTGTGATGAAATGTGAGCTTGTCAGAGCAAATGATCCACAAAATGGACCTGCACAGAGATTTGTGACAGAGTTTATGGAGGAGCAGCACATTCTCGTTGTGTCAGTTTTATTTATACAGTCGAGAAAAACGCTGCAGGTTCATATTCAACATAAACATTTTCACATGAAAAAAGCACAATCTTTCTCTGAAATCTACATCTCCTCTTGAGGCTCCACGCAACATTTTATTCAGTCTGAAACTTAACAAAAAACAATAAATAAGTCCAGCAAATACAATTTCATATTTTTATATTTGTATTTTATCTCACAAAATATAATGAAATTCTCTCCATTATTATCGTGAAATGCTTCATGAGAATCATTCAGTCTAAACACTTCCATCTGTGGGTGGATATTTTATTTACTCCCTGTCACCTTTGTGATGTTCTTCAGATCCAGGGTTCTAAGTGTTACAAATGTTCTAAGTGTTCTAAGTGTTCTAAATGTTCTAAGTGTTCTAAGCGTTCTCTCTGCAGAGGTCAGCTCCAGGTCTGTGTGTTTTGCCAGGCTGTGGGATTCAGTCGGGGACGGGGAGACAGAGAGAGTGAGACAGAGAGAGTGAGACAGAGAGAGTGCACTGGGCGGCTGCAGAGAGGGGAGAGAGACAGGGAGGTTGAGACGGGAGTGAAGAGAGAGGGAGAGACAGAGACCGAGAGACAGGGATACTGCACCAGGGAGAGAGGGGAGTGCAAGAAGGGAGGGACAGAGGAGTGTAGAGAGGGAGAGACAGGAATGGTGAGACAGAGAGGAAGAGACAGGGGAGTGCAGAGAGGGGAGTGCAAGAGGGGAGAGACAGAGGAGTGTAGAGAGGGAGAAACAGAGAAGTGAGGAGAGGGAGAGACACTGGTGGGTGCAGAGGGGTAAGATTATCCTTCCCAAAAAGAATGAGATGAACAAAGAAGCATGAAAGCAGTGTGTGTTTGACACGTGCACGCTGACAGAGCACAGTTACACCTCTCGTGCACAGTTCACTCTCTCGTGCACAGTTCACTCTCTCGTGCACAGTTCACTCTCTCGTGCACAGTTCACTCTCTCGTGCACAGTTCTGTCTCTCGTGCACAGTTCTGTTTCTCGTGCACAGTTCATTGTCTCGTGCACAGTTCTGTCTCTCGTGCACAGTTCTGTCTCTCGTGCACAGTTCTATCTCTCGTGCACAGTTCTCTTGTGCACAGTTCTCTCGTGCACAGTTCTCTCTCGTGCACAGTTCACTCTCTCGTGCACAGTTCTATCGCTCGTGCACAATTCTGTCTCTCGTGCACAGTTCTGTCTCTCGTGCACAGTTCTGTCTCTCGTACACAGTTCTCTCTCTCGTGCACAGTTCTCTCTCTCGTGCACAGTTCTGTCACTCGTGCACAGTTCTGTCTCTCGTGCACAGTTCTGTCTCTCGTGCACAGTTCTGTCTCTCGTGCACAGTTCTCTCTCTCGTGCACAGTTCTGGCACTCGTGTACAGTACTCTCTCTCGTGCACAGTTCTCTCTCTCGTGCACAGTTCTGTCTCTCGTGCACAGTTCTCTCTCTCGTGCACAGTTCTCTCTCTCGTGCACGGTTCTGTCTCTCGTGCACAGTTCTCTCTCTCGTGCACAGTTCTGTCTCTCGTGCACAGTTCTCTCTCTCACGTGCACTCTGTCCTCACAGGTGAAGTGCAGGACCTTTTACGGTCCAAACTCAGGACACATTCTGCTCACATTAGGTTCACTCGGATGGCTTTTCCAGTCACCTGCCGCCGGCCCACTGTCACTGGCCCACTGACACCGGCCCAATGACACCGGCCCACTGACACCGGCCTTTTGACACCGGCCCACTGTCACCGGCCCATTGTCACCGGCCCCCTGTCACTGGCCCACTGAACCTGTCCACCCTGAGAAAGATTGTCTGTGCAGTTGGTCCTGATTTCAGTGAGTTTAAGGGGAACAGGGGAGTGTGGAGCCGAGAGTCACCGGGAACAAGACGCTGGTTATGAAGCGCTCCTCTTTTATCAAACGTTCATCTTTTATCAAACGCTCCTCTTTTATCAAACGCTCCTCTTTTATCAAACGCTCCTCTTTTATCAAACGCTCCTCTTTTATCAAACGCTCCTCTTTTAACAAACTCTCCACTTTTATCAAATGCTCCTTTTTTATCAAACATTCATCTTTTATGCTGTAACAGTTGTCAAAGAGTCACGAGTTTGGAATATAAATTACTCATCTGTACGACAACTTACATAATAATAATTAATAAAAAAAAAAAAGATTATTATTATTATTATTATTATTATTATTATTATTATTATTATTATTATTATTATTATTATTATTATTATTATTAATAATAATAATAACAATTATTATTATTGTTGATATTATTATTATTATTATTATTATTATTATTATTTTTTTTATTTTTTTTATTCATTGATTTTGCTGAAAAGAATCACGTTATGTTCAAAAAAGAGTGGAAAGCAGACTAATGATACACACACTCTCACAGATGCACACACACACACGCGCTCACTCACACACATATACACACATACACACACGCATGCACACACTTATACACGCATACACACACACACACACACTCACACACACACACACACACACACACACACACACACACACACACACACACACACACACACACACACACACACACACACACACACACACACACACACACACACACACACACACCACACACACACACACACACACACACACACACACACACACACACACACACACGTCTTTCATAATAGTTTCATTATTAGTCTGATTCGCTGCAGGCCTCACTCACGTGATCAGGTTAGTGGGTTTGGCACAAATCATATTTTTGCAGCTTAATGTGGAATTAAACAGAATAATTGAACAGGCCGTTTATAAAAGCACAGCTCCCAGTGTCACAGCAGCTCCGGCTCTTTTCTGTTCAAAAAGACCATATTCAGTGAGTGTCTTTGTATTAAAACATAAACTACAGCACGTGCACCGGAATACACAGGTCCAACAGGAGAGAGGAGGAGGAACAGCTGCAGGAGGTCACCACACACAGGTCCAACAGGAGAGAGGAGGAGGAACAGCTGCAGGAGGTCACCACACACAGGTCCAACAGGAGAGAGGAGGAGGAACAGCCGCAGGAGGTCACCACACACAGGTCCAACAGGAAGAGAGGAGGAGGAACAGCCGCAGGAGGTCACCACACACAGGTCCAACAGGAGAGGGGAGAAGGAACAGCTGCAGGAGGTCACCACACACAGGTCCAAACAGGAGAGAGGGAGAGGAACAGCCGAGGAGGTCACCAGGAGGGTCCAACAGAGAGAGAGGAGAAGGAACAGCTGCAGGAGGTCCCACACAGAGAGAGGGAGGAGGAGGAACAGCTGCAGGAGGTCACCACACACAGGTCCAACAGGGAGAGAGGAGGAGGAGGAACAGCTGCAGGAGGTCACCACACACAGGTCCAACAGGAGAGAGGGAGAAGGAACAGCCGCAGGAGGTCACCACACACAGGTCCAACAGGAGAGAGGGAGGGAGACAGGCAGGAACAGCTGCAGGAGGTCCAACAGGAGAGAGGGAGAAGGAACAGCTGCAGGAGGTCACCACACACAGGTCCAACAGGAGAGAGGGAGAAGGAACAGCTGCAGGAGGTCACCACACACAGGTCCAACAGGAGAGAGGAAGAGGAACAGCCGCAGGAGGTCACCACACACAGGTCCAACAGGAGAGAGAGAGAGGAGGGAACAGCTGCAGGAGGTCCACAACAGGTCCAACAGGAGAGGGAGAAGGAACAGCTGCAGGAGGTCACCACACACAGGTCCAACAGGAGAGAGAGGAGAAGGAACAGCTGCAGGAGGTCACACACACACAGGTCCAACAGGAGAGAGGGAGGAGGATCAGCTGCAGGAGGTCCCACAGGAGAGAGAGAGGGAGGGATCAGCTGCAGGAGGTCCAACAGGAGAGAGGGAGGAGGAACAGCCGAAGGAGATCACCACACACAGGTCCAACAGGAGAGAGGGAGGAGGACAGCTGCAGGAGGTCACCATACACAGGTCCAACAGGAGAGAGGGAGGAGGAACAGCCGCAGGAGGTCACCACACACAGGTCCAACAGGAGAGAGGGAGAAGGAACAGCCGCAGGAGGTCACCACACACAGGTCCAACAGGAGAGAGGGAGGAGGAACAGCCGCAGGGCAGGAGGTCCAATAGAAGAGAGGGAGGAGGAACAGCTGCAGGAGGTCACCACACACAGGTCCAACAGGAGAGAGGGAGAAGGAACAGCTGCAGGAGGTCACCACACACAGGTCCAACAGGAGAGAGGGAGAAAGAACACTGCTGCAGGAGGTCACCACACAGGTCCAACAGGAGAGAGGGAGGAGGATCAGCTGCAGGAGGTCCAATAGGAGAGAGGGAGGAGGATCAGCTGCAGGAGGTCCAACAGGAGAGAGGGAGAAGGAACAGCCGCAGGAGGTCACCACACACAAGTCCAACAGGAGAGAGGGAGGAGGAACAGCTGCAGGAGGTCACCACACACAGGTCCAACAGGAGAGAGGGAGGAGGAACAGCTGCAGGAGGTCACCACACACAGGTCCAACAGGAGAGAGGGAGAAGGAACAGCTGCAGGAGGTCAGTGTGTCTCTGAACAGAGAAACATCACAGCAGCAGCACCTTTGGGTTTGACACGCGTAAATCCATGAAGAAGAAACCAGCGGCGCGTGCATCAGCCCTGACGTAAAGAGACGTGGGTAAAGTACAAGTAGAACAGCCTCATTATGTTAACGTCTTTGTATTCTACCGCCATCTAGAGCCTGAATAATGCAACTGCAACACACACCCACACCCACACCCACACACACACACACACACACACACACACACACACACACACACACACACACACACACACACACACACACACACACACACACACACACACTCTTTTGAGCTTTAAGTCATGTTATAATGTTGTTCTCCTCAAAAACAGACCTGGAGTTGTGTTTCGTTTCATTCACACATGTTTGATTAACACTTTATTATTAGTCTGTAACATCTCCAAAGCTCAAAACGCTCTGTTCCACTTTGTGATGTCATGAAGTAGTAGTTTTCAAGTTAACAGCTCCTTTTACCTTTAGTTCAGTAGTAGATTGGCAATTCCAGAGCTATAAGTATCCAGATTATTCTAGAAATAAAGGTGTGTGAAGTTTAAAAACGCTGAGGAGCACTTCCTGTATCACCACACATGATGACATCACAAGGTGGAAAAGAGTGTTTTCAGTTTGAGAGAAAAACTCAGCCTTGTGGCCTTGGTTTGTGTGTTAAACATGTGAGAATGAAACAAAAAACACAACTCCAGGTCTGTTTGTGATGAAACAACATTAGAACAGATCAGAAAACAGAGTAACATGGGACTTTAAGAAGGACTAAGAGGTTGTTTCTATTGTTTTGAAAAATAAAACTGTCTAAAAATGGAAAAAAAGTGCCTCTATATAAACGTGGAGAAAAAAACAGAGAGCACTTTAAACATGAGGCAGAAAAAGATGGACGTGCAGAGGAGCGCGTGCACTGCAGAGTGAAGAATGTGGAGCAGAATGAGCCTGTTTGACCTTCACCTCCAAGTCCTGTAAAGTGAGACCACGACGCCATCTGCTGGTGAAAACGAGACATGCTGCTGAAAATCAGGAGCTGTAGACAGAGGTGAGATTTATACAGATTTGGACATCATTTATACCTTTGTACAGACATACACACGCCTCTCTGTCCAGCTGAGAGCCACACAGAGCCTGGACATTTTTTTAGAGCTAATCTAAAGACCTTATTATTTAGAAAAGCTTATTGTTGATGGTTTTAGCAATTCGTACTGGTTTAAATTTCTTGTTTTATTGTAGCACTCTGAGATTCTATGGAATGAAGAGTGCATTATAAATAAAATGTATTATTATTATTATTATTATTATTATTATTATTATTATTATTATTATTATTATCATTATTATTATTATTATTATTATTATTATCATTCATTATTATTATATTATCATTATCATCATCATTATTATTATTATTATTATTATTATTATTATTATTATATTATTATTATTATTATATTATTATTATTATTATTATCATTATCATTATTATTATTATTGGGCTGGGCTCTCAGGGTCACCTACAATACAATAAAATACAGTTATTTTGTCCATCACTGTACTTTCTGTTACAGTGATGGAGCTGGGCCTGAGGTCAGTACTTCTGATATGGACAGTGCTGGGAAGTACCTGATTACATACACTAAAAATACTTATTCTGATTACTAATTTAGAGTAACTGTAATCTAGTACTTTCATTTGGTGGTATTCAGGATACAGTTACTTTTCTAAAATCTGTGTGTCTGTGATTTTCTGTCTCTAATTATACATAACTAAATGCATCAAAAAATAAAGCTGTTTGTCATTATATTTCATGTTTTTTTCACTATAATAAAAGTATTCAGAGTACTCAGAGCACAGTACTTCTTACAGATATTCTTCCCATCTGCTGTAGATGATTTGCATGTTCACGTTTCAGGCTGATGTGGAGAAAGATTCTGCTGTGACTCAAATGACAAACGTCTCAGTGTTTCCCTCGTCACATCTGACTCCTGCAGTTTGAGACTAAGAAGGACCAGTAGAGGGCAGTGTGGCGCACAGGGCTGATGCTTTTACCATGTCATTTATGTACTCTGACTTCTCATGTTCATGTCATGTGACTCTGACTCCTTATGTTTATGTCATGTGACTCTGACTCCTCATGTTCATGTCACGTGACTCTGACTCCTCATGTTCATGTCATGTGACTCTGACTCCTCATGTTCAGGTCATGTGACTCTGACTCCTCATGTTCATGTCATGTGACTCTGACTCCTCATGTTCAGGTCATGTGACTCTGACTCCTCATGTTCAGGTCACTCTGTCAGGTCATGTGACTCTGACTCCTCATGTTCAGGTCATGTGACTCTGACTCCTCATGTTCATGTCATGTGACTCTGACTCTTCATGTTTATGTCATGTGACTCTGACTCCTCATGTTCATGTCACGTGACTCTGACTCTTAATGTTTATGTCATGTGACTCTGACTCCTCATGTGTGACTCTGACTCCTCATGTCATGTGACTCTGACTCCTCATGTTCATGTCACTGACTCCTCATGATGTCTCTGACTCCTCATGTTCATGTCACGTGACTCTGACTCCTCATGTTCATGTCACGTGACTCTGACTCCTCATGTTCATGTCATGTGACTCTGACTCCTCATGTTATGTCATGTGACTCTGACTCCTCATGTTCATGTCATGTGACTCTGACTCCTCATGTTTATGTCATGTGACTCTGACTCCTCATGTTTATGTCACGTGACTCTGACTCCTCATGTTCATGTCACGTGACTCTGACTCCTCATGTTCATGTCACGTGACTCTGACTCCTCATGTTCATGTCACGTGACTCTGACTCTCTGTTCATGTCATGTGGACTCTGACTCCTCATGTTCATGTCACGTGACTCTGACTGTTCTCATGTTTCATGTCATGTGACTCTGACTCCTCATGTTCATGTCATGTGACTCTGACTCCTCATGTTTATGTCATGTGACTCTGACTCCTCATGTTTATGTCATGTGACTCTGACTCCTCATGTTATGTCATGTGACTCTGACTCCTCATGTTCATGTCATGTCTCTGTGACTCTGACTGACCTCCTCATGTTCATGTCATGTGACTCTGACTCCTCATGTTCATGTCATGTGACTCTGACTCCTCATGTCATTATGTCATGTGATCTGACTCTGATGTCACGTGACTCTGTTCATGTTCATGTCATGTGACTCTGACTCCTCATGTTTATGTCACGTGACTCTGACTCCTCATGTTCATGTCATGTGACTCTGACTCTTCATGTTCATGTCATGTGACTCTGACTCCTCATGTTCATGTCATGTTCATGACTCTGACTCCTCATGTTCATGTGTCATGTGACTCTGACTCCTCATGTTCATGTCATGTGTGACTCTGACTCCTCATGTTCATGTCATGTGACTCTGACTCTTCATGTTCATGTCATGTGACTCTGACTCCTCATGTTCATGTCATGTGACTCTGACTCCTCATGTTCATGTCATGTGACTCTGACTCCTCATGTTCATGTCATGTGACTCTGACTCTTCATGTTTATGTCATGTGACTCTGACTCCTCATGTTCATGTCATGTGACTCTGACTCCTCATGTTTATGTCATGTGACTCTGACTCCTCATGTTTATGTCATGTGACTCTGACTCCTCATGTTCATGTCATGTGACTCTGACTCCTCATGTTCATGTCATGTGACTCTGACTCCTCATGTTTATGTCATGTGTGACTCTGACTCTTCATGTTTATGTCTGACTCTTCATGTTTATGTCATGTGACTCTGACTCCTCATGTTCATGTCATGTGACTCTGACTCCTCATGTTTATGTCACGTGACTCTGACTCCTCATGTTTGAATATAAGATACACAAAAAATATGCATTTATATAGTTATAATTGTATACAGTTTGTCTTACTTCATATATCTGCTGTCTTCTGTGTGTTTATAAAATGTAAAAAGTTGTAAAAATGTCCAGACTTTTGGCAGTTCACTGGTTCTGCAGGTCTCACTTAAGTTTCTAATCTTTCGTAGAACTTAAGGTGAGATAATGATCCACACGTCCTCATCCAGTCCACGTCACAGCGCCCCCTCCTGACCTGTCCAGTCCTCAGCCCTGTCCTGACTGGCCAGTGTCCCTCTGCGCATGCGCAACTCACACAATCTAACTCAAAAACTGTAATTTAAAAAGTGAATTGTGTTCCTCATGGCTGTGCGCAGTTTGCCCTTGTCTTGGGCTTTTGGGAGCTGTGTGTCCGCGCGGAGAGGACACGGCCGCTGCGCGCGTTTTGGAGGACACCCGGGGACAGGGCGTCTCCGAACAGGCGCGTTAAACATGTTCCACCTGCAGGGTGTGTAAAAGAAGCAATTAAAAATGAAAAAAGGGGTTTGGACAAAAGGCTTGAGCCGGGGACCTCCAGGGACCTCCAGAGCGCAGAGCCCGGGACCTCCACAGCTCCGGGGACCTCCAGAGCGCGCAGAGCCGGCTCTTAACTCACAGAGCGCGTTTGGACAGCCCCAGTTCACCCACAAAAACCTGTGTTTCCCGCAGAAATCCAGACAAACTAGATTTCATCAGGCTGTTCCTCATTCTGCGCTTTTGTCAGAACAAGTTAAACCTTTTAGTGCGTAAAAGTGGGTTTTCTACACTGTGTCTGCGCAAATTGGACACCTGTTTTACACAGTTCTCTCCTTGTCGCTCTGTGAAAGCTCCATTTAAAGTCCGTGTAGCTCTTCTGCTCATCGCGCGTCTTTGGGAGGATTTCTGTCTCTCCATCCGTCTATAAATTGACTCCAGTGACCCCAAACATATGCAGTTTACTCGTGCATATGCCCTCCACTTGAGCCCGTTTTTAGAGCGCACAAATAGACGTATGAAATAGTTATTACTCTGGCGTGTTACATCTTGGACATGGAGCACTCTCTGAACTCACCGTGGATCTGCAGCATTTCACGTCCATTTGAACTGAGCCCTTCTGCGGCACGCGGCCTGTGGAGCCCCTCCCCCTCTGCCGCTGTCCACACCGGGACCGTGCGCGCTCCCAGGTCCCATCATGCCCCTGCAGACGGTCACTTGCAGTGTTGGGGAATAACGGAGTTAAACTATAACGATGTAGTTTTTTCACTAACGGAGTAATTTAACTAATTACTTTTCCCAGCGTCCCAACGCCGTTACCGTTACTGACAGTAACATGTGGCGCGTTACTATTACTTCAGTTCACTCTGCTCTTCATCAGAGAATCTCTCAGACGAGGAGCTGCAGCTGTGTGTGTTCTTTGCTGAAAGAGGCTCGGGGGAGAGAGGCTTGTTTGAGATGAGGCGCAGATAATCTCGTGAGAGCGAGGCCGACGGGCCGTGTCTCAATTCACCAAAGTCCCTTCAATGCGCCGCTCGAACGGGGCATTTAAGTCGGACGGTACTTCGACCCGCACTTCGAACAGAACATGGAACGGTGCATTTGGTGAGACACGGCCGCAATTTTTGAGCGAGGCGAGCGCAGCAGCTCCACCGACTGCGGCGCCTGCATGGACTACAAACACTTAATGCATGATGGGAAATGGTGTCCTGTCACACGTGCATTTACAGCTGATTGGGTCCGAGTTGAATTTTGATCAGAAACGTGACACCCTGACGCACGGCGCCTCCTCCTGCAACTTTACACAAACTACTGCCACATATTTGATATGGACATATGTTTTAAATGTGACTGAAAGTCTCCAGGCTGGTGTCACATGTGAATCACTTTAAACAAATACAATATAATTACAATCTGTTAAAGTGAAATAAATGTTAAAAGTTCACGTCTGTTGTGTTTTTATTGTTTTAACATAGTAAGTAACGGCATAGTTACCTTGTCTAGTAACTAGTTACTTCTCCCAAAAAGTAACTGAGATGGTAACTCAGTTACTTTTTGGGAGAAGTAACTTGTAACTATAACTAATTACATTTTTAAAGTAAGATTCCCAACACTGGTCACTTGTCTCCTGCTGAGTCTAAAACCTCGAATGTCACTGAATCAGCGCTGGGATCAGATCAGCCTCAGTGTCCAAACATTTCACTTTCACTCCATTTGTAATGGACGGAGTCAGACGGGACCAGGCCCCAGAGTGACTGTCCCACGTGGAGACAGACAGAGAGACAGACAGTGAGACAGAGAGTGAGACAGAGAGACAGACAGAGAGAGACAGAGAGACAGAGAGACAGAGAGAGACAGACACAGAGACAGAGAGAGAGACAGACAGAGAGTGAGACAGAGAGACAGACAGAGAGACAGACAGAGAGACAGACAGAGAGTGAGACAGAGAGAGACAGAGAGACAGAGAGACAGACCAGAGACAGACCAGAGACAGAGAGTGAGACAGAGACAGAGAGTGACAGAGAGTGAGAACCAGTGGCCCCAGAGTGACAGACCACGAGAGGAGACACAGGACAGAGAGTGAGACAGAGAGAGACAGAGAGAGAGACAGACCAGAGACAGACCAGAGACAGACAGAGAGACAGACAGAGCTAGACCAGAGACAGAGAGACAGAGACAGAGACAGACAGAGAGACAGACAGAGCAGAGAGACTCAGATACTCAAGTAAAAGTATCTAACCAGTGGAGGATGAGTAACAGACTGTAGTTTATGAGCAGAGACAAAACACTTTACAGTACTTTACAGTACTTTACAGTACTTTACAGTACTTTACAGTACTTTACAGTACTTTAGGATCAATGCTATACTATAATATTTATGTTTTTGTCCAGAAGAAGAGCCTGAAAAAGCTTCACTGTGTCACCTGTTTGTCACTGGTTTAACACAAAAAACAACAAAATCAGACTTTAAAAAGAAAAAAACTTAATTTGACTTTGGCTTTAAAATAATACGATGGATGTATTTTAAATTATGTTTGCATCAGTGGTGGAACGTAATGAAGTAAAGGTAATAAAGTACTGTACTTAGGTATCTGTACTTTACTTCAGTACATTTTAAAGTGGATACTTTTTCTTCAGAGCAGTATCTGTACTTTTACTCCACTACAGTTTCAAACTGGACTGAAAAGTAAAAGTATTTTTTATTATAGTTTGAGACCTGCTGAAAAGTCTGAGGTTTATTTTTAACACGTTCATAATTTGAACAAACAAAAATAAACAAATAAAAACAGAAAAAGAAAAAATTGATTCAATTGTTTCTGTTGCACAAAATTCAGCTCAAATCTTGATCAAAATCTCAACATTTGAAGCTTTAAAGACTCAAGATCTGTGAGAAAAACTTTAATTTTTTACTCTTTAAGTGCATTTTTAAACAAGTACTTTAATACTTACACTTAAGTAGATTTATTCAGGTGATACTTTTACTTTTGTAGTTTTATTTTTATTTTTTTGCTTCGGTATCTGTACTTTTACTTAAGTAACAAAGCTGAGTCCTTCCTCCTCCAGTCTTCTGCATGTCCCACTGTCCAGAGCCGAGACGGTCCCGTCTTCTCCTGTTCCGCCGCTAGATGGCAGTGGAAGCACACGTGTCTCACTGCGCCTTTCCCCCAGTGTGGATCAGAGTGAGGACCAACCACAGCAGCCTACAGAGGACAAACTACAGTGGGCAATCTGCAGAGGGCAGCTACAGAGGACAGTCTACAGAGGGCAGACTACAGAGGACAGGCAACAGAGGACAGACTACAGAGGACAGACTACAGAGGGCAGTCTACAGTGGGCAATCTGCAGAGGGCAGGCTACAGAGGACAGGCTACAGAGGGCAGACTACAGAGGATGGACTACAGAGGACAGACTACAGAGGGCAGTCTACAGTGGGCAATCTGCAGAGGGCAGACTACAGAGGGCAGTCTAAATAGGGCAGACTACAGAGGGCAGACTACAGAGGATGGACTACAGAGGGCAGTCTACAGTGGGCACTCAGAGGACAGTCTACAGAGGGTAGGCTACAGTGGGACAGACTACAGAGGACAGACTACAGAGGATGGACTACAGTGGGCAGACTGCAGAGGAGTCTCAGAGGGCAGACAGAGGACAGTCTACAGAGGGCAGACTACAGAGGGCAGACTACAGAGGGCAGACTACAGAGGATGGACTACAGTGGGCAATCTGCAGAGGGCAGGCTACAGAGGACAGACTACTGAGGACAGTCTACGGAGGGCAGTTTACAGAGGACAGTATGCAGAGGACACTTTACAGAGGACAGTCTATGGAGGGCAGGCTACAGAGGACAGACTACAGAGGGAAGTCTACAGAGGGAAGTCTACAGAGGACAGTCTACAGAGGACAGACTACACAGGACAAAATGAGGTGCATATAAAAAGCTGAGTGTGCAGGGTCCTTCATTTAGACTCTAGACACACCACCGCTTCAAACACAGTGTGACATTTTTGGGACATTCTTGTGTGGACAAGATCTACACCTAAAACTTGTAAATTGTAGGATAATTAATATGTCTTTGAATAGGCTGTTTGAATAAAAAAAATTAAATAAATAAAAATTAAATAAATAAATAATGAAAACAGGCACATTGTTCTAGTCAGTAGTACATTTGGAGCAGTAGTGCAGGAACCTCAGTGTGAGCAGAACTACACTGGTAATAATATAATAAAAACACTCAAACCCTTTGTGTTTTTGTCCTAAGTTAAAGTAAATGTGTCTAAAGTAAATGTGGTTTATAAGAAAAGAGATACAGACTTAACACGTTTATTTCAGTGAGGCCAGAGCCATGTTCCTGTTTTCGTGCTCAGTGAGTTAAAGACTGTTCTATTTGTTTTATTATTTTTACAGCTGATAAAACAATAGTGCAGAAATGAGCCTGTGTGTGTTATTGTGTGTTATTGTGTGTTATTGTGTGTTACTCTGTGTGTTACTCTGTGTGTTATTCTGTGTTTTACTCTGTGTTATTGTGTGTTATTCTCTGTGTTATTCTGAGTTTTATTCTGTGTGTTATTGTGTGTTACTCTGTGTGTTATTCTGTGATATTCTCTGTGTTATTCTGTGTTTTATTCTGTGTTTTTCTGTGTGTTATTCTGTGTTTTTCTGTGTTTTATTCTGTGTTATTCTGTGTTACTCTGTGTGTTTTTCTGTGTGTTATTCTGTGTTTTTCGGTGTTTTATTCTGTGTTTTTCTGTGTTATTCTGTGTTTTTCGGTGTGTTATTCTGTGTTATTCTGTGTATTATTCTGTGTTATTCTGTGTGTTATTCTGTGTGTTTTTCGGTGTTTTATTCTGTGTTTTTCTGTGTGTTTTTCTGTGTTTTTCTGTGTGTTATTCTGTGTTTTCTGTGTTTTATTCTGTGCTTTTCTCACCGAGGACGCAGATGACGTCACCACGTTCAATCACCACATTCTATAGATGACGTCACACCGCTCTGCAGGACAGTGTGACGTCATGCAGACGAGGGGCACGTGGTGGAGGGAGGTCGGATGGTTAAACTGCAGATTTGTGTCACTGATATAGAAACGATCAGGTTTAATATGTGTTTGAATATTTACCTTTTGGATATTTGTGCAGAAAAGTCCGTGTGATCCACAGAGAAAAGTAAAGTGTCCCTCCGTGTGGGGGTAAAAGTAAAGTGCCCCTCCGTGTGGGACTATGACATCATCACACTCCGGACTGTGCAGTAAACAGGAGTGAGTCTAAGAAGGCCTGAGAACGGCGTTAGAAAACACAGGTGCGGGGGCTCCAGTTAAGCTGCTCAGCCCTCTGTCCACTCAGTGTGCACGAGGCGAGAGATCACAGCCTGCCCCCTCCACACACAGCCCCCCCACACAACCCCCCCACACACACACCCCCCACACACTCACACATGCAGGCTGAAGTATGTGCACATGCGCGGGGGGTGCTGTGTGCGCTTGAGTAGGCAGAGTTAGGTTGCTTTCATGCCATGCTTGTTTTAAAAAGATGAGGCTTGTGCGATGGCAGCCTATAGGCCTCTAATCAGCATTAGGCCGCTCTGTCCTTAACCCTCCGCCCTGCGCTCGGACCTGGCCCTGAGAGCATGATCTCATCTGTCTGTACACACTCTGTGCTCGGTGTAATGGACGCGCCGTGACCTTCGGCGTGGGCTGCAGTGGAGTAAATATATAATAAATATATAATAAACATATAGAGCTCAGCAGGAGCAGCGCTGTCCGCTCAGCACCTGTGTACGGGACGCTCTGGATTTGATAATTATACACTGAGATAATGGTCCACCCAGAAGAGTGGTTTAAATGATACGCAGCAAATTGTGTTAAATATGTTTCAGAAAGAGTTGAAACGATGAAAACGCGCGGGGCCTGTGTTAAAGTCGCACGTTTGAATAATAATGTAATATCTTTCATTTATCCTCAAACACATTTACACCGCCTCACCTCCAGGACCAGGACCAGTCTGTGAGAGTGAGCAGGGACCCGCTGCTCCTCGGCTGCGCGAATGAGAAAAGTGTGCCCAGTTAACCGGGAAATGCGAGAGAAACGGGGAAACAAACGTGGAAACGCGCGCTCTGCTCCTGGAACTGCGCGTAAATGTTTAACTAAAACAACAGCGGCATGAGTCAAAGTTACAGGGCAAACGTGTCATTCCTGGATGTATTTTATTTTGCTTATTATGATAATTATTTGTATTATTAGACAGGCCGCTGCGTGTTTTAACTCCAGAGCCCGTGTCCAGACAGATCCACTTCTGGATAAAATAATAATTGTTTTGAGGTTTTTTGTGTGTTTTGTTTGACACTCTCTCTCCCTTTCCCTTAGGTGCTTTTTGCACACCAGGCCAACATTGTAAATAAGAATTTGTTCTTAATGTTTTGCCTGGCAAAATAAAGGTTATAATAATAATAATAAACGGCAGAGACGCGCGCACCGCGAATAGAGGAGAAAAACATGGGCCTCGCTATTGTCGCTCTTCGTGTAAGTATCACACACACGGATTACTCTTTGCTTAGTTCTTTTGTCTTGTGATCCATATGTGAGCTGACAGATCACGAACACGAGCTCCCCCACTGTTAATGACCCCACTCTGCAACAGATAGACTCACACTTGTGCCTGCTCCTCTCTGGCCTACATATGTGTCTACCTGTTTACACAAGCCCCGCGCGCCTCAGCACTGATCCAGTCTGGAGAGGTTTTACGCACACGTCTGGCACAGATTTGTGCGTCGCTTTGTGGTGTTAAAAGTTTCTCAAGCGATTTCCCCGATGTTCAGAATAAGTTTTTTTGCAGCTCAGTCGCCTCTGATGCCAGTGGCTTTAATGAATGTAACGCTGCACAAATGAAGCCTATTCACGTCTTGTTTTGTATTCATGAGTCTCTTATCCGCGGCTCCATCTCTCACATATAACTCTAATCCTCGTGTCCTCTTTTGCCGATAAAATGCTCTTCAGTTTACGATTAATTTCATCTCAATCAGAGCCGGGACTTGTCACATCCAATAAAACTTGTGGAGAAGTGGGGGGTGTGATAAGCGGCTGGTGCGGCGCGGGCTCCCGGCCCCTCGGTGCTCGTGATAGGGCCTATCTGTCTCTGACAGGCCGCTTTACCACCCGAGATGCTTTAAAATATCGCACAGATTCGGTTCATGTGCGGTGGGTTGGGGTCTACAGGGGTCCAGTGCGCATTAGACATGCGCAGTTTTCTGTTTTGATTGGTCTGAAAAAAAAGTTATGCATAAAAATAGGTTTTAAACCGGAGCCTGGACGTGTCCTTCATCCACAAGTCTACACCCAGTTTATAATTACAAAACACAAAGCGTGAAACCATTATTTGGATTCTAGAAATACGAAAACACTGAGAAAAACAAACATTAAGTGTATTTATAAAACCAGCCGCGAGAGCCGTGAGAGCCGTGAGAATGTCAAA
Organism: Periophthalmus modestus; assembly: GCA_019594935.1. Lineage (NCBI taxonomy): Eukaryota > Metazoa > Chordata > Actinopteri > Gobiiformes > Gobiidae > Periophthalmus > Periophthalmus modestus. Next base: position 32,583,808 of record JAIEZT010000441.1, read on the forward strand.
CGATTCTTCAAACTAAAAATATTGTTGCATAAAGTGAGCGCCATGTTCTAATCACCCAGAGCACAGAAATAACTCATTTACTGTTGGATCATTCAGTGGCCTGATATAAAAGGACCGCGCGTAAAATACGCGCGGGCCTCTCCAAAACTCTGCTCTATGTTTAAAACTTGTGCAAAAGTTTTGGCCACACTCTTCTAGTTTTGGTTGCAGCAAAACTGAGTTCTTGTAACTGTGTCCTGTGGCAGATCTGGTGGAATAATTGGGGAGGGATTTAGACAGAAAGGACCGCAGGAGAGAAAGCCTTTTGGAGGGGAAATGGTTCTCTACCGCGGAAGAAAAGCTCCTTTCAGCGGGTTACAAAGAGAGCCCGGGACAAGGAGGAGTTCCCTCGTGATTAGCCCATTTAATGGCGCGTTTACTTAATTTCTGTATTCAGTGGCAACGGTAAACAAAAGGGAAATAGCACTCACGGTTTGAGTGCGCAGAGCTGATATTTATCAAATACATAGAATGTGATAGAAGCATAACCACAGGCCTGGCATCAGTGTTTCTGCGTTTGGATCAAATATAAAAGAAGCAAACGCGACACAAACTGCACGAGCTGCAGCTGTAAAATTTACACCAATATTTAAATTTGACTCCAGAGGTCACGTGAGCATAATGCACATCCAGTGATGGGCCACGCGCGCGTTTAGCCACTTATCCACTCTGCGTAAAGTTATTCACGTCCCTGTGCGTAAAGTTATCCACGTCCCTGTGCGTAATCAAACTTATCCACGTCCCTGTGCGTAATGGACAGACACATGCACAGATGTACAGAAGAGTGAGGTTGTATTTGAATGTGAGCCGTATCACTACAATAAGCACAGTCAGAAGTATAAAGAGCTGAGGACACGCGGACCGGGGACGCTCCAAATGTTACAACAAAACATGATTTAAATCCTTTGGAAACAAAACCACGCGCCCAAAACGCCACAGAGCAGAAACAATATTAGATTTGACAAATATTTTATGTAGGAACACCAAGTCAAGAAAAGTGAGGGAGGGATAGAAAAGAGAGTGAGGGAGGGATAGAAAAGAGGAGGAGACGAGAGGCCGATAATTATGTACAGTCATATTTCTACACGTATCTTACAGGGCGGGAGGATGAGCGCATTATTTAAGATATACATAATTCAATATAAAATTTTGAAAATAAAAATAAAAATCTGATACAGTCATCGACATTTTTTGAACATAGACCCCACACAGGCAGTGACAGAGGAGGAGGAGGAGGAGGAGGAGGAGGAGAGGAAGGTGCTTCAAATGATTGTCTGATGAACATAAAGTAAACGCAGGTCTCATCTGCGGGTCATGGGCCACGTGAGCTTCACCGATTTTCAACTGACAAAAATAAAAAAAAAATAGAACATCAAAATCAAACTGAGACAAACACCAAGAGGAAGAGTCCCTCCTGCTCCAGCCTGACGCGCGGCTGCTGTCCAGATGCAAATGAGGAACCAAAAAAGTCAGATGTCATGCAGAAAGTCTGGTGATGGTGACGTGGGGATGAGAGGAAGAGGAGGAGGAAGAGGAGGAGGAGGGGATCCTTTGAAAGCGCTTTAATAAAAACACGTGCTTTATCTCTTTTAATTTTAATACTTATATGAACCAGTCCGTTTTTTCCTCCGCGGGATTGAGTCTTTTTTTCGCCTCAGGTCCATCGTCCCGGGGGTAAATATTTCTCTTTTGTTTTGGGTTTTTCTTGTGCGTATCATACGTCGCACTCCGAGTCGCTGGATGTGACTGACAGGATGGACGTGCCCGTGTCCACGCGCTCTGTCAGGCTGGACACGCTGGTGGTGGGACTGGCCGCGGTGGAGGGCGACTCTGCGGAGCTGTGAGGAGTGAGGCCCGCCTCGGACAGGGACCTCATGCCGCTCGGTCCTATTGCTTGGTGCTGGAGCCTGGACAAGGAGCGGGGCGGGTGGGCAGGGAAGAAAAAAGCAAAGGGAAGGTTGAGAGAAATGGCAATTAGACCCGCGAGACCCCCCTCTCCCCCGTGTCCTCCCCCCGTGTCCCCCCCTGTCCCCCCGTGTCCCCCCTCTCTCTCCCTCCGCGCGGCCAAAATAAGAGGTTCACACTGGCCTTTTCTTCCCCTGCGCCGGCCCCAGCCCCGCGCGCTTTAACCACAGCCTCAGCACAAACACAGCTCTGGACTCTCTCTGGACTCACTCTGGACTCTCTCTGGACTCTGGACTCTCTCCTGACTCTGGACTCTCTCTGGACTCTCTCTGGACTCTCTCTGGACTCTCTGGACTTTCTCTGGACTCTCTCTGGACTCTGGAGTCTCTCTGGAGTCTCTCTGGAGTCTCTCTGGACTCTCTCTGGACTCTGGACTCTCTCTGAAGTCTACCTGGACTCTGGACTCTTTCTGGAGTCTTCCTGGACTCTCTCTGGACTCTCTCTGGACTCTCTCTGGAGTCTCTCTGGACTCTCTCTGGAGTCTTTCTAGACTCTGGAGTCTCTGGAGTCTCTCTGGAGTCTCTCTAGACTCTGGAGTCTCTCTGGACTCTCTCTGGACTCTGGAGTTTCTCTGGACTCTGGACTCTCTCTGGACTCTCTCTGGAGTCTCTCTGGACTCTGGAGTCTCTCTGGACTCTGGAGTCTCTCTGGACTCTGGAGTCTCTCTGGACTCTGGAGTCTCTCTAGACTCTGGAGTCTCTCTAGACTCTGGACTCTCTCTGGACTCTCTGGACTCTCTCTGGACCCTCACACTCTGGATCAGACTCTTGGTTTGGATTAGGCCAAGTGGTTCTGTTTTAAATATAAAATAAACGCGCAAAATACCAACAGTAATAACACCAAACCACAGCACACACACACACACACACACACACACACACACACACACACACACACACACACACACACACACACACACACACACACACACACACACACACACACACACACACACGTTTGTGTTGAAATGTTGTTGTTTTTGTTTTGTTTTTTTAGGTTTACTTTTTTATTTTTTTTTGTTTTACTTATTTATGTTTGCAATTCTTATTATTATCACCATCATCATCATCATCATCATTATTATTATTATTATTATTATTATTATTATTATTATTATTATTATTATTATTATTATTATTATATATTTAATTATCATTATTATTATTGTTGTGATTATTTTATTATTATTTTCCAGTCATCATGGCTCTGATCTTTATTCTGCCCAAAAGAAAAAATAAACAACAAAATAAAAAACACAGATTTAGTTTCAGATTTTAAGCCTCGAGCTTCAGTCATTTTAAAAGAGCCGGATCTTCTGTCGTCTCATAATAATAATAATAATAATAATATGATGATAATAATAATAATAATAGTAAATAGAGCCGTGTGAGAGCCGGATCTGCTCGGTTCATGAGGCTTAGACCAGAGTGTTTCTAATAAAAGGCAGTGACTCTGACATGTCCCGGGCTCAGGCTTTAATCCGCCGCTTTTGTTCAGATAAATCATCATTTTATCAGATGCAAAATGAAATCCTTGGACCCTGTTTTAAGTAAAAAAAATAAATAAATAAAAATAAAAAATAAACAAAACCCAAGAATATACAAATTTTATATTATCTTCTAAAATAAATATTATGTTTTTTTAATAATAATAATAATAATAATAATAATAATAATAATAATAATAATAATAATAATAATAATAATCTACATTAAATCATTTTTATATTATTATTATTTTTACATTGACCTATATTTGACATAAATTCCTGTGTGTCTGTAACACTGATATTTTCTTATTTCTCAGTTGTTTTTTTCTTTGACTTTTTCTTATGAAACTGACCTGGAACTGAACCTGAAACTGGTTTGTGTCACGCGTTTATGGAGAAAACTCAGACACGTTCAGACTCTGGTGTAGAATAAACTCAGACACGTTTAGACTCTGGTGTAGAATAAACTCAGACACGTTTAGATTCTAGTGTGGTGTGTTTTATAGTGATATTTGGAGCAGAATCCTCTTGTTTTGGCCTCTCTCTCGCAGCGCGGCTCTGTCTCTGTTTCGCCCCGTGGCGCGCGCTGTTTTCTCTGTTTTGTCATTTTCTGTTTAGTAGAAAATGTCTTTGTATTTCGTGTTTTAAAGTAAATCCCGTGCGTCCAAAAGCAGCACACAGAGCCACACACAGAGCCACACAGAGCCACACAGAGCCACACAGAGCCACACTCACCTGTTTTTCGCCGCCGCGGCTCTGTCTCGTTGTCTCCGGTTTTTAAACCAGTTTCCGACCTGTGTGGGAGTGAGTCCTGTGGCTTGAGCCAGTTCCCTTTTCTTACTGGGGTTTGGATACGGGTCCTGAAGGTACCACTCTCGCAGCAGACTACGTGTCCTCTCTTTGAAACAGTGCGTCTTCTGCTCCCCGTCCCAGATGGTTCGAGGCAGAGGAAACTTCTTCCTGACGCGGTACTTGTCCACGGGTCCGAGCGGGCGCCCGCGCAGCTTCTCGGCCTCTTGGTAGTGCGCCTCCAGCCACATGGCCTGCAGCTTCCCGTGCGAGTCTTTAGTGAACTTGTGGTTCTCTAGGATGTGGTAGAGGTCTCTGAAATTCCCCGTGTGGAAGGCGACGACGGCCCGCGCGCGCAGGATGGACTCGTGCTTGTTGATCGCTTCGCATGCTCCCGGTGCCACGGGGAGAGACCAGAGGAACCGGCCCAGGCGCTCGATGTCCCCGGTCTCCTCCAGCGTCTCGCAGACGCTCGCCACCTGCTCCGGGGAGAAGTTGAGGGTCGGCAGCTGAAACATGGACAAGTCTTCTGGAGACCTGGCGGAGGGAGCGCTGTTCGCCAGGAGCAGAGGGCGATCAGCGAAGTTTGGCAGGAAGAAATGGGAGGGATAAAGCTCTAAAGGCGATCTGAAAACCATGGAAATGACCTGAGAGAGAAAGAAAATTATCGAGAAAAGGGAAAACCCAAAAAATACGCCAAGTAAAAAAGGTTGAATGATTCAATGGCTCTCGCCTAATGACACCAGCCTCATAATATCTACCCCCTAAATCCGCCGCTGAGTGTAGCATTGAAACATTTTGTTTCCCTTTTCTATTGGTCTTCTTGGTGTCGTTGTAACGTTGTCATGGCAGCCCTGCCAATCACTGTCAAGCGTGCCAATCATTAGCCAGTACGTAGCGCGAGGCTTTCACCACTTGTGCCGCGCGCACAGGGGGTTATCAGAGAGTCGGATCTCCACAGCAACCCTCCCACCGCAGCGCGCGCATCAGCCACAAGCCAATGCTCGTATCTGCTGAATGGAATGAGCAATTAGAGGGAGGAATATTATTGCGATCTTAACGAGGCTCGTTAAGGCTAAAGGAGATATAGACTGGATCCTGCGGAGTGGGAGGGAGCTGCGTTAAAGGGACACGCGGACACTCACTTTAAATCCATATTTAAAGAAAAATGATTTTTCATTTGTTTTGGTGAGATTTACTTTGTTTTTAAAGTGTAAACTTCACATTATTTCATAATTCGGCTGTGGATTTAGTGACTGGACGCGTTATTATTATTATTAGAAACTTAAAATTGTTTTTTTTTATTTTATTTTTTTTCATTTATTCCTGGACATCAGCCCTGAGCCCTTTGCTCCTCACGGCTCTGACTCTCGGTGCATGTGGATCCCAGAGGCTGCTCAGGCTGCTGCTGTGCCCAGCGCAGCCTGTGGGCGCCTCCTCTGCCCTGCGCCTCCTCTGCCCTGCGCCTCCTCTGCCCTGCGCCTCCTCTGCCCTGCGCCTCCTCTGCCCTGCGCCTCCTCTGCCCTGCGCCTCCTCTGCCCTGCGCATCCTCTGCCCTGCGCATTATTTCTTCGTTGAAACGTGTCGTTCAGAGCCATTATCCGTGTCACGAGTTGATTAAACACAGATCTTGGAGGTTTCTTGGAGGTTTAGTTGGAAAAGTGATTTTCTATCGGCGCTGGTCTTTGAAGCCACCTATTTGTCAGTGAGCTTTGATTGGGAGGTCGGGCCTCTCATTAATACCATTAGTATTGGAATCAAATGGTAGCATGAAAAGCTTCTTGGGACATAAAAGCAGTTTGGCGCATTGATGTGCGTCAGGACACGGTGCGCAGTCACAGGACTGGACTTAGAGCTGCCGCGGTGTGATTTTCATGTTTATGGCTAAAGTGGTTTCATATTTAGACAGGGCTTACGGGGTGTTAAAACAGTCAGTCCAATCCAAGGAGAACAGGGCCCACATTGTGAAAGGGCCGTGTACAAGACGCAGCATCTAGACTTGTCTTAATCCGTCTTCAATAAAGCTGACATAATGATCCTAAGCCCCTTTCCACAAAATCATTCAGGAATTCTAAACTTTTCCTAGCGCCCTTTGCACATTCTCCCCCTGCCACACGGTCCCCGAGCTGAGCCTCAGTGTCACTCTTTTATTACACTTGTTTCTTCAGGTTTATTTTATGATATGCACAGTTCATATATTTTAATACATGACATTTAGAAGTGAGCTGCGTCCGTGCGGCTCCTGTGTCTGTGCGTAAAGCAAACACAGGCTTTAGGGTCAGGAGTCTGTGTTTTTACTGTGATGCTGTGTCTCAGGATCAAACTGTCCGCGCCCAACGAGGACTAACTCCAAGTGGCACTTGAATTAGTCCTGTTGCAAAGGGCCGTGGGCTGGAAGTAAGATTTGAAGTCAGGGGGTTTGATCCCTCTGTCCCCCGGTGTCTGCTGATGTCAAACAAGCACAACCCTGGACTCTAAAGGCACCAGGAGCTGTTCTCATGGAGGACAGGGCCAGTTTTCTTCTCTCTGCGCCTTTTTAAGTTGAAATTAAAATATATATATAACTGGACACGTGTTTACTGACTTTTTATGTTCATTAATCTGCTCGAAATAAATAAATAAATGATAAAAAATAATAGTAAGCCTCATCTTTGTCAGACTGGGGCGGTGCAGGGATGTTTTGGGTGATTTTATGGTCACATTTCTCTGCGTAAAAGTGTTGAGGAGCAGCTCGGAAATCGCATCTTTAGAAAGTGGAGCTGAAATGTAAAACCTGAATGGGGATTGAAAGAAAAGCCACTCGCAGTTCACATTCTTTTACATGGCTTTTGTTTACGTTAAGCGCGTAATTAACACCCCCCAAACAAGTTTATTCACCTGCGTAATGGTGTGTTTATCCCAGGGTTTTGTGAATGTTCGGAGCAGCGGGGGACGCGCTCTCAATGCGCATGGAGCGTTTGGAGGAGTCTGGGTTTTACTCCAGCCAAAGTCCAGAGAGGAAACACACAAACAGCTCTGCGCCCGGAAGTCTCATGTATGGAGCCAGCTCTCACACTCAGGACAGACACAGGGGCCTGCTCAAAAAACACAAGAAATAAAGACAAATCCGTGGATATTTTAGTTGTTAAAAAGTTGTTTGGAGGCCTTTGTGCTGAGGGAAGTTTTAAATGTTTGCCACTTCTCACCACAGACCAAACTGACAGTATTTTCTTCGTATTATTATTATTATTATGTTCATCTTGTTCCAATAAGGAGAGCAAATAAACAAAGCAGATGTTACGTCATGTGGCGGAGTGAGAGAGGGATGAGAGGAGAGGACAGATGGGAGAAAGAAAAGGTGTAGACTGTAAAAGGTTCCATGTAAAGAAAGGAGCAGAGAAAAGTTGTGCTTTTGTCTTGAGACTCCCTCATTGACCCTATAGTTTAGTTGTGGTTTGGACTCGAGCCTCCCTCATTGACCCTGGTTTGTCAGAGGCTGGTCACACAGCAGCGCACACCTCCATGGCACGTGAAGAGGCGCCTCCGCTCCAGCCCGGACTCAGAGCGCGCGGATGGAGCCAAACTGGTGCGTAACAGACGCTTTTAAACCCGGATTCTACTTCAAATTACACCGACTTTTTGTATTATGATATATTTATTTAAATTGATCATCTTTAATACGTTTTTGCTGCTATTTCCTTTGACTCGTTCCTCATAAAACAGATTCGTTACCGTTTTTCTGCTGTTTTGCCGCGCGCTTTGTTCGTGGAGATGACACTTGCTGTTGCGCTGTTCATCCTTTTCTCTCCATCCGCGCGCAGCTGCTTCAAATAAATGAAAATTAGCTTTTTTTTTTTTTTTAAATTCTAAAATGCGACTTTCTGCGCCCACGTGTCACTTATCTGTGCGTAACGCGTGGCTCCAGTGAAATATTGTCCCCGCTCGGTGTTTTTGCGCGTCCGGTTTGTGCCGCTGTAAAACACGTGTGATGCTCAGGACCAGGCGCGCGGTTCCACCGTCCCACCGCGCTCTGGGCACGGAGCACACACGCGCTCCCGCTGCACTGTAAAAATAAATATGAGGGAATTTTGCAGCAATCAGAGGAAAACGAAGAAACACGTGAAATATTAAAACATTTCAGCCGATTTTCTGCTGCTCAGGGTCAAGTTACATCCGGACAGTTTAGAGATTTAATCAAAAATAGTCAGTAAAATCATTAAAACAATAATAAACCCATTCACATATTCTTCTTTTTTCTTCTTTTCCCTGTCTCTTCTTCTTGTCATTTTGCAGTTCGCTGAGGACAGGGCTCAGGTTCAGTCGCGCTCAGGATTTCAGGACTTTTATCCCTCTTTCCTCTGTTACATTTCTGTTTACCGTTTGCATTAGGTTAATCACGCTGTAGCCTAATTATCCAGGCGTCATGCGTAATGGCACGTGCGTAATGGTGAAACAATAACGCGATAAACTCACAAACGGTGATGTGGTTTGGAAATATGGTGCCAACTTGAACAGATTTCTTTTTCCAAAGGTTTGTGTCTGTGCTCTGCCCCTCTACAGGTCCCCTCCCTCCTTTTATTGTTTTTATTGTGTGCTCTCATTAGGGGGACTTCCTGGCAGGACTGGGCGCTTGTGTCGGAGCTGTCCAATCAGAGTATTTACACGGGTTGTTAGCGACAGTTAATGAGGGCTCCTCCCCAGGCCGCTAGAGAAAGGCGCCTCGACATTAAGATTTACCTTGTGTCAACTCGTTACTTCTAATGAACCTACTGCAAAAAGCTCCGGCTCTCAATGGAGCCGCGCGCCCGGATCCGGAGCAGAGAGTGGCGCTGCAGAGGGCTCCTGCGCCCCTTCCTCCTGCGCCCCTTCCTCCTGCGCCCCTCTCTCCCTCGCCCCTCTCTCCCGCGCTCAGTGTGGTGTCTTTTTCAGCAGGTCAGACTGTGCCTTATGGACATGTGGGGGAGCGCATGGTCTAAATAAACGGGGAGTGTCCTAAGATTTGAACTATATTAAAAGTGGTATGTTTCTCTTTTTGTAGTAACTGAAATGAAGTGCGCAGAGGAGATGGACGGTGCTGGAAACAAAACGTGTTGTATCATAAACCTGATGTCTCCATTGTTCAGTGAATGAGGCTTGACATGTCAGATTATTGCCTCAGTAAAAGTTCACTATAATCACTCCCCCTCACTCATCCCTCCCTCCTCCATCCCTCACCTCTTCCTCCCTCCTCCCTCCTCCCTGGCCTGCAGTGTGGCTTCTTGAGCCGCATCAGAGACACATCACTGCGCCTCCATTCAGGTACAAAACTGGAGGAGTTTGGTGTAACTGAAGTCGACTCGAGCCCACAGAGACACTCAGTCAGTTCTGATGCTCCTCTGACTGGGACTTTACCTTTCAGCACACCTGCAGCACAGAGGACACAGAGGACAGAGGACACAGAGGACAGAGGAGAGAGGACAGAGAGGACAGAGAGGACACAGAGACACAGAGGACACAGAGGACACAGAGGACAGAGGACAGAAACAGAGGACACAGAGGACACAGAGGACAGAGAGAGAGGACAGAGGACAGAGAGGACACAGAGGACAGAGAGGACACAGAAGACACAGAGGACACAGAGGACAGAGATGACACAGAGGACAGAGGACACAGAGGACACGCTCATCTGGAATGAAAAACTAGTTTACAAAACCGTTACCAAAGTACCAAACATGATCCTAGAGCCTGTTTGTGTGAAAGCGCGACTTTAAACCCAAATGAGCTGCTCTTTTCCTGAGCTGAGCCGCGCCGCGGTCCCAGGAGGAGCAGCGCGCAGGGGCCATGGCTGGAGGAGGCCTGCTCACTCTTCCAGGTAGATGGTTTGATCTGGAGACAGACGATGAGAAGTGTAATGGGCGCCCCGGGGTTTACATATGATGCTCACCTCCTCAGCCCCATGTAAACTGTAGGCCTTTAGCTCCATGTAAACCGCAGGCCTACAGCTCCATGTAAACCAGGCCGCATCCACGTACACTGTAGTCTTTAGTCCATGTAAACCGTAGGCCTACAGCTAGTAAATAGGCCCAGCTCTATGTAAACCCGTAGGTCCAGCCGCATGTAAACAGGTAGATTACATGTGTGATGCCCCCGTCTCACCCAGGCGCCCGTGTCACCCGTAGGTCTGTAGGATCCACCCTCTTGTACAGCAGAGGCCTACAGGATCCCGCGTTTAGAGACAGAGAGGCCAGTGTCAGTGGAGAACTGTCATCAGCATCAGTACAATGATGGATTTATCAAAAAAAGAAAAAAGATGTTTTGGATTTGACTGTCAGGGCTGGTTAAGCGCTTTTACGCACGAGGAGGAGCGGGGGAGACGGGCCTTTAGCCCGGTGTCACAGCCAGTGACAAGCCGCAATTAGCCCGGCTGACACGCGCTAATGTGCGGAATACGAATCTGTGACAGCGCATGCGCACAAGTAGCTCTCATTTTATCCAGAGCCTCCAAAACCTGCAACTGTCCAACGAGACCGACTTATCTGTGTTATATGTATATATTATATCATCTCTCTGTTATATAATAGACTCATTATATATCATATAATATGTCTGTTATATAAATTATAGAAAGAAAAGAGAAGAAAACAGAGGTATTTTATTAACACTAAGCAGCTCAACACTTTATTGTTTCTATTTGATGAGGTTCAAACTTTACACAAACCTCCATCTGTTTTTGACTCTGTTTTTTGCACTTTTTAACATCACTCCACATGACTGCGCGTTTAGCCCCGAGTCAAGTTTGAATCTGCTCTGAAGTGGAAAAGAGGTGAGCCGTGTCAGACTCGTTCACTCATTCACTGAGCGAGAACGGCAGATATTCAGAAGTTAGACTCAAGTGTGGCCCATGAGTCTCAGTGTAAATAATAATAATAATGTAAATGAGACAGACTCAAACCTGAGGCTCTGCAGAACTCTCACTTTGACCAACATCATGTTCAACTTAGGTTCTGTTTAAAATCAACTTGTTTTTATTTTAATCACTAATAATGTGTCGATGTAACTGTTTATGTCAGAGCTTCATCTGCTGCTGATGCTGTTTTTATTATTCTACCTGGAGCAGTTTTAAGTAACAAATTGGTGGCAGTTAGAGGCAGGTGAGGGCGCAGCAGCCAATCAGAAAAATGAGGCACGTGAACAGTTTAAAGTTTACAGAGATGAAACAGGTACAATAAAAAAGACACATTATTAAAAGAAATCCTCATGACCAAGAATCAAACATGTCGCAGTTCAGTCTATGGCTCTGCTGATGTAGATTTAGAACAGGCCTCACCTTTCCTAAACAGTCCACATGTTTCTAGTCTTAAAATAATGGTCAAACTTTACCAGAAAATCTGATTAAATCTTTTTCTTCTGGATCCTAAATGTGGCGACTTACTGTATAAACCACAGACCATAGAACACAGCTCTGAGCTTCAGGACAGTGCTTTGGATCAGAGTTGGGAGCCCAGTGCGCCGCCCACGGTCTGCTACTGACACCAGAATGTGTCAGCCGCATGTGGCTCAGAGGAAGCTGCAGGAGCCGTGGAAGCACGAGCATCTGAGCCTCACGCCAAAAAGACTCATATAGAAAACAAAAGAGTGTCTTATATTCAAGTTACTTAAGTTTGAGTAAAATCCGCTGTCTGTATGATTCTGGGAGCAGTGGAGGGCTCTGGGTGAGGAGCTGTGGGTGAGGAGCTCTGGGTGAGGAGCTGTAGGTGAGGAGCTCTGGGTGAGGAGCTCTGGGGGAGGATCTCTGGGTGAGGATCTCTGGGTGAGGAGGCGCTCTGGGTGAGGATCTCTGGGTGAGGATCTCTGGGGGAGGATCTCTGGGTGAGGATCTCTGGGTGAGGATCTCTGGGGGAGGATCTCTGGGGAGGATCTCTGGGGGAGGATCTCTGGGGGAGGAGTTCAGGGTGAGGATCTCTGGGGGAGGATCTCTGGGTGAGGATCTCTGGGTGAGGATCTCTGGATGAGCGCTCTGGGTGAGGATCTCTGGGTGAGGATCTCTGGGTGAGGATCTCTGGGTGAGGATCTCTGGGTGGAGGATCTCTGGTGAGGATCTCTGGGGAGGATCTCTGGTGAGGATCTCTGGGTGAGGATCTCTGGATGAGGATCTCTGGGTGAGGATCTCTGGTGAGGATCTCTGGGTGAGGATCTCTGGGTGAGGATCTCTGGGTGAGGATCTCTGGGTGAGGAGTTCTGGATGAGGATCTCTAGGTGAGGATCTCTGGGTGAGGATCTCTGGGTGAGGACTCTGGATGAGGCGCTCTGGGTGAGGATCTCTGGGTGAGGATCTCTGGGGGAGGATCTCTGGGTGAGGATCTCTGGGGGAGGATCTCTGGGTGAGGATCTCTGGGTGGCAGATGTCAAAGCGCACTGGAGATGTTTATGTTTGACTGCTTTATCCTCCATTATCCTTGTGCACATCAAACATTCATGTGTGGCAGCTGTGTGTGTGCGCGTCTCCTGCGGCCGCTTCAGTCTCGTCTTAACCTCTCCACACTTCACCTGTTCTTCTCACACTCTCACCGAAGGAGAAAAATAAGGCCACACTGATTTATGACGTGACTGTCTCATACCACAGAGCCACAGATCCACTGGAGCAGAACGAGACAATCAAACACTGAATTAAACATGAACGACTCACTCTGCAAAATATACATTATCCACATTATCCGGCCCATGTACAGCCTCCTACATGACACACACAGGCCTACATGACCTACACACAGGCCTACATGACCCACACACACAGGCCACACATCCACACACACACACTACACACACACACAGGCCTACACACACACACACACAGGCCTACATGGCCCACACACACACACAGGCCTACACACCCCCTGTATGGTGTATTCTGTAGGCCTATGCATGTTGTATGTTTTACTCTGTAGGCTTAATTATGGTGCATGTTGCATTATGTAGGCTTATGCATAATATGCTTTGTAGGCCTATATACACAGCCCCTGTTGTATTCTGTAGGCTTTATAATTTGTATTTGTAGGTTTATGTCTACTGTATTGTGTAGGTGTATGTATATTGTATTGTGTAGGCCTCTATATGCCCCCTGTTGTATTCTGTAGGCTTATGCATTTTGTATTCTGTAGGTTTATGTCTACTGTATCGTGCAGGTTTATGTATATTGTATTGTGTAGGCCTATGTACACAGCCCCTGTTGTATCCTGTAGGCTTATGCATGGTATACTCTGTAGGCCTATTTTCATACAAACCTCCAGCCTCTGCTCTCGGAGGCTGTATTATTCCCTCTTTCGTCCTGCTCGAGACTCGGCTCTTTCCTTGGAGCCGCGCGGCGCAGGCCCCACGCGCCCTACATACACTACAGGCGCGTGCGTGTGCGCGTCTGTGGGCTGGGGTGAGGGGTGGGTGTCACGCAGGGGTGAGGGGAAGTGGTCTGGAGGTGAGGTGCGGGTTCACGGCGGGGTTAAAGAGCCGTGCGCGGATCTTGTTTGCTTCTTTTCCACAGGTTCACTTCCTTCCAGCTCCCGCCGCTCGCACCGGGCTGAGTCTGCGCCTGACACTGCGCCTTATTCTGCGCCAGACTCTGCGCCCTGTTTGTTTTTCTGTGGTTATAAATGAAACCTTCCCTCGGCAGGAAAAACAAGCAGCATCTCCACGTCACCGCGCGCGTGAGGGGCGCGCGGTGCGTCCCGCCTCGCGCCACAAACCTGTGTTTGCACCGGTCACGTCTATTTATATCCACACAGCGCATATTCACCAAAGAGAAGGACTTTTTCTTTAAAAGCAGCACCTGTTTGTGTCTGAATGCTGAGCGCGAGGCCAGGGTGCAGTTTTGTATCAGGCCTCATCGATTTGTTTTAACATCACTGTGATTATTACATTATAAGAATAACATTTATCAGCTGTTGCACTTTAATTGATTTTCACTCATGTTTTGCATTATTCAGATGAAAATATAAAAATAAAGCTTGTTTTTGAAAATGATTCTGGATCATCTTCTAATTTTGTCTCTACATTTGTGTCACTCGTGAATATTCCAGGAGAACAGAGTCACGTGACAGGCGCCTGGTGACTCCTCTCTGTAAATACACAGAAATATGACATATTTAAACATATGAACACGGCTGATAAGCAGAGCAACAGTTTGAGCGCTTTGTCTTTGCGGGAGGAGGCTCCATTTTGTCCTCTCTGCTGCGTCTCTGCGTGTCTCACATCCTGCCTCTTTGTATGCACATAGAGACATTCACACAGGGACAAGAGACAGTTCTTGGTCGGCTGCCTATCTGCTCCGCACCACGGCGCCTCTGAGACCACCACAGCACACACACTGTTCAGGCTCCTCTGAGGGAAGAGCTTGGCTGAGTATTTCAGACTCAATTAGACAGAGACAGGTAGCAGCTCGATGTGATGCTCAAATCCACAGCCCATGACAGAAACCCCCCAAATAACCCGCAAAAGTACTGCACATCCAAATACCTCAGATCTACAGCCACCACTGCCTTTACTCTGCTCAGGTACAAGTACTGCACATCCATGTACCCACGCCTTCATTTTCACTGTGTACACTTATATTTTTAGTTGTCAGTGCCTCCTTCGCAGTGTCCCGCTCACTCCTGACCCCCGGTGTATAATGTGTAAGCTTCACTTCACCCCGAGCAGCTGCGTTTGCTCTTCCTCCTGCCTGTGAGGATGAGGAGCGTCCAGTTTGAGGCGGCGAGTCCCAAACTGAAGCACACACTCGTCTGTACAGTGTCGTTTCAGGGGGATGAGCTGACCACACGCACATGGGGCAGGTGGGATAAACCAGAGCAGCTGCAACGCAATGGATCAACAGTTAGAGTCGATAAAAGTTACACAGTTTGGCAAAAAAGTCAAATATAAAGTGAATATCTGAACACACGTCAAGCGCACATGTTACACTTTACACATAATCTATGTCCTAATGTCGTTTCCTCGTCGCACACAGACCTGGAGTTGTGTTTTTTTGTTTCATTCACACATTTTTACCACACAAACCCTGCAGATTTTACACTGCGTTCTCTCTCAAACTGAAAACACGCCGTTCCACCTCGTGATGTCATCGTGTGGTGATACAGGAAGTGCTTAAACTCCACGCCACCTTCACTAGAATCATTTGGATCATTTCATCCGCTGGAATTGTCGATTTCTACTGAAAAAAAAGGTAAAAGGCAGCTTGAAAACGACGACTTGTGACATCACAAGGTGGAACGGAGCATTTTGAGCTTTGTGAGCTTTCCAGGACCTTTCAAGACTTTCCAGACATTCGAGCGCACACAAGGCAAAATGGGTCACTGGTAAATACTCAGGGGCGTCGGGCTGAGGGGGGGTAAAGGGGGCAGTTTACCCGGGGCCCAGTGCAGGGAGGGGCCCCTCACAAACTCTATAATGTGCAGTTTTCTTAAGACAATACCATATTTTCCATATTTTCCTGACTATAAGACGATTATATAAGTTTTTTCATAGTTTGGCCGGGGGGCGCAACTTATACTCATATGTTTTTTCTTCATTATTATACATTTTTTTGCTTATACATCGGAAAATACAGTATGTAGAAGGGCCCCCATAACATGATTTTTAGTGCTACACAGGCAAAATTTAAAGAGCATTAACACTCACTCACTACACGCCACAGGAAGGTACAAAGATGATGTTTAAAATGTAAAATATCACAAAAAACTATTGATTTATTTCATTTTTTCACTCAACAAAGCAGGTGCATGACACATTTTACAGCAAAAACACGTCCATCCATCGTCCGAGGTGCAAACAAAACCAAACATTATTCAAACTTTTTACCTGCTGCTTTAAAATGTGCATTTATTTGACACTGTTTGTATCCAGGTCTGATTATAATAAAGTGAAATAGTCATTATGTTACAGCGCTCAGTCACACACTCGAAAACACACACTCGAATCGTGCTCACGTGTGTGTCTGAAACGCCACTCTGCTCAGTTTGTTTTTTCACTCTTAAATCTTTCCAAATGAGACAAATCAAAGTGAGTAAACAGCCGGGGGATATTATAGAGAAGAATGCTCCTTTGTGAGAATGTGTAAAAAGACTCCGAACACAGCGAGCCCAGAAACACAATAATATTATCTAATCGATTGTTTACCAGATAATAGCCGCGCTCGTACTTAGGGAACCTACCTGTGAGATTGAGGCTTTCCTGCCACTTCAGAATAAACACATTCATCATTTGATTTTGTTATTTCTAAATGAGCGTCGAGCGCGAGTATGCCAGTCTGTGTGCCCGATCAACGCCAACAAAACCAGAGTGCCCGCTTCTTAGAACAACTGTATCCGTTGTTGTGCTAATCCTAAATGAAATATGTATTCAGTAAAAGGATTAGGGCGTCCAGTGTCATAAAAGAAACCACTTACCAGCACCAAAGGTAATTTGTAACCTTAGCAACTGCTTGTGGAAATGAATGGGGGATTAGGATTGGCTGGAGCCAGCGCTGTCCTCGCCGAGTCACAACCGTCCGCACACACACCGTCCAATGTTTTGTTCGCTGTAAATTGTGAAAAAACAAATTCATGCATACTGAGCACATACAGTCACAAGACAATACGGGAAAAAAGTGGAAACGCTGAAAGTTTAAAATGTGCACAACAAGAGAACTGCTAAAATGTGAAAGGAGTTAATAATAATCACAACATGCAAGTGCTTCAGGAAGAAACGAGGCCACGTTTGTATTTGCTGAGCTGTCAAAATGCAGTTTGAGTTGCGTGAGTGTTCACCGAAACACCAGACCTTTTCAGAACGAAAGGCGTCAACCGCATTTACAAGTTCTCACATTACACCTAATGATCCCAGTCTCAAATCTGAACAAAAGCGTGAGCATGTATCTGGAAAAACACTGCAGTTCACATGTGCCAAACAAACGAGGAGGAGCCGTTAAGACTGACAGAAGTGTTATATAAGAGTTAGAATAAATGTAGAACAGGCTCGTCTCTTGTTCTTGTGCTGCATATTTGTGATGGTTTGTAAGTGGCAGGAGAGAGGATTATGTTGGAGCAGACTTCTGTCTGGTTGCGTGGCCTGTTGGAGACATCTCAAATGGCTAATTGCTTAATCATGTGGAAGTGACAATAGCTCAACCTGGTTCTCATCGTTCTAATCCTCGTGTGGCTGCATATGTATATGTCTGTGAGTCATCAGCGTCCTGCACCTCTGGAACTGTGTGTCAGGGTGTGTGTGTAAGAGTGTGTGAGTGTGTGTAAGAGTGTGTGAGTGTGTAAGAGTGTGTGTGTAAGAGTGTGTGAGTGTGTGTATATGTCTGTGAGTCATCAGCATCCTGCACCGAACTGTGGAAGTGTGTGTAAGAGTGTGTGTGTGTGTGTGTGTGTCAGAGTGTGTGTGTGTGTGTAAGAGTGTGTGAGTGTGTGTGAGTGTGTGTAAGAGTGTGTGTAAGAGTGTGTGAGTGTGTAAGAGTGTGAGTGTGTGTATATGTCTGTGAGTGTGTAAGACTGTGTGTGAGTGTGTGTATATGTCTGTGTGTGAGTCAGAGCGTCCTGCACCTGTGGAAGTGTGTAAGAGTGTGTGAGTGTGTGTAAGAGTGTGTGTAAGAGTGTGTAAGAGTGTGTGTGAGTGTGTGAGAGTGTGTAAGAGTGTGTGAGTGTGTGTATATGTCTGTGAGTCATCAGCGTCCTGCACCTCTGGAACTGTGTGTCAGAGTGTGTGAGTGTGTGTGAGTGTGTGTAAGAGTGTGTGTAAGAGTGAGTGTGTGTCTGAGTGTGTGAGTGTGTGTAAGAGTGTGTGAGTGTGTAAGAGTGTGTGAGTGTGTGTAAGTGAGTGTGTGTGTAAGAGTGTGTGAGTGTGTGTATATGTCTGTGAGTCATCAGTGTCCTGCAGCTCTGGAACTGTGTGTGAGGGTGTGTGAGTGTGTGTGAGTGTGTGTAAGAGTGTGTGAGTGTGTGTAAGAGTGTGTGAGTGTGTGTAAGAGTGTGTGAGTGTGTGAGTGTGTAAGAGTGTGTCAGAGTGTGTGTATATGTCTGTGAGTCATCAGCGTCCTGCACCGCTCTGGAACTGTGTGTAAGAGTGTGTGTCAGAGTGTGTGAGTGTGTGTGAGTGTGTGTAAGAGTGTGTGAGTGTGTGTATATGTCTGTGAGTCATCAGCGTCCTGCACCACTCTGGAACTGTGTGTGAGGGTGTGTCAGTGTGTGTAAGAGTGTGTGAGTGTGTCAGAGTGTGTGTAAGAGTGTGTGAGTGTGTGTAAGAGTGTGTGAGTGTGTGTAAGAGTGTGTGTGTCATCAGCGTGTGTGTACCGCTGTGTGAGTCATCAGCGTGTGTGCACCGCTCTGGAAGTGTGTGTAAGAGTGTGTGTGAGTGTGTCACAGTGTGTGTAAGAGTGTGTGTAGTGTGTGTGAGTCATCAGCGTCCTGCACCTCTGGAACTGTGTGTGAGTGTGTGTCAGTGTGTGTAAGAGTGTGTGAGTGTGTGTAAGAGTGTGTGAGTGTGTGTATATGTCTGTGAGTCATCAGCGTCCTGCAGCTCTGGAACTGTGTATCAGAGTGTGTGTGAGTGTGTGTAAGAGTGTGTGAGTGTGTGTATATGTCTGTGAGTCATCAGCGTCCTGCACCGCTGTGGAGCAGTCACAGAACTGTGTGTAAGAGTGTGTGAGTGTGTGTAAGAGTGTGTGTAAGAGTGTGTGAGTGTGTGTAAGAGTGTGTGAAGAGTGTGTATATGTCTGTGAGTCATCAGCGTCCTGCACCGCTCTGTAAGAGTGTGTGTGTGTCAGAGTGTGTGAAGTGTGTGTAAGAGTGTGTGAGTGTGTGTGTGTATGTCTGTGAGTCATCAGCGTCCTGCACCGCTCTGGAACTGTGTGTGAGTGTGTGAGTGTGTGTAAGAGTGTGTGAGTGTGTAAGAGTGTGTGAGTGTGTGTAAGAGTGTGTGTGTAAGAGTGTGTGAGTGTGTGTATATGTCTGTGAGTCATCAGCGTCCTGCACCGCTCTGGAACTGTGTGTCAGTGAGTGTGTCAGAGTGTGTAAGAGTGTGTGAGTGTGTGTGTGAGTGTGTGTGTGAGTGTGTGTGTGAGTGTGTGAGTGTGTCAGAGTGTGTAAGAGTGTGTGAGTGTGTGTAAGAGTGTGTGAGTGTGTGTAAATGTGTAGAAATGTGTGTAAGTATGTGTAAGAGTGTATCAATGTGTGTAAGTGTATGTCAGTGTGTGTAGGTGTGTGTCAGTGTGTGTAAGTGTGTGTGTAAGAGTGTGTCAGTGTGTGTAAAAGTGCGTAAATGGGTGTGTAAGAGTATGTGTAAGAGTGTGTAAGAGTGTGTGAGTGTGTGTAAGTGTGTGTAAATGTGTAGAAATGTGTGTAAGTATGTGTAAGAGTGTGTCAGTATGTGTAAGTGTGTGTCAGTGTGTGTAAGTGTGTGTCAGTGGGTGTAAAGTCTGTATAAATGTGTGTAAGTCTGTGTGAAGTTTGTGTAAGTCTATGTAAATTTATGTAAAGTCTGAGTAGGTGTGTGTAAAGTCTGTGTGAATGTGTGTAAAGTCTATGTAAAGTCTCCGTAAATATCTGTGTGAGTGTGTGTTAAGTCTGAGTAAGTGTGTGTAAAGTCTGTGTAAGTCAATGTAAAGTTTGAGTAAGTGTGTGCAAGTTTATGTAAGTATGTGTAAATCTGAGTAAGTGTGTGTAAAGTCTGTGTAAGTCAATGTAAAGTGTGTGCAAGTCTTTGTAAGTATATGTAAATCTGAGTAAGTGTGTGTAAAGTCTGTATAAGTCTATGTAAAGTCTGTAAAGTCTGTGTATGTGTGTAAAGTCTGTGTAAGTCAATGTAAAGTGTGTGCAAGTCTTTGTAAGTATGTGTAAGTCTCTGTAAAGTTTGTGTAAGTCTGAGTAAGTGTGTGTAAAGTCTGAGTAAGTCTGAGTAAAGTCTGAGTAAGTGTGTGTAAAGTCTGTGTAAATGTGTGTAAGGTCTGACTAAGTGTGTGTAAAGTCTGTGTAAGTGTGTGTAAGGTCTGAGTAAGTGTGTGTAAAGTCTGAGTAAGTGTGTGTAAAGTCTGAGAAAGTGTGTGTAAAGTCTGAGTAAGTGTGTGTAAAGTCTGAGTAAGTGTGTGTAAAGTCTGAGTAAGTGTGTGTAAAGTCTGAGTAAGTGTGTGTAAAGTCTGAGTAAGTGTGTGTAAAGTCTGAGTAAGTGTGTGTAAAGTGTGTGTAAGTCTGAGTAAGTGTGTGTAAAGTCTGTGTAAGTGTGTGTAAAGTCTGAGTAAGTGTGTGTAAAGTCTGTGTAAGTCTGAGTAAGTCTGTGTAAAGTCTGTGTAAGGGTGTGTAAAGTCTGAGTAAGTGTGTGTAAAGTCTGAGTAAGTGTGTGTAAAGTCTGAGTAAGTGTGTGTAAAGTCTGTGTAAGTCTGAGTAAGTGTGTGTAAAGTCTGAGTAAGTGTGTAGTAGTGTGTAAAGTCTGAGTAAGTCTGTGTAAGTCTGTGTAAGGGTGTGTAAGTCTGAGTAAGTGTGTGTAAAGTCTGAGTAAGTGTGTGTAAAGTCTGTGTAAGTCTGAGTAAGTGTGTGTAAAGTCTGAGTAAGTGTGTGTAAAGTCTGTGTAAGTCTGAGTAAGTGCGGAGGAGCTATTAAAGCAGTGGCAAATGGCTTCTCAGGTGACATTTGCTGACATTCAAGGAAGTGCATTTATCAGCGTACTACAGTTCACCTTGGTGAATGAAATCCATTTGTGGTGCTGTGATGGCCTGGTGGCCTCCATCTCTCCATCCCTGTCCCTAAATGGACGCCCAGTGTACAGGGAAATGGCGAGGTGGCGGCGCGCGGCTACGCAGCGGCTCTCAAATGTCACCAAGGAAAAAAAGTCTTTAATGGGCTAAGTGTAGCCTTTCTCGCCCTAACTTGTCAGGTAATCACAAATCTGCCTCACATACATACACACTCGTGTTTGTTCTTACCAACCTCTTCCTCATTCCTGAGCTCCCTGGGGCCATGACACACAACTAATTACCTGTTATACCAATCGCAGAGGAGGACGGCGTGAGAGGCAAGATGGCTTTTAAGACAGGAGGATATCACCTCCTCCTCTGTGCTTTAGTCAGACACATTCTTGGCCGCCATTGTTTTTTCTCCTTTTATTCATCCAAGAGAAAATTTGATGGCACCCAAGTCACCTGGAATATGACACCCTTTTTTATAGGTGGGTGATTTTCATGTAAGTGAGGGGATTTCTTTCTCTGTGCCAGCTGGATCCAGAGCTAACCCGCTGTCAACTGTCAGCCATTTTCTCAGATATAAGCTAACAGAGTCAGCGCCGCAGTCAAGTTCTCCTCTTATTTACATCGGATCCACTTTGTTCACTGTACAGACAAATTAAAATGTCAAATGCAACAATCAAGAGCGAGCGAGTGTAACTGGAGCATGTGCGAAAAGTAAGAAGTAAGAAAAGAGGAGAGGACGGGCTGATGGTCGTGCGTTCGCAGCAGAGGTGTCTGTCTCTGCCTGCGGGTGTCAGCTGATTGACAGGAGCAGGGTAATGCAACGTGTACACTCATCCAAAAACAACATGAGATAGGACAATGAGAAAAAGGAGGCGCCAACATATTTTTTTACAATACACACTTGGCTCTTAGAATATCACCAAGTACATGAAGAGGAAAGATTTAAAATAATGTTCCAGTTGAGCTGTTGCTGACAAAAAAACCCATGACCAAAGCATATTATGAATTCTGAAAGCTACTATTACGCACTTTAGCTCGGCTTTTGTCCATATTCTAACCTGATTCCATCATAACGCTTCTTGACAGGCTTCAGATTTGCACGCTTAAGTTGTGATTAAAATGCGAGCGTCCAGTGGCGAGCTCGAGAGGCAGTTTGCGGCTCTCCGAAGCTCTTTGTACTCGGACAAAAGGCCCCGGTCAAAGCTGGAGCAAAGTTGACTGTAGGAGGCCAGGGGCGAACGGCAAAGGTGCACACATACGCCCAAACGCCGTCCAACGATTATTACATCTGGACATTAGCGAAGGAAAAAAGGAGGAAGTGAGATGACGCAAGGAAAAGGACACAGGAAATATGGCAGAAATGAGCGACGGAACGAGACGGATACAAGAAAATAATGGAAGTGACCTTTACGTGGGAGACAGATGAATTTGAGACTGGCTTTTTCTGTATACCAGCACGCCATCTTCTCCGCCAGCATATTTAGACAATACAACATAGTTTGAGTGACATGGGATTGGGGTAATTTCGGCTGCTTTGTCAAGAAAACGAAGGAAGACTTAATTTGCATTCCCGGCTTTGCTATTACACTAAAATGCATAATTGCTTTTAAATGTTATGTTTAGCGTGTTATGTTAAAAATGGCATGGCGCAACCTGAAACGACCCTAAACCTTTTCTCTTTTACACGCAGACATGCAGATAATGTTTACACCAAATAATACGTCACATTTTGTGTAATTAAGATGGATTTTTAATATGAAAAACAAAAGTGTGGAACTCACTGGGTTTGTTTAAGACGTGACTAGTTCATCATATCCTTCCCCAAACGGCTCATTTCAACTTGTTTAAATGAAATGGAAATATTGTGAATAATAAACGTGATCTGATGGACATCTTTGGGTGAAACTGTGGATTATATTAAGAGCATTAAATGTGCGTCTCCATGGAGATGTTATTGCTTTGCCTGGAATGTTCCACAGTGTCTCAAAACTTATCTCTGTTTTCTGATCGATTTTATAATATCGTCACAAACAGACCTGGAGTTGTGTTTTTTTTGTTTCATTCACACATGTTCAAAACACAAAAAATCCTGCATATTTAACCCGAGCTATTCTCTCAAACTGCAAACACTCTGTTCCACCTTGTGATGTCATCATGTGGTAATACAGGAAGTGCTCCACAGTGTTTGTAAACTCCACACACCTTCACTAGAATCATTTGGATCATTTCTGAAATTGCCCATCTCTACTAAACTAAAGGTAAAAAGAGCTGTTAACTTGAAAACTACCACTTCATGACATCACAAGGTGGAACAGGGTTGGTCTACGTCCCCAAAGCTCAAAATGCTAATAAAGTGTTACTGAAACATGTGTAAATGAAGCAAAAACACAACTCCAGGTCTGGTTTTGTGCATATAACAAGATTATAACCCGGTTTAAAGCTCACAAGAGTCAGTTTTGCATAATATTGGACATTTTAACTGATTTTGGAAATGAAATGATTCCTGGGTAAAGCACAAGCTGTAATGAGACCGTTCATTCAAAAGTGATTTTATGAGCATGCAGCCTGTAACGATAAAAAAAAAATAGGGGTGAATTGGATTAAAAACAACACATAACAGAAAACACTCTGTTCCACCTTGTGATGTCATCAAGTGGTAATACAGGAAGTGCTCCGCTGTGTTTTCAAACTCCACACACCTGAATTTCTTGAATAATTTGGATCAATTTCAGCCCTGGAATTGCCAATCGCTACTAAACCAAAGGTAAAAGGAGCTGTTAACTTGAAAACTACCTCTTCATGACATCACAAGGTGGAACAGAGCGTTTTAAGCTTTGGAGATGTAGACAAACATGTGTGAATGAAACAAAAGACAACTCCAGTGTGTTTTTTGAGGAGGTAACAGCATTATAACATAGCTCAAAAGAGTCAATTTTGCGTAATATAGGACCTTTAAATGCCAAACTGTAGGACATGGATGAGACGAGCAGGTGGCAGACCCTCCATCGCAAAAGTTACTTAGTGCAGCTTTAAACTCGGACAGTATACGAACAGTGTGCAATAGAAATAGCAGCATAAAACATTCTGGTGTTCCTGGAGTCTTTCTATCTCCTTATTCTCATGTTTATTGTTGTTTCGCACCAGTCAAACACAGTGAGGACCGCGATGAATGCGTTTTCAATTTTTTCCGTCAGTCCTATGCACTGCCTTTCCAGAGCCCCTTTAAAAGTCACCCTTTTCTTCTTCCCCATATTCTGGCCTTTTAATAGTGCTTGGCCTCTTTTATTGATAAGCGGGTTTTTCATTCAGCCGAACATGGGCAGCAGCACAAAGACTTGAGAACAGGCAGCGACCTTCGGGGTCACACATCATTTGAGAGAAATAATTCCATTTTTCACACAGCGCCGGTGTAGAGACGTGGGGCTCGCTCTTGTTACGTGTTATACCACAACAAAACTAGGGAGAGGGAGAGAGGAGGAACGCATAGGGACAGCCTCTTTATCTGTCTGTGTGCTGCTTCTCCGTGGGTTCGTTCAGCCCAGGACCTCCAGCGGTTTGGCAGAAACGGGGGGGTCCCTCAGCACAACATGGCCGCTGTCTCTGGGATTCATGGCATCGCTGTTAGCACTGGTCAGCTCTTAAGGCCACAGAGTATGTTGTCCACACCTCTCCTTTAACAGCCGGTCTGAGAAGTGCTTTTCTATGTTCCGCTGTAGGACACTTGTGCATGTGCGTGTGTGTGTGAGCCTGTGTGTGAGTGTGTGAGCGTCCCCCCCCCACTGACTGTGCTGTGCTACCGGCCGTGAGTGGACGTGTACAAGGCTGGGTTTGTGTCTCAGTTATGATAGGGGGAAGATGATAAAATGTCAGACTTCAGCCGCACAAGACAAACAAAATTATTCACGGTTTCTACTTCCTGGTGGAGGGTGAGATGTTTTTACATTAGGCTGCTTCTGTGTCGGCGAGACTCCTTGTGTGTTTCAGGATTTTAATGTTCTTTTACTGGTTTTGAAATGTTTTAATAGCCTTGGTGACCAGATCCGCACTTGACTAGCTAGCATGTCCCCCGCTACAGAAACCTTAGCTAATCTTCAGTTATTTATATTTTTCTTTTATTTGAGCAAATTTTCAGTAACCTTTTTGTGAAATAAATGTTTTCAGACACCTCTCCACGCTCCCGGTTCTACATCTTTTACTTCCTGTGCCATCGCCGTACACCAGCTGCCATGTAAAAGGCCTTCTTATCTTTCAGAACTGCTTTTACCCGTTCGATCACTCCTTCAGCAGCCGGATCGTAGTTCATCCGAAAGTCAGGACAGTGCTCATGGAGAGGCGTCTTTCCAGCACTGTGACCTGGGATGGGGCACCTCAGGGCTGCAGGGACCATTCATGTTTCAAGAGAAGGCTCCAAACCCTCTTTTTTATCTTCGCTTATGTTTCATATTTGTTTTATTTGTTTATTACTACATATATTTTGTATATTTATTTATTTTTTTACATTAAGTTCTTGATGTTTTTTATATTCTAGATATGCTTAGGTTTTAACTTGTGCTGCTTTTTCGTTTTTAGGATCTCCTCTGTGTTCCTGGAGGTTCTGGGGCCAAAAGTATTTAAAACAAGGTCAGTTTTATCAGGTTTTCTTTTGGATATTTCTAGGAAAACATGTGTTATCCATGTGGAGAACTTGCTCTTGTTCCCCACTGTTCGTTTAATGATGATGAAGATGAAGAAGAAGAACTACAAGCTTGTTTTACGCCAACAGATTTGAGCACATGCTTAAAAACTGGCTTGAGGCTGTGTCTAGTATCCACTCCACTCAAAACAAACAGACCTGCCTTAACCACAAGCAAAACCCACCTGTCCAGAGAACTGAAAATAACTGACAGCGGCTCAGTTGGTAGAGTGTTAGCCCACGGATCTGAAGGTTAGCAGTTTGAATCTCGCTCTTGATATAGACATTGATGGTTGAGTGTCTGTGTACGACTGAGTGGTTCCTTGATGTAAAAGTGCTTTGAGTGACATGAAGGTGGAAAATCATTACAGTGGTTCCTCGTAAAAACCCCTCACCACACAATTTATACACTTTTCTCACACAGGCGTTAACATTTTCTCACATTTCTCTCTTTCACACTCTCTCAAAGTTCAAACCTTCGTCGGTGCCTTTGTCGGTGCAGAACGTTTCATCGACATTGTGGGTTTTGTCGGGGAGAAAACTTGCAAACATACAGCACTTCAGAGTCACACTGATCCAACATTTATGTAAATTTGTCTGACACATTCTGTACTGTACAGGAGACACGGAGGAGACTGATGGACAATGGTCTACAGTCTCTCAGCCAATCAGGACGCAGAACACAATGGTCCACAGTCTCTTAGCCAATCAGGACGCAGAACACAATGCACATTCATACGATGTAAAAAATTGCTGTTAAAAATCCGTAAAACAGCAAGACCTTGAAAGATGAACCACGATATAGCGAAGGACCACTGTATATACATATGTGACCACTTACGTAGCATTCAGAGCATCTAACCAGCAACCCGTCCACGGTTTGCGATAGATTAAACCGTGTAAAGTCCTTTTGTCATCAGTTTTCTGAATATACTGTCTGACCCGTGTAAGATAAGCCATTGTATGAGTAATCTCCCCATTTAGAAACATTTGCCTAACTGATCGTTGATTAGAGTAAATGGTGTCGTTTTAAAATTGCACTGCTGGAGGTTCAATACTTTATTATAGACACTGTATACACACCCGTACTCACACAAAACCATCAAGTCTCTCTTTTGCTTTTAAATGAAAAACACATCTCTCTAGTTTGATTTAGTAATTATTAATTAAGCGAGAGTACGGTGCCTTGGAGTTCTTAAGGGGTTGGTAGGGCCGCGGCGATAAGATGCAGTGGCACGCTAATGGTGCCATCCAGCAGCTCCACGCTTCAAAGCAGCTGGGAGTGGCAGCCATGACACTTTGAGGCTGTGCTGAGGACGCTGTGTAGTAATCATAATTGTTTCTAGATCAAGAACCCCGTAATTAATTTGCCTGTCTTGAAGTTGGTGAAATAATGGCTGATGGTAAAAGGAAGGAAGACAGACGAAGCGGCGCAGTGTGTATGTGAACGGGAGTTTGGGAGCGACTTCGGAAGTGGAACAAAAAGGACACGGGATGATATTAAAATGGTTAACAACTGATTTTCTGTATGCATAGGGACGGAGGTGATGGGCATGTGTGCGTGTGCTTTGTGTGAATGGAAATGCTTTAACAGCCCCAGCTTGTCCAACAGCCTCTCTCCATTTAATAGTTAGACTGCGGAGGTATTTAATGCAAGGGGGCCCTGGCTTTAAAAAAACTATTCACAGATCACAGTGTGCGGAAAATGACCGTCTTAATGAAAACAGTGTTCCTCCAATACTGCCCCGCGGGATGCCCGGGACCTGAGGGGAATTCTCGGGAATGCGTGGACCGCAGGGAGCACAATAATGACACAGGGACCTGGACCGCACACTGAATGTCTGATATGCTAAAAGGCAAAAGTGGTGTAGCCTAAAGGCCGAGGCGGAAGGCAGGGACGTACATAAACACAGGGCGGGACGGCTGATCCTAATAACCTTTGGTAAATGCTGCCAGAAGCAATTAAAGGAGCCCAGGAGGAGAACCGTAATGTGTTTGAGCAGATATGTTCAACTGGCTCATGGTGGAGAAAGTTGTTTAAAGACATTTCATACGACACAGTGGATCAGAATAACTACTTCAGCTTATGGACTGACAACTGTGAAGCTGCGATAACACATTTTGAAGTGCGATACATTGCTGAAGTAAATATAGACGAGAAACGATAATATTGAAACCGCAGACTATATATAAATGGGCATAGCTAACCTGCTAGCCACTGTATTTCAAATGGGAAGTGCTCTTAAAATGCTCGTTTTAACCCGCTCTACATGATCCTGGTGTTTTTGTTTTTTTTTATCAAGATATGAACATTAATAACAGACAAATCAGGCGTCTTCTTTCCCCAAAAACGCTCCAGCTAGCGTTAGCAACAGGTTTGATTGGCCGCTCCCTGCTAAACCAGTTACCGTCATCAGCCTCGCTCTGGATTGGCTCTTTGGTTGCTATGATACTTGCTGTTGAAATTCCAAATATGGACCTGGACGCCCCAAATTCGCCGCTATAACTGCTCCAGCCTCGACGAGCTTCATTTGACCGGAGCCGAACGCTGTGGGTGACGTCACACTTAGTCCACTTCTTTATTCAGTCTATGGTTGAAACTGATTTATGCCAAAACCCAAGAGAGCAGATTTAAACCACAAAAAGTGTTCTAAATTTACAATATTAAAAAAAAAACATGAGCTGCAGCAATGTTCTGGGGTCAAAGGTCGATGTGAGGGTCCAATATCTCCAGTGTTAATGTATGTGCCTTTGCTTCCTTGAAAGTGTCTACAAATTAAAAAAAAAAAAAACGCACGTAATTTGAGCAAACAAAATATACAAAAAAGCAGTGAGCAGTAAGCGTTACACTGTTTCATAAGAGGATGTACCAACA
This sequence comes from Periophthalmus modestus, assembly GCA_019594935.1. Taxonomy (NCBI): domain Eukaryota; kingdom Metazoa; phylum Chordata; class Actinopteri; order Gobiiformes; family Gobiidae; genus Periophthalmus; species Periophthalmus modestus. The sequence goes on from JAIEZT010000441.1 coordinate 32,612,303, forward strand.
CTGTCACAAGAGCAGCTCAGGACCACAATCTGCTGTCCAGAGGCTTGTATAAATAGGGTTTCTGGGTAATTAGAGGTGTGGCGGAGGTGGGGAGCAGGAGGAGATGGAGGAGTGGTGCTGTCCTGACTCTCAGATCATCATAATAACTCCATTATTTTGACTTTAAGTGTCTGCCAATTCCTTAAAACATAGTTGCAACCAACACCGTCACAAGAGCAGCTCAGGACCACAATCTGCTGTCCAGAGGCTTGTATAAATAGGGTTTCTGGGTAATTAGAGGTGTGGCTGAGGTGTGGCTGAGGTGTAGCTGTGGTTCACTGGAGGGGAGCAGGAGGAGGTGGAGGAGTGGTGCTGTCCTGACTCTCAGATAATCATAATAACTCCATTATTTTGACTTTAAGTGTCCAACACCGTCATAAGAGCTGCTCAGGGCCCCAGTCTGCTGTTCATCTCCATCTTAAAGACGCTAAACACTCCTCTGAAGACAGTGAAGTTCAGATCTGAGCCAGAGAAAATAAATTGTTTGAGAGGAGAGTTAAAGAAGCCGACAGTAATATGACCAAAACTTTTTGTCCAGTTGACAGATTTAACTTTGGCTTTTTACTTTCATACATAGTTTGCATCAGTAAAGAGTCATAGAAGTTATTTATTCAACCTTTTACAGCTCAAATCTTATCATATTGCCAAAAAATATCCAAAAATGTCCGAGTAGTGCAAAGAAAAAGTACACAGGATAATTACTAACCCCCAAAAGGTCGTTCCATGTAACATACTACTACTATAAGTTGATGTAGTCATGTGATCTATCTAGTCTAGTGTCCTAAATTCTCCAAAACTCCAAAACTTTAGCCCTGCGTCTGAAGTCTCAAACTGACCTGTAGTAAGTATTTAACTGTGGTATTAGCATTGTGTTAGCGACAGAGAGCGACAGTGATTAACTCTAGCGTCATGCAAACCCTTCAGAGTGCAGCTGGAGGCATGTCATTAACTGGCGACTCTAAAATTAAATATAAAATGCCAACACTAAATGCCATTATGAACAAAGGCCTATTATTTCAAACCTTAAAAGGCCCATATTACGTTGCTTTCTGATTTATGTTATGCACAAACAGACCTGGAGTTGATGTTTAACGCACAAACCCTGCAGATTTAGGTTGAGTTCTTCTTTCCACCTTGTGATGTCATCATGTGGTAATACAGGAAGTGCTCCGCAGTGTTTGTAAACTCCATACACCCTCATTTCTAGAATTATTTGGATCATTTCTGCCCAGGTATTTCCAATCTCTACTACTCTACGGAAGGTAAAAGTAGCTGTTAACCACCACTTCATGACATCACAAGGTGGAGTAGAGCATTTTAAGGTTTGGAGATGTAGGCAGACTATTAAAAGTGTTACTCAAACATGTGTAAATGAAACAAAACTCAACTCCAGGTCTGTTTTTGGTGAGATATTAGTGTTAGAACGTGACCTAAAGCTCCCGGGAGTCAGTTTTGCGTAATACAGAAGTAAACTAAGAAAAGTTTACTTAATGTTATAACAGGTTGTCTTGACTTGCGTAAGGATTTGCATATTACGTCTCTGTTTTTACAAAAGTCTGAATGTGGAAAACAGCTGAACAGTAGCAGTGACGTAACAAGAAGCACCAACGACTTTTTTGGCAATAAGACGACAGGTGTGGGATGACGCCTCACATAACAGCAGTGTGTTTGTGTGTGTTAGCATGTGTGTGTGTTAGCATATGTGTGTGCGTGTGTGTATGTGTGTGTGTGTGTGCTAGCATATGTGTGTGTGTGCATGTGTGTATGTGTGCGTGTGTGTGTTAGTATATGTGTGTTAGCATATGTGTGTGTGAGTGTGTTAGCATGTGTGTGTGTTAGCATATGTGTGTGTGAGTGTGTTAGCATGTGTGTGTGTGTTGTGTTATATGTGTGTGTGTGTGTGTGCTAGCATGTGTGTGTGTGAGTAGCATATGTATGTGTGTGTATGTTATATGTGTGTGTGTGCAATGCATATGTGTGTGTGTGTGTGTTAGCATATGTGCGTGTATGTTATATGTGTGTGTGTGCAATGCATATGTATGTGTGTGTGTGTGTATGTGTGTGTGTGCTAGCATATGTGAGTGTGTGTATGAGTGTGTGTGTGCGTGTATGTGTGTATGTGTGTGTGTGTTAGCATATGTGTGTGTGAGTATGTTAGCATGTGTGTGTATGTTAGCATATGGGTGTGTGTTATCATATGTGTGTGTGTTAGCATATGTGTGTGTGTTAGCATATGTGTGTGAGTGTGAACGTGTGGGTGATGCATTTGGATGTGTGCGTTTGTTTGTGTGTGCGCATGTGTGTATGTGTTAGCTTGTGTGTGAGTGTGTGCGTGTATATGTGTGTTAGCATATGTGTGTGCTTGTGTGTATGTGTGCATGTTAGCATATGTGTTTGTGTGTTAGCATATGTGTGTGAGTGTGTGTGTGTGTGTGTGTGTTAGCATATGTGTGTGTGTGTTAGCATATGTGTGTGAGTGTGTGTGTACGTGTGTGTGTTAGCATATGTGTGAGTGTGTGCATGTGGTTTAGTATGTGTTTGTGTGTGTGTTAGCATATGTCTGAGTGTGTTAGCATTTGTACCACTTATTCTCTTCTTCATCTGTGGATTCCTGAGCAAAGAGGTGTGTTGCTAATCTTTAGAAGAATGTCAGGTGTGTGCGAGTGTGTGTGCGAGTGTGTGTGCGCATGTGTGTGTGGAGAAAGCGTGTTGATTACACCCTCCTTTCCTGCGCCGAGAGCCGACATTGCTCAAGTGTGTGTAATTACAGTGAGCACACAGCCTCCTAAGCATCCTGTCAGTCTGAATCTAGCAGAGCCCCTCACTCGGGCTCCTGTGGGTGTGTTTGTTTTGTGCTTATGTTTGTCTGATTTCGGGCCTCCTCACCCTTCTGTCCCGTGTGAGAACTTGGCTGTGCGACGGCGTGCGTGCCGGCGCAGAGTTTGGCTCTGTTGGGCACCGTCTTGCACAATGGCTCGGTTTGGGTTTCAAATACACACCTTCGACAGTTAGGGTGCGAGACAGTGTGCTATGTGTGTACGGGTGTGTTGTTAGCATATGTTTTTATCGCTCAGTTCTCCGTGTGTGTGTGTGGTGTTAGGGTGTTAGCATATGTCTGAGTGTGTTAGCATTGTACCACTTATTCTCTCTTCATCTGTGGATTCCTGAGCAAAGAGGTGTGTTGCTAATCTTAGAAGAATGGTCCCATCGAGTGTGTGTTGCGAGTGTGTGTGCGCATGTGTGTGTGGAGAAAGCGTGTTGATTACACCCTCCTTTCCTGCGCCGAGAGCCGACATTGCTCAAGTGTGTGTAATTACAGTGAGCACACAGCCTCCTAAGCATCCTGTCAGTCTGAATCTAGCAGAGCCCCCTCACTCGGGCTCCTGTGGGTGTGTTTGTGCTTGTATGTTTGTCTGATTTCGGGCCTCCTCACCCTTCTGTCCCGTGTGAGAACTTGGCTGTGCGACGGCGTGCGTGCCGGCGCAGAGTTGGCTCTGTTGGGCACCGTCTTGCACAATGGCTCGGTTTGGGTTTCAAATACACACCTTCGACAGTTAGGGTGCGAGACAGAGGCTATACCCATTACCCTTTTGGCTTATCGCTCAGTTCTCCGTGAGTGTTTGGCCGGGAGGCGAAAGCTGTCAAAGGCACATTGTTGTTGCGAGGACCAGTCATAGAGAAGTGCTCACGGTAAACTGAATGCTGCGGGTGGATTATTGTGTAAACCCCGGATTAGGTTCAATTACCAAGTTTGTAAAGTTCAACTGGAAACTGCCTCCATCAACATCTTCAAAAACATGATACAAAAGTTACATAATTTGGAAAATATTTGTCGCATTTGTGCAGGTAAAAGGGAAAAGAGATGTCCAAAGCGAAGAAAAACAATGCAATATGCACACATAGACTATATATATAAAGGCACATAGCTAACCTGCTAGCTGCTACGTTCCAAACTTGACTCCAGTTCACTTTCTATTGAAAAAACGTGGCCCCGCTCTTTGTAACTGCTGCTGTCAGACTCGTCGTTTTATTCTTAACATGTTCATATTAACCCGCTCTACATGATCCTGCCGTTTTTATTTCACTATTGTGTCTGTAAATCAAGATATGAACAGTAATCAACATGAATAACAGATGAGTCATGTGGCATCTTTCCCGCTAGCGTTAGCAACAGGTTTGATTGACACGGACGGGGCGTTACCTCCTACACCCTCGCCTCGCTGACTTTTTTTTTTACACAGTCTATGCACACGCAGCATAAAATAAAAGTTGGATGAAGTAACTTTTCTGGTCAAAGGTCCACCACTGGCTCGTTTCCATGGAGATGAGATTGCCTTGCCTGTAATGTCCCGTAATATGGAAATGTCAATACAAGAGTGTGGCCTAACAGGTCATATCTGTGGAGAGGAGACTCCGCTTATTGCAAGAATTCAGGTTTTTCAAGATATTTGAGAACAACAAAAAATACCATACTGCGGAATATTCCAGACAAAGTGATAACATCTCCATGGAGACAAGCAAGTGGCAAAAAAGTTACATGCATTTTACAATTTAAATTATTATCGCACGGACCGGCCTCCTACTGGTGCCCAGAGTCAGGGGTAAACCTGGACTAAACCAGGACTAAACCAGGACTAAACCAGGACTAAACCAGGACTAAACCTGGACGAAACCGGGACTAAACCTGGACTAAACTGGGACTAAACCCGGACTAAACCTGGACTAAACCAGGACTAAACCTGGACTAAACCAGGACTAAACCTGGACTAAACCAGGACTAAACCTGGACTAAACCAGGACTAAACTGGGACTAAACCAGGGCTAAACCTGGACTAAACCAGGACTAAACCTGGATTGAACCAGGACTAAACCAGGACTAAACCTGGACTAAACCAGGACTAAACCTGGACTAAACCAGGACTAAACCTGGACTAAACCTGGACTAAACCAGGACTAAACCTGGACTAAACCTGGACTAAACCTGGACTAAACCAGGGCTAAATCAGGGCTAAACCAGGACTAAACCAGGGCTAAACCAGAACTAAACCAGGGCTAAACCAGGACTAAACCTGGACTAAACCAGGGCTAAACCAGGGCTAAACCCGGAATAAACCAGGGCTAAACCAGGACTAAACCAGGACTAAACCTGGCCTAAACCAGGACTAAACCAGGGCTAAACCAGGACTAAACCAGGACTAAACCAGGGCTAAACCAGGACTAAACCAGGGCTAAACCAGGACTAAACCAGGACTAAACCTGGACTAATCTGGGACTAAACCAGGACTAAACCAGGACTGAACCAGGACTGAACCAGGACTAAACCAGGACTAAACCAGGACTAACCCGGGACTAAACCAGGACTAAACCGGGACTAAACCGGGACTAACCCGGGACTAAACCAGGACTAAACCAGGACTGAACCAGGATTGAACCAGGGCTAAACCGGGACTAAACCGGGACTAAACCGGGACTAAACCGGGACTAAACCGGGTCTAAACCAGGACTAAACCAGGACTAAACCGGGACTAAACCAGGACTAAACCAGGACTAAACCAGGACTAAACCAGGGCTAAACCGGGACTAAACCAGGACTAAACCAGGACTAAACCAGGACTAAACCAGGATTGAACCAGGACTAAACCAGGACTAAACCAGGACTAAACCAGGACTAAACCAGGGCTAAACATGTTGAATCAGTGTTTGAGTTTTGTGCAGTTTAAACCTGGAACATTCTTCCTGAAGATGTGAAACAGGCCTCGACTTTGACAATGTTTAAATCCAGGCTCTGTTCTTTGTCGCTGCATGTGACTGAAAGGGTTTTATTCTTCACTTTTCTGTTTTAATGTTAATTTTATGATGTTTATTTGTGATTATTCATGGTTTGATGTGTGTGATTTTAACGTCTTTCTTATTCTCCAAAGCTTTTTGATTTTTTTTGTGTATCAATTGCATAAATAAACTCGTGTTACCATGATTTCGTGGCTAACGTGCATGATGTTTTTTGCCTCACCTAGATCACGCCCTCGATCAGACACAGCCTTTTACGTGACTTAACAAGAGCCGACAGTGTGTTTTGTTCCGCCATGTTTGTTGTTGCATCTTTATGACGCTGCCGATGTTCCTCATGTTAAACATATTCATGATAGAAACCCTGCCGGCTGCTTGAGTTTCTTCACCTCACTTTCCTCCACTTGCCATGAATTAAACAGAGCGATATGCCGCGGGAAACGAGTGAGTGCAGGAGACTGATAGAGGAGCACGAGGGGAGATGTGCTAAATTACATTGTCAATTCAAATCCTGCCACTAATGCATCTCATTGAGTGTTGCTGCCGTCGCGATGCTCAGTTATCTGTGTCAGAGCAGCCAGGACTACGACGGGGAGCGGGGAGGGAGGGGTGTACTGCGACGGGCCCGCCAAAAGTACTACTAAGTTTAGCTAGCAGTAGCAGAGAGGCAGATGAAGCAGACGTGGTAGAAATAAAAAATTCATATCCTCTACTCATGTGTGTATATGTGTGCTGAGCTGTGTCCGTCTAATTACAGAACCAGTCCTGTCCTTCTTTTCCTAAACTTAAAACACTTCCTCTGCAACTTCTCTCAAACCCTGGACTAGCATCTGCATACAAACTCAAAAGTATAGCACAGTGTAAACCCGCTCGCTCGCTAGCTCCCCCTACAGCCCCCCTCTTCCTCCTCGTTCCTTGTTCCTCGTCCTCGAAACTATTTGAAAATCAATTATCTCCACAAACCAGCTGTAAGGAGGGGAGCCAGCCACTTACTCCTCAAGTGAATAACTTATTTGAAATTCATTATTTTGCTGTCCACCGCGTCAGGGCCCTCCAAGATTCTGCCTCCCCGACGAGTGCCCCTCCTCCCTCCTCTCTAACCGTGTTTGCTTTTTTCTTCTTCTTCTTCTTCGTCGTCTTTGCGAGCGTTTTCTCTGCCCATTGTTAATATGGCCGAGCGTTGATTGGAGGACCTTATTTATTTAACACATGCAAATTTAATGTGTCTCTGCAGTCTGCATTAAAACAGACACAAGACCAAGTATTACAATAAATAAAAATGGAGTCTGACTGTTGTGATTTTTGTGCAGAGACGAGTTTGAGTTTACATCCTGTTTGTGTCTGATGGAAGCGGCACAAGCACAAGTCCGTCCTTACTGGTAAAATGGTTCAAGTTCACATTTTTATACAACGTTTTTTCACTTTCAAAGCGCTTTACGTCAAGGAAACACACATTCATACGACGAGAGGGTTAAGTGTGTTGCCCAAGGACACAACAGAGGATTGAACCGCTCTACCAATGATGTTTTTTATGTCAAGAGCGGGATTCGAGCCGCCAGTGTTCGGATCAGAGGATGAACACTGTACCAACCGCTGTAGCTCCACACTTAGCAATACTATAGAACATTATAAACTAGGATTTGAATAGTGAGGCTTTACTCAGTGGGATCAGGCCTAATGTTGACTCTGAGGTTCAGTTTTACTCAAAGACTGTTTAAAGAAGTGGACTAAGCGAGTGTGACGTCACCCACAGCGTTCGACTCCAGTTAAACGAAGCTCATCGAGGCTGGAGCAGTTATAGCAGCCGATTTAGAGCCGAGTTGCGTATTAGGAGTATCATAGCAACCGAAGAGCCAATCCGGAGCAAGGCTGTTGAAGGTAACGCCCCTTCATGTCCGCACCGCTGGTTTAGCAGGGAGCGAGCTAACGCTAGTGGGTTCATGTCTTGATTTACAGACACAAGAGTGAAATAAAAACCCCAGGATCATGTAGAGGGTTAATATGAACATTTAAGACCAAAATGACGAGTCTGACAGTAGCAGTTACAGAGAGAGGGGACACAGTTTTTCAATAGAAAGTGAATTGGAGCCAGAGTCGATGGAGCTGCTAGCGCGCCGATGACCACTTCCTGTTTGGAACGAGGCAGCTAGCAGGTTAGCCATGTCCATTTATGTCAACACTCTATGGTTTTGATAGCAGAGTTGCATCTGTTTTGCTCATTATCTAATCAATTATTTCTTTTTGGGTTTATTAGATTGTGTAAGGCCAGTGGACGATATTTTCTAGAGAACCACCAATCCAGCGTTTTCAGTTCCGATACCGATATCAGTACTTTGACCGATACCCAATACCAACAGATACCAGTGTCAGTTAACTTATTACACAATAGATGCAATAGAGTTATGTAACTGTTATTTACACCATGACCGAACAGCTTTGTATGAATAAAAGTTGTATTTCTTTATTTTTATTTCATTATTAAAATATAAAAATGCATTGTAAAGTTAAACATACAAGAAATAAATGAAAAGGAGCAGAAAGTTCAAACATTATGAGACATTTAAGGCCCAAAATCAGCCGTAAATAGTCTCATTGTGTCCAATTACTCTACTGAACTAAAGCTAAAAGGAGATGTTAACTTGAAAACTGCCACTTCATGACATCACAAGGTGGAACAGAGCATTTTGAGCTTTGGACGTGTAGACAGAACATAACTCCAGGTATGTTTTTGAGGAGGTAACAATGTTCGAATGTGGTTTAAAGCTCAGACGAGTCAGTTTTGTGTGATGTAGGATGTTTGAGAGGATGAGCTGGGAGCTTTAATTAACCTGCAGAAGTGATTTGTTTTCGTGATCACTGTGGACTGAGGAAAGCACTTGCTGGTCCTGATGCTGCGCTTGGTCTGACGGCTCGTGTGTGTGTGAGCGAGTGTGACAGCGCTGTCCTGTGTGTGGCCGAGGAGGAGGTCAGAAGGAGACAGGACGTGTCAGCTCTCCACTTGTCTCTTCTGCTTCGTTTTGTGCCACCAGCTGGACTTGCCTCGTCTCTCCTTCTCTGTCCAGCTCCGTCCTGACAGCAGCGTCGCCGTTTAAAGCCGCTGCTCCCGTTCTCTCCCATCCAGTCGCTCTTTTTTTCTCCGCTAACTTCTTGGGCACAAACCTTGAAAAAGATGATTGTGAAATGTGTTGTCTCTTTGTGTCCTCTGGCTCTGCTAATTCTGTTATGTCATTTAGCTCAACCTTGAAGCCTGAATCCAGTGAGTAAATGACAGAAGCACTTGGCCAACAGTTCAACTTCTGTTTTTGTTTTTTTTTTTTTTTTTTTTTCACAAGTAGCACTGAGTCTGCAATGGGGATATCAGATTATTATTATTATTATTATTAAAGTATTAACTTATTTATTTCTTATTTTCATTATTATTATTATTATTATTATTATTATTATTATTATTATTATTATATATATTTATTATTTTATTATTTATTTATTATTATTATTATTTTTTATATTTTTATTTATTTATTTTTATTTTTTTTAATTTATTATATATATATTTTTTTTTTGTTTAGACTTTTTTTTATGTGAAGCCCTTTGTTCAGCTGAAGTTGTTTTAAATGTGCCATATAAATAAACATGAATTGCACTGAATAATGAGATGGTTTGGTTAATCATAAGACCTATAATGTTTTCATTAATTAATTAATTTATCGGCTCCAATTCACTTTCTATTGAAAAAAAACGTCCCTCTCTCTGTACCTGCTGCTGTCAGACTCGTCATTTTGGTCTGAAATGTTCGTATTAACCCTCTACATGATCCTGGGGTTTTTATTTTTTAAATCAAGATATGAACATTAATAACAGACAAATCGGGTGCTCCTGGGTGGGTCTATGCAGGAGACGCCCTGGACGTTGATGTTCTTATGTTTTATGTGTAAACCACGTCCTCATCCTAAAACTGATTATTTGAGTTCTGTTTAGTCCCAAGTTAGTTTTCATTGACAGTCACTACAGTCTTTGTGTCAGAGGTCACGGTGTCAAAGGTCACGGCAAACGTCTCTGCGAGATTATTGAAATAAAATCACTGTGTTTCATTTTGAATCGCACACATATGAAGTTATACCAGTGTTTTTGTCTTTTAGCTACGACATAAAGCCTCAAATCTGAAGTAATAACACAGAACTAATCCACAAGTCCTTCGTTTTGCAGCTGGACGGGATATTTTGATGTTTTATTGTTCTTTTCCGGCGTACATAAGACGTTAATGTGAAGCCCTTTGGTCAGTCGAGGTTATAAAGCTGTATAAATAAACTTGAATTGAACTGAATTACACAGAAGCCTCGTTGTTGTTCTGTGGCTATATTAAAACCCACACAGTTTATAAATGAGCCCGGTCTGCACTGTCGTAGGTTTAGCCTCTGGGTAATACAGCAGCAGGAAATCGGTCAACTGAGCCATCACAGACAAAATGGGGTCAAATTGGCCATTCAGGTTTAATCTACCAATCTCTCTTTAAACCTCGCCACTACGCGCCTTTGTTTTTCTGTTAAATAGGTCCTATGTGATTTTTATGGTGTTGCGATTGTTCTTCCAATGTCTCTTCTTCTTCTTGAGTCATTTCCACCACCGCTCGGCCTGGATTCCCCCTTTTTTTTATGTTCAAAAGGTTTGTTTGCAATGAGAGTGAGTTAGCGAGCGCGACGATCAATGCCAAAACCATTACAGGACTCGTTTTAAATAGAGCAGCCCCATTTTGGCAATTTGGCAGTAGCCGTGGCCCGCATATGGAATGATTTGATCAATATGCTTGTAGTTGATAGAGACGAGTAAATTATGTGATCGATGTTGTGTACAATGCGGCGCCCGGCTCACTTTGCGGGAGTTTTGGGTCGGCTGCGTGTGTGTGTATACATGCTAAACAGCGCTTTGTGTACGTCCTGATGTGTAATTCGCCGGATCTGTTTGTTGCATCACTTACTCTCTCGCTGACACTATCAAAAACCATATTTCCTTGGGCCATTTATGCATTCTGGTATGATCTCGAGATATAAAATGCAGTGTTTTGAGGGCGGAAGCTTCTGGGGATATCGAATGGCAGAGATGAAAATAGAAAGACTGGGGTGTAGCAGAGACCCACTGAATTATTGACGTGTATCATAGTACTTATGAAGGGGCCGGGCAGCAGGCATCTCCTCCTCGGCTCACCTCTGACTGCACGCTTGTATGGATCCGCAAACAAGCCCACTTCTCATGCTTGAGTGTTTTGTTTGCAGCGTGCGAGCGTGAGCCTGAGAGCAGGAGAGGAGCTGTACGGCTTCGCTATAGGTGGATTTAGAGAATTTGATGTTAAATGTTCGGGATATTTACTGAAAAAACAACACAGGAAACTCTCAAACATCCTTGAAAATCTGCAATCTTCTGATAATGCGCCGAGCTAACGAGCTAGCTTTCAACGCTATACTAAAACTAAAATATTAGAGATTGTAAGGAACGAGTCGGCTCTTTTGGTTCCTTTACAGAAGGGGTGTCCAAAGTATGGCCCTCACACCTTCAGTTGAACTGGCCTAATTGATCATAATCAGTATTTTTTACGTCAAATTTGAGTAATCCTACCAATATAATCTAAATAACATCACATTGCATCGTCATACAGACCTAATATTAATATTTCAAGATTTATTTAAAGTTCGAAGTCAAAATTATGTTAAATGCACCTTCTGAATTATCCACTGACCCTCTGTGTCCTCGGTGAAAAGAGTTTGGGCACCTATGCTTTACTTCATGCATGCCCAAACTGTGGCCCAGGGGCTAAATGCGGCCCCCAGACCAATTTTTCGTGGCCCTCAAACTCCCAGGTGAATTGTCCCATTAACTACCTTAAAAAGCCCATATCAAATATTTATGTGCCCCATTGAGGATGTAGCATGAATAAAAGTGTCAAGTTTCAGTCTAACTTGTAATAATAGCACAGATTTGAAGTATTTGCTGTATTTGTGATCAGTCTATGGCCCTCGATCGGCCCTCAGCTTTGTCTGTGTTTTTATATGTGGCCCTTAATGAGAAAAGTTTGCTTTACGTGAACATTTGGAAACAGTTGCTGATCTCTCTGTGTGTTTTATACAGATTTACATCAGTCTGGTCCACGTCCTCTGTTGCATCTCATCCTGGTCAAAAGTGATCGTCCAATCAGATCCGTTTATTCCAGTGACATGTGTGAAACGAAGGAGCTCATTGGTCGCCTCTGATTTACAAATAAAATTCTCTAACCTCAGATTAACAGAGTTTAGTGGTTCGCTCATAGATTCTGTAGAAATCTGCCATGTTTTCAGTCTCCTGTGATATTTTTTCCTTTATTTTTTCCGATATGGGCGGATCATGCTTCTCTCTGATTGGCTCATGCAGCTGTCATCCATCTGAAAACATCAGATTCAAACTGATCTCACTTTAAAAAAAAAACAAAAAAAAAAACCTAAACCTTTTTCTACACAGATTTGTTTGCATTTTTACACTGATTAACACTGAATCAGCCCAGAAGCAGAGCAGGCGACACGAGTGAGAGCTTTGTGCAGAAAAAACATGTCTGGGATCATAATAATAGTTTTTAGAACATTTTATTTAGATATCGCATCATTTTAAACACATCTGAGTCTTGGTCATGTCTCTGTGATCAGTTTGTTGATAAATGAGCTCTCACATGACTTTTTTCATATAAATAAATAGTAAAAGAGCCAGTTTTTTGAAAGGAACCGATTATAAAGATTCAAATCCCATATAAGAGTTAATATTTCTTTAAGTGTTTTTGCCACTTGATTTCTTTAGTCGACTACGGCCCTAGTGGACAGACTTTGTAAGTACAATCTCTGCATTTTGACAGTTTAAAGGCCAAATCTGCAACAGAATTCTGGCCTGTGATGCTAACTAGAGGCACTGCTCTGTCTGAAGCTCTTTTACTCAACTTAGACTTTAATCTGAGCTTTGTTTTAACACAATCTGAACCATAAAGAACTGACTAAGCTTGAACTACAACAGGTGAGCTCCCCTCTCGTATTATATTACAACCAGAAGCTAGCGAGTATTAGCCAAGAGTTTTTCAGTTCGTCACATTCACCTTTTTTATGTTGAAAAACACCTAAACGCAGGCCCGTCGACAGAAAATTGGGAGCTTTGGGTAAAAAAGGATCACATGGGTCTCCCCGCTAATATTAATAAATCCAATTTTTAGCACATATATTTCATATATTTCTGTATGCACAATCAATAACTTTTTACTGCACATCTCTATATGTCTATACCTGAATGTTTCTATCTGCAATCTATATTTGAATATACTTGAATGTTTACTTGGTTTGCACATTTTGAATGTTATTTTTTCTTTTGCACATTTCTTTTTTTTTTTTTTTTTTTGTTTGCACTTTTTTTTTTTTATTTATTTATTTATTATTTATTTATTTTTATTTATTTATTTTTTTGGCACATTTAATATATTTGCATTGAGGTAGGAGAGAACAGCAATTTCATCTGTGCTATATATCTTGTATCTTGTATGTATATGCACATGTGACAATAAAGAGAAATTGATTGATTGATCCAATTCTGGGCCCCTTAGATCCTGGGGGCCCGGGACAACAGACGTCCCCCCCGTTGACACCCCTGCCTAAACGCTTATATTGGTCACAGACTCCTAAAAATGTGTTGTTTAAATCAATTTTTGCATTTTTTTCCATTTAAAAACCTTTCAGTTGTGTTTGCTAATGTGCGCATTGCGTCACCACAGTAACACGCTAAACATTCCGCCATAGAAACCCACGCAGTGCATCCCCAGCGTGACATCTGTGGCTCTTGTTGTCATGTCAAGTGAACCTATATAGACTTAAACACACCTCCATACCTCTCCATCTCTCGGGATGAGATCACTAGCGTCTCTGTCACATTCGAATGTTAGCTCTGGCTTAACATCAGCGTGAGTGGCATCCACGGAGGTGAGCCGATACCGCGACTCATCGGCCTGTTGTGGGGACTCCTCCAGACAGCGTGACGGCCTGATAGCCTCCGCTCGCCGTTTGAGCTTGATTTGTTTTTCCTCTTGCCTGTCACATGGTAAAAGTTGAACTAGCTAGCGAGACGTGGCCGCGGAGACGAGTAGCGCGGATGTAGCTATGGGGCTAGCGGTGAAGGGGGGAGGCACAAAGGAGAGGCTGTCACATATACTTAGATGTTGAAATATTAAAGTGAGCAGTCAGGTTGTAATTTTCCTGAGAAAGCCGAGGGAACGGGGGGGTAAGAGTGTGTGTGTGTGTGTGTGTGTGTGTGTGTGCTGATGGAGCGACAGTGAGGGGGGGACACATATCACTACAGATGGCGCTGTCCTCTATTCTGGGATGAGACATGGGCACACTTAATACCGCCACTTTAATTAACCAGGCTTTATGCGGTCTGTGTCTTCTCAGTGAGATGTGAATAATTCAGAGGAGATGGTGAACCACTAAAAGACAGCAGGGCCAGTGATCTGCAATGTATCAGCCAGAGAGCACGTCTGAGTGACTTTTTGCCGCTTAAATCAGGCCCATTGTGCTGGTGTCGCTCATTTTGTTATAATTTACACATTTTAAACTGCAATATTCATCTAAAAAGACTTAATAAAAGAAACAAATCCGCTGACGTCTGTGTTAGAAAACTGTGGTGTCCAATAGGAGCTGACGTCGCCGTAAAGGTCGTCACAACAAAGCGCCACATGCTGTCGGCGCCCCCTATGGACAGAGCACGTCACACTAGAGCAGCACACTTTTTTTTTACATTTGTACCAAAATGACAACTGGCAAATCCTATGAGTATCAACGATTAAGAAAATAAAACTGGAGAAGGAAGCGTGTCACAGTGAAGGTGAAAACAGGGACTGATCAGCAAAATGGCGTCTTGAAAATAGTCGATTAAAGATTAAACTCAAACACAAATCACTCCAAATACAACTTCAGAGGCTCAACGAGAAGAAACGACTATAGTAGTTCTGATTTAAATATCAAAACATGGCAGGAGTGTTTCTAGTTTGATTGTTATGTGTACATGTATTCACTTCAGTAAATCTGTAATCTGTGTATGCAGGTGATGTGGGCAAATGTCTTGCCTAAGGACACAGCAACAGTTTGCACTAGAGCCATCGCTGCATGAGATACTTGGTAACTTCAATACCACATGATAATATGAAAGACATTCGGAATTTTTATTTATCTATATCTATTTTTTTATCTATTTGTTATTATTATTATCATTATTATTATTTATATTATTATTATTATTATTATATCATATTATTATTATTATTATTATATTATTATTATTATTATTATCATCATTATTATTATTATTTTATTATTATTATTATTTTATTATTATTATTAATCAATTTATTTTTTTTTTATTTTATTTTTTAATTATCAAAAAAAAAAATAAAATTAAAAAAAAAATAAAAAAAAAAAAAAGAATGCCATTTCAACACAACTGGTCCAATCTTTATCTGGCCTAATACTACTTCTGATGTTGATCTGTTCCAGGGGCTACGCATATCACAACATTAGTTAAAAAAAAACTCTATTTAGTTTCCAAAATTGTTACCACATAATCATAAAAAGTGTGAATTTCCACTAAGCTCTGTAGCCTTTTGTCTTTCCCTTTTGTCAGCCCATCCCTGTCCATGCTCCCTTGATGAGTTCACTTTGGAACAGCGCCCATCCCCGTCCACACTGCCCTGATGAGTTCACTTTGGAACAGCGGGTATTTAAGTAGAGATGAGGTGGGCGTTTCTGGGACGGCCTGACTCCAACTGCCTGTGTGTCACCTCCGGCGCATTCACTGAAAACTGTACAGGCCGAATGGGGGCAACCGAAAAAACAAAACTAACCGCAAACCCAAGAGACTCACCGTCACCCTCGTGTTTTACCTTTTCAAACTTTTTAATGAGCTGAAAATAAAAGGAGTCTGGCGTCAGCGTTGCCCACATCCCCCCGGTCTCCTGTTTGTGTGCCTTGTCTCCATACCAATCACAGTTCACTTCAACGATCGCTGATTCACTTCTGAAACAGAATCGACATGGCAGCCTGAGTCAGCCAGGACAGCGAGCCGAGCGTAGATTAGTCATCCAGTTAAGGTGCTTTTGTCCAGGGACGATGACAGACCCATGAAACCGATGATGTACAGGGGTGTCTGCCCGCTTCACTCCTGATTACAGATCACTCGGAGAAGGCCTCTATAAAAAGACATGACTCCCCGGCTCAGGCTCAAACTCAGAGGCTTAATAACACAGAGGCACACTTCTTTTTACGGATATGAGCAAAGATCTACATAAACACTGAGAGAAACTGACAGTGGCAGTCTCATCAAATCAAACCATTGTTTCTGAATATTCTACGAGTTATGAAAAATCTACCTAGCAACTGCTTCTGACACGCACAGAGCTGGGATCAGGCGACAGTGGGAATGTTTTTTTCATTAAACATTTGATTTAACTTTACTTTTACTTTGTGAGAGACTAGGGCAGCGCTGGAAAAATGTCAGAGCCAAATATCAGCCGATACCGATACTGGAACTGATCCCCAGTGGTGGAAGAAGTACTCCTTTCTGCTACTTAAAAGTACTAAAGTAAAAGTCGGCTTAAGTAAAAATATTAAAGCATCTGTTTAAAAAATTGACTTAAAGAGTAAAAAGTAAAAGTATTCTGAGCATATTTTGAGTTTTATAAAGCTTCAAATGCAGTGATTTTGATCAAGATTTAAGGTGAATCAATAGTTTTTTTTATTTTTTTTATTTGTATATTTTAGTTTTGCTCAAATTCTGAACATGTTAAAAATAAACCCTCAGACTTTTCAACAGGTCTCACACAATAATAAAAAATACTTCTACTTTTCAGATACTTTTATGTCTATAATTAGCTAAAAGTTGAACAAGGAGAGATCATTCACACTGATTCAAATCCCAGACGTAACCACACAAACAGAGCAAAAGTGCAAAAGTATATAAAGTAAGTAAAAGTATATATACGTAGACTTACACAGAGTACACAGAGTAGACTTACACAGAGTACACAGAGTGGAGTAGGCTTACACAGAGTACACAGAGTGGAGTAGGCTTACACAGAGTACACAGAGTACAGTAGGCTTACACAGAGTACACAGAGTACAGTAGGCTTACACAGAGTACACAGAGTACAGTAGGCTTACACAGAGTACACAGAGAGGAGTAGGCTTACACAGAGCAGGGAGTGATTCAGAGCTTCCCAATCAAACATGATCCCTGCCACTAATCTTGTTTGTGACTAGATGTGTCACTGTAATCCTGCACACAACAAACAGCCTCCAGAGCACACACAGTACACAGAGTACACACAGAGTACACACAGAGTACACAGAGTACACACAGAGTACACACAGAGTACACACAGAGTACACACAGAGTACACAGAGTACACACAGAGTACACACAGAGTACACAGAGTACACACAGAGTACACACAGAGTACACACAGAGTACACAGAGCACACACAGAGTACACAGAGACAGAGTACACAGAGCACACAGAGACACACACAGAGTACACACAGAGTACACAGAGTACACACACAGAGTACACACAGAGTACACAGAGAGTACAGAGCACACACAGAGCACACAGAGTACACACAGAGTACACAGAGCACACACAGAGCACACAGAGTACACACAGAGTACACAGAGCACACACAGAGTACACAGAGTACACACAGAGTACACAGAGCACACACAGAGTACACACAGAGCACACAGAGTACACACAGAGCACACAGAGAGTACACAGAGCACACACAGAGTACACAGAGCACACACAGAGTACACACAGAGTACACACAGAGTACACACAGAGTACACAGAGTACACACAGAGCACACAGAGTACACACAGAGTACACAGAGTACACACAGAGTACACAGAGAGTACACAGAGTACACAGAGTACACACAGAGTGCACAGAGAGTACACAGAGCACACAGAGCACACACAGAGTACACACAGAGCACACACAGAGTACACAGATCACACACAGAGCACACACAGAGTACACAGAGTACACACAGAGCACACACAGAGTACACACAGCAGAGTACAGAACACACTCACTACACACAGAGGACACACAGAGTACACAAAGTAAAGTACACGTCTCTGCAGCTTAAATGTTTACTGCTCCACAGATTACACGACAGACGGCACCAGCATCATCACACCTGAGGACAAGGAACACACACAGTCCTACACATTTTTACACACATACACAAGTACACATTAGTTACACAGATATGACACAGAGTAATCTTTAGTCCACACAGAGGGTCCAGAGTAACACAAACCACACAGAGTACACATAGAGTAACACACAGAGTCACACAGAGTGACACACTTATACACAGAGTACACACAGAGTCACACAGAGTGACACTTATACACACAGAGTACACATGAGACACACATATGTGAGTCTTATATGAGAGTCTTACAGAGTGACACACAGAGTACACACTTATATGTGTGAGTCACAGAGTGACACAGAGTACACACAGAGTCACATATGTGAGTTATACACACAGAGTACACAGAGTACACACAGAGTCTTATACAGAGTACAGTCACATATGTGACACTTATATGTGAGTCTTATACACAGAGTCACACATATGTGAGTCTTATAGTGAGTCTTATATGTGAGTCAGAGTACACACAGAGTCTTACACAGAGTGAGTCTTATATGTGAGTCTTATATGTGACACACATATGCACACACTTATATATGTGAGTCTTATATGTGAGTCTTATATGTGAGCACTTATAGTGCACACACAGTGACACTTATAGTGTGAGTCACATATATGTGAGAGTCTTATACAGTGAGTCTTATATGTGAGCACATATATGTGTGAGTCTTATATGTGTGAGTCTTATATGTGAGTCTTATATGTACACTATATCTGTGAGTCTTAATGTGAGTCTTTATATGTGAGTCTTATATGTGAGTCTTATAGTGAGTCTTATATGTGACTCTTATATGTGTGAGTCTTATATATGTGAGTGAAATATGTGAGTCTTATATGTGAGTCTTATATGTGAGTCTTATATGTGAGTCTCTAATGTGTGAGTCTTATATGTGAGTCTTATATGTGACTCTTATATGTGAGTCTATATGTGAGTCTTATATGTGAGTCTTATATGTGACTTATCTTATGTGTGAGTCTTATATATGTGAGTCTATATGTGAGAGTCTTATATGTGAGTCTTATATGTGAGTCTTATATGTGAGTCTTATATGTGAGTCTTATATATGTGAGTCTTATATATGTGAGTCTTATCTTATATGTGAGTCTTATGTGAGTCTTATATGTGACTCTTATATGTGAGTCTTATATGTGTGAGTCTATATGTGAGTCTTATATATGTGTGAGTCTTATATGTGAGTCTATATATGTGAGTCTTATATGTGAGTCTTATATGTGAGTCTTATATGTGTGAGTCTTATATATGTGAGTCTTATATGTGAGTCTTATATGTGAGTCTTATATGTGTCTTATATGTGTGAGTCTTATATGTGAGTCTTATATGTGAGTCTTATATGTGAGTCTTATATATGTGAGTCTTATATGTGAGTCTTATATGTGAGTCTTATATGTGAGTCTTATATATGTGAGTCTTATATGTGTGAGTCTTATATGTGAGTCTTATATGTGAGTCTTATATGTGAGTCTTATATGTGAGTCTTATATGTGTGAGTCTTATATGTGACTCTTATATGTGAGTCTTATATGTGAGTCTTATATGTGAGTCTTATATATGAGTCTTATATGTGTGAGTCTTATATGACTCTTATATGTGACTCTTATATGAGTCTTATATGTGAGTCTTATATATATATGAGTCTTATATGTGCAAGTACAAGCTTCTCACCATAATGAATATTTCAGCTTCTCGTTCATGTCCGGAGATCCGGTCGTCGAGGCCCCCCGCCGTCGACTCCCGCCCAGATCTCTCTGCACCGGCCCCTTATGCATGTACCGTTTTCCCTTCTGTTCTTTACTGTGCGGTGGTGCAATACTGGAATTTCCCCACTGTGGGACTAATAAAGGCATAAAGGCATATCTTATCTTATCTTATCTTATCTTATCTTATCTTATGGATCCTCCTGCGGGTGGTGGGTCGGTGGGCGGTTCAGGGGGGGTCGAGGGTGAGGAGCTCGGAGTAGAGCTGCTGCTCCTCCACGTTGAGAGGAGACCCAGGACACGCTGGAGGGACTATGTCTCTCTGGGAACGTCTTGGGGTCTCACTGGAGGAGCTGGAGGACATGTCTGGGGTGAGGGAAGTCTGGGAGTGCCTGCTTAGACTGCTGCCCCCGCGACCCGGCCCCGGATAAGAGGAAGAACATGGATGGATAGAGCTTCTCGTTCAATAAATAAAAGCTGGAACTATATATTTTGGACCTCAGTTTATTGTAAAGACTTTTTCTTTGTAAAAATAAAGATCTAGCCACAAAAATGAGAAACTTAAGAGTGGAGGTAGAAACACACACGTTCAAATCACTCGTAGCGGGCAGAGGAACAACAACCTTTACTCAAGTAAGAGTACTGTCTGAAAGGTATGACGTCTTTAAATTACAAGTAAATAGATTGTAAGTGTGGTTGAGTTTACCTCTGCTCCTCTGCGTGTGATAAGCCGACAGGTGCAGCAGGTTTGGACAGGCTCATAGAGACACGGCCTGGTGAAAACATGACACTTATTTCCTTAAAACACAGTTCACTTATAACACAAGATCCACGAGTGTTAAGTGACTATTACTTGTCCTTCACATCACAACTGAAACAGATTTGGACGAACAAAAGCAGAAGTTTACCTGCAAATAATCTCATTACATTCAGATAAAGGCTTAATTGATATTATGGAATAGATACCTGATCCAGCAACCTCATCTGATATTTATTAACAGTATCGTATCGGTTATGGATGAGACACTGGACAATTTTCATCTTTTATTGCAATTACTTTCCACATTAAGTGTTTGGGGACATTTTATGTAATTGGTGATAATCGAAAAACAAAGATAATGGCCGTTACATCACCTGAATGTGCAGAAAAAAACAACTTATCCACAGTGGAGTCACAGACAGGGACAAAGAGGGACACAGGTGGGCCCACAAGGTCTTGGACTGTCTTTCTATTAATTTGTATTACAAGGGGGCCATATGAGGCTTATTGCCCCGGGCCCCCAAATTTCAGTAGACAGCCCTGCTCATCCATAATATTCTCTGTTAAAGTTATAATTATTCATATCCATAAAACTTTATCATGATATTATCTTTAATTGCAATTATTTTTGAGTCACAGGTGAGACACAGATCGGACACAGGTGAGACACAGGTGAGACACAGGTGAGACACAGGTGAGACACAAGTGAGACACAGGTGGGACACGGGTGAGACACAAGTGAGACACAGGTGGGACACAGGTGGGACACAATGAGACACAGGTGGACACACAGGGTGAGACACAGATGAGACACAGGTGAGACACAGGGTGAGACACAGGTGAGACACAGGTGGACACAGGTGAGACACAGGTGAGACACAGGTGAGACACAGGTGAGACACAGAGTGGACACAAGTGAGACACAGTGAGAGACACAGTGAGACACAGGTGAGACACAGGTGAGACACAGGTGAGACACAAGTGAGACACAGATGGGACACAGGTGGGACACGGGTGAGACACAGGTGGGACACAGGTGAGACACAAGTGAGACACAGGTGAGACACAGGTGAGACACAGGTGAGACACAGGTGATTAATTGTTTATCACTGAACCTATTTTGATCTAATTTCATTTTTAATGTATCAATATTTCCAGAGAGACCAGTGCGAGAACCAGGCTCTTTTTCATGAGCGCCGTGTCCATTTAAAACATTCAAAGCAGCTGCAGGTCTGGTCATGGTTACGGTCATGGTCACATTTTTACACAACGCTTTACCGCCTTCAAGTCAAAGCACTTTACATGAAGGAACCACTCACCCATTCACACACACACACACACACACACACACACACACACACACACACACACACACACACACACCCACACACACACACACACACACACACACACACACACACATTCACACACATTCACACACAGACACTGGGGCCGAGGTGGGTTAAGTGTCTTGCCCAAGGACACGACGACAGCATTCATCTGTGGGACCTGGAATCACAGCACCAACCTGTGGGTCAGTGGATCTGACCACTCAACCAGTTTTTATGCCGAGAGCGGGATTCGAACCGGCAACCTTCGGATCAGAGGACAAACACACTGAGCTACAGGTTATTAAAGCGCATTATCCAGTTTTACATGTCCTTCAAATGTTTTCCATTTTTGGGACGAAAAACAACCAAATAACCAGCTTTTTTTTCCTGTTTCAGCTCCAGTTTTTAGACTAACACAATCATGAGATCTTGCATTAAAAGTTTCCGTCTTAAAGTTCAACAAAAAAGTGAGATATTGAGTCATTATTGTCATAGTTTGTTATAAATACATGTATACAGTGTTGTTCTCTCCTTGCAGCTAAACAAGTTACAGGATTCAAAGTGAAAACAAAGCAAATAGTTAAAAACGTAGTTAAAAAAACATGTTACTCTGGTTTTCTGAAAGGTCATTTACCAGCAGCATGTCAGGATCGTACCACCAGAGAGAAACAGGTGAGTCATGTCTGTATTCAAACCATCATCATAAATATACTTAAACTACAGCCCCTCGTGAGCCGCTCAGGTCTCGATCTGGACATTTAAAAGCGTCGCGTTTCTTTAGGGCTTTGACAATTCAAATACCACCAGGAGTCGGAGCGTGCGCTAAAGGCTCAGGTCACTAAAAGCAAACAGCAGTGTTTCCACAACAGACGGAGGTGGAGGTGTGTGGAGGTCTGGCCCGTCAGGAGCAATCACACAGCACACGGGTGGAGGGGGGTTAAGGATAGTTTAAATATGAGTTTTGTTTTATATTTGAGCTGTGAGTCCTTTGAAATCAACAGTATTTTGAGTGTGTGGTAATTATATTAGATGATGGATAGTTTAAGGTTCATGTATAAATGAGTTTTGTTTGTACTAATAAAATTGTTTCTGTTGAACAAAATTTTAAAAATCTGCATGAAATACTTCTATTTTTTACTCTTTAAGTAAATTTTTTTTTTACTGTACTTAATTTTTTTTTTGTACTTTAATACTTTTACTTTAGTATTTTTTTGCTCTGGTAGAAAATAGAAGAAGAAGAAAGAAGAAGAAGAAGAAAAATAAAACGAATCATGTCTCTCTGGCCTGGGAACGTGTTGGGGTCCCATCGGAGGAGATTGCTGCCCCGCAATCCGGCCTTGGATAAGGGGATGAAAATGGATGGATGGGCCTAATAATTAAAAAAAAAAAAACTATTCAAGTTTAAACATGCTTGGGCAAAGTTAAAATCATATGAGGTTGTGAGGATTTGGGTTTTTTGATCCCAGTCTGTCTGTGTTTCTGTGCTGTCTTCTCTCCTCTCTTCTGTGCTTGGAGCTGGGTGGAGACTCTGGCACCACCCACTACACACCTGCAGCTAATCAACAATCAAGCCTCCACCTCTGGAGTTACAAAGGGGCTGAGGATCCTGCACACACCACCAGATCGTCACGTCATCCTCCAGTTTATTCTCCGTGGTAAAGTTACGCTTGGCTCAGTCTGGTTTTGTGATGGTCAGCTGGTTTTTCTCTTTTTTTGTTTTTTTGTTTTTTCCATATCCCGTTTCTTGGACCCAACTCCGACTCAGCTCTCCACGACTGGTAGGAACACCTCCACCTCCAACCCAGCTTCCTACGACCATTTTGAAGACGTTAGCCTCAACCCAGCTTCGTACAACCGCTTCGAACACTTCCACCTCCAATCCAGCTTTTTACGACTGGTTTGAAGACATCGGCCTCCGACCCAGCTCTCCTCGACCAGTTCGAAGATGTCAACATTCGACCCAGCTTCCTACGAGCAGTACGAACACCTCAGCCTTCGACCCAGCTTCCGAGGACCATTTCAAAGACATCAGCCTCCGACCCAGCTCTCACCGACCAGTTTGAAGACGTCAACCTACGACCTAGCTTCCTATGAGCGGTACGAACACCTCCACCTCCACCTCCGACAAAGCTTCCTATGACCAGATCGAAACACCTCAGCCTTCGACCTGGCTTCCTACAACCGGTTCGAAGACGTCAGCCTCCGACTCAGCTTCCTACGACTGGTATGAGCACCTCAGCCTCTGAACCAGCTTTCCATAATCGGCACGAAGACGTCAGCCTCCGACCCAGCTTCCTATGACCAGTACGAACTCCTCGGCCTTGGACCAAGCTTCCTGACCATTTCGAAGACCCCGCTCTCTACTGCCTGCTCCATCAATCAATATTCACACTTCTTTGTTTGTAATAAACTTTGTCAAACTTTGATCCCCACGCAGGAAGCACTTTCTCATTTAGAGAAGAGCGTTTGGGTCAGTCCACCCCCAAAATGAGAAAATAAAGTACATAAACAGCTGATAATAAATAAGGCCTCATCTATTTCTGGCTGCTGTTTAGTGAAGAGCTGTGAAGTACCCCAATCCGTTCAACTCTATATTGTTCAGTTCCTCCTTCTCGACTCCAGCCTAAAACAGAGAAAATGAGTTTGTGCTTCGTCCGTTTCACTCTGAAGATCCCGTCTCTCCAGGCTCACTACGCCGCAAGCTCCTTAAGGCCTCAAACTAACGAGAAGAACGCAAACTGTACTTATTTCATAACGGAAAAAAACACAAATGGATGGATGTTTTTGGAGAAGAGGGAGAGAGAGTAATGGCCTTCCGAGCGCAGTCCTTGTTATCGAGTAATGACACATACTTCCTGTCAAAATGGCGGACAGCTAAAGGACGCTCATAAATAGTAGACTAGACGTTTTACCCGAGATACTGCTGCAGAATAACACAAGCGGAACCAGGTCTATGTATGTTTAATGCTGCGGTGTAATCCAGTATGAAGGACTCGTATGATATGCAAAAGTATGAATAAGTAAAGTCCACGCTCACACATGCCCCGCCCACAATCTGTACAGGTCGTGCGGGTTGTGTTTGTGTCGACGTCGGCCGTGTCGTTCGGTTTTAAATATGAGTCGGGTTTATTTCGACTCTGGAGCTGGGAGGTGCATCAAAGAATCACACGATGCTGTTTGAGATACGCATCAGTCGAAGTGCCTCAATCAAATCATTTTTATTCTCAAAATTTAACAAAAAAAACTATGATTTTTTTGGAAATAAAATAAGTTTTCAGTTTAATATTTTAAATTACATAATAAAGTGATTTTACAGTCAATTTACACTTTGTGCAAAACCTGAACTAGAACAAGATTGACATCATGAATAATAAAAATAACACCACTACTACTGCTACTACTGCTACTACTACTACTGCAACTACTGCTACTAATACTACTAATACTACTACTGCTACTAATATACTACTGCTGCTGCTGCTACTACTGCTACTACTACTGCTACTACTACTACTATTACTACTACTACCGCTACTAATACTACTACTGCTGCTGCTACTACTAATACTACTACTAATACTACTACTGCTACTACTAATACTACTACTGCTGCTGCTACTACTACTACTACTGCTACTACTAATATTACTACTGCTGCTGCTACTACTGCTACTACTGCTACTACTAATACTACTACTGCTGCTGCTACTCCTACTACTACTAATACTACTACTGCTACTACTAATACTATTACAATTGCTACTACTACTACTACTACTGCTACTACTGTTACTACTGCTACTATTACTACCACTACTAATACTACAACTACTACTGCTACTAATACTACTGCTGCTGCTACTACTACTACTGCTACTGCTACTGCAGCTACTAAAAAAAGTACTACTATTATTACTACCACTGCTACAAAAAACAATACTACTACTATTACGACTACTAATAATAAAATACTACCACGTCTACTACTATTATTGCTACTACTATATCTACTACTAATAATAATAACAACAATACTGCTACTGCTACTACTACTACTACCAATAACAATACTACAACTACTACTACTACTACTACTACTACTACTACTACTACTATTGCTATTACTCATAAAAATAATACTACAACTAATAATAATAATATATAATAATAATGATAATAATAATGATAATAATAATAATAATAATAATGATAATAATGATAATATTTTTTTCTAATTCTGTTGGTTAATCAACTCTCATGTTCAGCCCTAAGAGGCGACTGCTGTCGTGATTTTGGGCTCTACAAAAATAAATTGAATTGAAAATTGAATTGAATTAATAATAATAATGATATAATCATAATATAATAATAATATAATAATAATAATAATAATAATAATGATAATAATGATAATAATAATAATGATAATAATCATAATAATAATAATAATAATAACACATGAGGATATTGTAAAAAAAAAAAACTTGTTAAATACACATTTTGTGAGTATTACCTCTCCACACATCACTTCATTTCGGGCCCTTTCTTCCAGTTTATCGATACAAAAACCTATACTTCAAAATTATTTTAAAACTCCCTAAACACCGACAGAAAGAGTTAAATATTTGACCTAAATCAGTCAAATTTTCCTCAAACTTCCAACGTGTGACATCTCCTTCAGCCCTTTTCTCCTTCGTCGGCGTGGGGGAAATATCAGTATTGTTTACGCTAAAGATTAGAGCTGAATTGGGCAGAAGGCAGTTGTTCTGTGACGATGGAGATAAGATAAATGTGTGTGTTATCGGGGCAGCAGGCAGAGCGCCCATATGAAGTAGTTCATTGTAATTACCCGTGGCAAGAGTAGATTCTGGAGGCCGATAGGAGCTGAAAGCAGAAGGTACGAGGAGACGGCGGATATGAAGACGGTCCGAGTTAATGACAGAATGCACTCACGCCATTACACGCACTTCCTCCTTCCTTTTTCTCCGCAAGACTTATAATTTCGCCTCAGTGTTTTAGCGTTCTTATCTGGGATATCTTAATGCTGTGGTATCTTAATAACCTTTGTGTACCATCTCCGCCGCCGTTCTATTAATCAGCATCTCATGACTCATCGCCATCTTCCCTCTGTTATTCAATCAGTGATCTTTTCTCGCGCGCTCGGCTCCGGCTCTCCACTGTAATTATCAGACTGGATGAGAATGTCAGGTGTAGCCGAGCAGATACTTATCTTCAAATGGAAAATCTATTGCGAATCTTTGAAAAGTGAATTATTTTGTTTGAGGTTTTATCAAACTTTTTACAGTTCAGGACAAGGATCTGATGTTGCGTAGATTCGTTGAGGTGAAAAACGGCGCAGGTTGTAAAGCGGCGAGCTTTTGTGTTAGCTTGATTGTTAACGGAGCGGACAAGGTTAGCACTGTCACAAGAACATGTTTTAAAGAGCGATGTATTGCAAATCATAAAGCAGAATGAGCTTTTTTGTGTAATTTTGCATGGTTTTTTTTTTACGCCATATGACTGTGCGTTGTGTTCTGCATCCTGATTGGCTGAGGGACTGTAGACCATTGTGTTCTGTGTCCTGATTGGCTAAGGGACTGTAGACCATTGTGTTCTGCGTCCTGATTGGCTAAGGGACTGTAGACCATTGTGTTCTGCGTCCTGATTGGCTGAGGGACTGTAGACCATTGTGTTCTGTGTCCTGATTGGCTGAGGGACTGTAGACCATTGTGTTCTGCGTCCTGATTGGCTGAAGGACTGTAGACCATTGTGTTCTGCGTCCTGATTGGCCGAGGGACTGTAGACCATTGTGTTCTGCGTCCTGATTGGCCGAGGGACTGTAGACCATTGTGTTCTGCGTCCTGATTGGCTGAGAGACTGTAGACCATTGTGTTCTGCGTCCTGATTGGCTGAGGGACTGTAGACCATTGTGTTCTGCGTCCTGATTGGCTGAGGGACTGTAGACACAGTCTACGAGAAATGTGAGAAAATGTTAACGCCTGTGTGAGAAAAGTGTATAAAGTGTGTGGTGAGTAACCCCTCCGAAAAACGAGGGACCAGTGAATTACAACTATATATTTATGCTATAACTGTGGCCCGTCGACAGAAATATGAGGACTTGGGTCAAAAAGCTTCACATGGGCCTTCCTCTGATATAAATTAATAGTAACAGGGTCATATTCTGGGCCCCCTAAGACCCTGGGGCCCGGGACAACAGACCCCCCTCTGTCGACTCCCCTGCTGTAACTTATATATCGGTAAAAATGAATGGGAATTATGCTTCTGAGACCAGACGTTCCCGCCCACCGCTGAGCTCCTTTGTTTTAAACCTTTCAACAAATGAAATGGCATCTTGTTTTTAGTCCAGTGAGCTTCACGAGGAAAAAGCCCATTGTGTTCTTTCCTACATTATAATTTCTTCAGCAGTGACCTACAGCGGCGTATAATAACAATAATAACGTGATTGTCGGGTCACATAATGTAAAGTTAAGTAGTTGCATCATTAAGTCGTGGTCGTGTGTGTTTCCTCCGGTCGGCGCTCGGCTCGCTGACCTGAGCGCTGCCCTCCCCTCCCTCAGGTGAGCTCACACACACAGGACAAACCGAGCACACCTGCCCAGCGGCCCACGTAGCATTAGCTTAACATTAGCATGTCTTTAGCCGGGCTAATGAGGTGCTAATGGTGAGTGGGAAGTACATGGTAAAGTCTGTGTGGGTTTTGTGTAGAGAAGGGCTTAGATAAGATAACAGGTTTGTAGCGGCTGTTTAGAGAGTAAATTTACCAACTGTAATAAATGAGGGGAACGCAGACGGGTTATAAAAAACAGCAAGTTTTTTTTTCTTTTGCTGCAGTGTAATGTGACTCAGGGATACACCAATCCAGCTTTTTCACTTCCAATTTTGATAATATAGCTTTAAGTTTCAGCCAATATTGTAACCGATATTAACCGACACCAGTGCAGAGAAAAATGCAAGACAAAGCGAGTTTATTTGTATCGCACAATTCATATACAAAGTACTTCAAAGTGTTTTACAGAATAAATAAAAAAATCAGCAAAACAACTGTATTAAGAGCAGGGGTGAAGCTCCAAATTCTGAGCTCTAGGTAAAAATCATCTTAGGGGGCCCGCACTACATATTGTCTTATGAAAAATGTATATTATAGACTTTGTGAGGGGCCCCTCCCTGCACTGGGCCCTCTGTAAACAGCACCCTTTACCCTCCTCAGTGCGACGCCCCTGATTAAGAGTTTACAGGTACAAGGGAGGTGTTCTGGGCACGTCCCACCGGGAGGAGGCCCCGGAGAAGACCCAGGACACGTTGGAAGGATTATGTTTCTCGGCTGGCCTGGGAACGCCTTGGGGTCCCATCGGAGGAGCTGGAGGATGTGTCTGGGGTGAGGGAAGTCTGGGGGTCCCTGCTTAGACCCGGCCCTGGATAATCAGAAGAAAATGGATGGATGAGAAGGAAAACCAGCGAGCGGTAACAAACTGTAATGCTAATATTCAATTTAAAACACAACTTCACTCTCGTATGTATTTAGAACTTTGGGAAACAGGACTCGGAGTTTTGCAGCCGTGTTTTTTAATCATAAATATCTCGCTAAACCTCTTTGTCTATAACATCTGTCTGTACTCGACACTTCTCAGCTGATCTCTGACTTTCACTCCTGTTTTCCAGTTTAACAAATGTGACGTTACGATCTTCAGGTTTTTTATTCCAGTGTCTTGCTTCTGACTGTCCAAACGGAGCCGACTGCAGTGGTGTAGAACATATAACATAGTGTTGCCTGGATACTGCTCCTGCAAAAATCTAATGTGTTCAGGTGACGTTATTTGACATACCTTTCATTGTGAAGAATGTGACTGCAGAGGGTCACCTTTGGCTTTGTGACAGAACAGGCGAAAGAATCCGAGCTGCACTTGTCAAGGTTTGAGGACACTTTACAAAGAAGTTAAAAATAAATGTACAGGGCTGTGTGCAACTCGTGTCTGTTCAGACTTAGTGCATGAAAACAGCGAGGTCCAAAGAAGAAGAAGAAGAAGAAGAAGCCTCACATGGAAGGTAACAAAGTAAATGTTGTAAAGTACTGTACTTAAGTAACTTTTACTTTCACTCCAGTACATTTGAGGGCAGTATCTGTACTTTCTACTCTACTACATTTTTGAACAAGACTGAAGTGTAAAAGTCTGAGGGTTTATTTTTAACATGTTCATAATTTGAGTAACAAAAATATAGAAAAATTTAAGAAAAACAGCTGAAAAAAATGAAATTAATTGTATTTATTGAACAAAATCTTTATCTAAAATCTTTATCAAATCTTTATCAAAATCACCACATCTGAAGCTTTATAAGACTTAAAAAAACAACCAAAATACTTTAACTTTTTACTCTTTAAGTGCACTTTAATACTTTTACTTAAGTAGATTTTTTTTCATGTGATACTTCTACTTTTACTCACTCCGTTTTCTATACTTAAGTAGCAAAAATGAGTACTTCTTCTCCACTGCACATGGGCCCCTCTAATATAAATCAGGAAGAAGAGGGTCCAATTCGGGGCCCCTTCGACCTTAGGCCCCCGGACATCGACCTCTTTGCCCCCCACAGTCGACTCCCCTGCTGATGTGTAATGTTTAAAATGAATCCTGCTTTTTTAAAAATGTGATCTCTTTATAATCCAGATGTTGTGTTGGTCTGTGGGAGAAGGTTTGTGTCGTTTTCATAAAAGTGTCGTCGTCATCGATCAGGCGACGACAGAACGATCCGGAGGAAAGAACTTCTCCTCCGCTTTGTAAAAGTCACTGCTCCTCTATTTTAAATCCTTCAAGAGTTCTATTGTCTCACTGTCCAAACTAAACGATGTGCCAAAAATGCGAAAAGAAATTGTGAACAAATACAAATTGTGTGTTTTATAGTAGTTAAGCTGACAGAATATTTGCTGCATAAAAAATGAAGACGATTTCCTGTGATGAAGGAGTAATCGGACTTTCCCTGGGCTCGTTTCACCCTCTGCCTCACGGTTTCACCCCGAGGTCTTTTGTCTTCCTGTGACTTTGAATAAAGCAGATAACTTGGGTGAACTCAAGCACTCAGAGATAAGTATTAACACTACAACAGGGACATTCCCACAGGCCCCGGTTTCTTTGACTCTGGGCCAATCTGCTCGTTGCTTCTGCCTGACTGACAGCACTGGTGTCTAATTACACAGGAATGCACTGACGAACACTCCAAATCCTTTAAATGGCCGTCCCAAAAACACACCTCCTACTGGACCTTTGACAAAGCCATGTTTCTGCACAGCAGGAGGCGCAGGAAACCCCAGCGCCCTGAACACAGCCCCGCACCCTGAACAAACTCCACCACCCTGAACAAACTCCACCACCCTGAACAAACTCCACCACCCTGAACAAACTCCAGCACCCTGAACAAACTCCACCACCCTGAACAAACTCCACCACCTAGGACAAACTCCACCACCCTGAACAAACTACAGCACCCTGAACAAACTCCACCACCCTGAACAAACTCCAGCACCCTGAACAAACTACACCACCCTGAACAAACTCCACCACCCTGAACAAACTCCACCACCTAGAACAAACTCCACCACCCTGAACAAACTCCACCACCTAGGACAAACTCCACCACCCTGAACAAACTACAGCACCCTGAACAAACTCCACCACCCTGAAACAACTCCACCACCTAGGACAAACTCCACCACCCTGAACAAACTACAGCACCCTGAACAAACTCCACCACCACCCTGAACAAACTCCAGCACCCAAACTACACCCTGAACAAACTCCAGCACCCTGAACAAACTACAGCACCCTGAACAAAACCCACCACCCTGAACAAACTCCACCACCCTGAACAAACTCCACCACCCTGAACAAACTCCACCACCCTGAACAAACTCCACCACCCTGAACAAAACTACAGCACCCTGAACAAACTACAGCACCCTGAACAAACTCCACCACCCCCTGAACTCCAAACAAACTCCACCACCCTGAACACTCCACCACCTGAACAAAACAACCCTGAACAAACTCCAGCACCCTGAACAAACACCCAGCACCCTGAACAAACTCCAGCACCCTGAACAAACTCCACCACCCTGAACAAACTCCAGCACCCTGAACAAACTCCAGCACCCTGAACAAACTCCACCACCCTGAACAAACTCCACCACCCTGAACAAACTCCAGCACCCTGAACAAACTACAGCACCCTGAACAAACTCCACCACCCTGAACAAACTCCAGCACCCTGAACAAACTCCAGCACCTAGGACAAACCCCAGCACCTAGAACAAACTCCAGCACCCTGAACACAACCCTGAACAAACTCCACCACCCTGAACAAACTCCACCACCTAGGACAAACTCCACCACCTAGGACAAACTCCAGCACCTACGACAAACTCCAGCACCTAGGACAAACTCCAGCACCTGGAACAAACTCCAGCACCTGGAACAAACTCCAGCACCCTGAACAAACTCCAGCACCTAGGACAAAATGGTGATTAAACAAACGTAGTAATTCTTCTGAAGGCTGAATCTAATAACGTGTCTTCCTAAAATTAAAATCATTATTGAGCTGCGTTTTTCAAAACTATCAAATTAATTTTTATGATCAAGAAGATATTTATATTCTTACACTACAATTTTAAATAAAGACCCAAAAACGCAACTTGTGCATCATGACCATAACTAAACTACCACTAACACTAATACTTCTTATTGTTTCATTTGATTCTGATTTTTACAGTTTTGCTGCGCAGTGTCTCTGAATCTAAAACTACACACACAGATGTGGTTTTCCTGAAATAGCCGCGCTGCTGATTCCACGACATGTGCACTAATGCAGCACATGGACCAGCCTCCCGCCGTCCGCTCGTGTAATCCAGGATCTCCCATCGAACACGTCCCTGGAGTTTATGAACGGACATCGCCGTTATAGGGAAAAGAGCTGCGTATTGTTTTTGTCAGAACATATTTGAGGTAGATATGACCTGATCGGTGAGCATTAATATCAAATGACACGGAAATGATCGAGGACGGCTCTCGGGACGATCACAGCGGTGCATTAGAGGCCAGGGCTGTGTGTTGAAACCTGCATTACTCCTGTGATCAGAGAAAAACACATTTGGTTTGTCATGTTGGGGGATAATCTATGTGATCGAGGCAGGTCGCTGTCGATGTTTAGTACAGGCCCAAAAGTCACTGACACTTTTAAATCTTCAGTAGCTCCTTTAATTCTTAAGTTAAACTCACCAAATTTTAGCAGTAGATAAACTGAACCTTCCCACATTTTTGGCAATATAAACGGTTATAATTGTTCACTTAAACTTGAACTTATCACTACTTAAACTAGGGGAAGTAAAAATGATCTAATCTTTAAAAATAATGTTTTTAAGTGTCCACCATTTTGTGTTTGTCTCTGAACAGCCTGATCCAACACACTTTACATAACATTTAAAGCATTTCCGGCTTATGTCTCTTATTTGATCCTGATATACATGTTTTAAGTCGTTTATTGTCTGAGGTTTATTCACAAACACCTTTTCTTTAAGATAGACCCACAGGAAGAAATCAGGACGAGTCAGGTCTGTGGAGATCACATACTGCCCCCTGTCTGTGAAAAACACTTATTATTCCTTTAATGGCATTTACACTTGGGGCATCTCTGGTATTAAAATGTCGACGGTAACACCTGCTGGGGTTTGTGAATTTGACCCATGTGACTCAAAGTACCACTGCACAATGAGGGTTCGTTTCTCGGTGCTGTATTTGCTCAGATTAATGTGGGAAGAGTCGTTCTAAATGCTCTGAAAAAATGAAAGAAAAATATTTAGAAACAAAAGATTTATGTATTTTTTTCAACTGTCAGTGTATAGAAAAGTAGTTAAAATATTTTAGTTCAGAAAAACAAATACGTTTGACCCATTTAGTTAATCCCACCTTAAAACTACCTTAACTTGAGTCTGACGAGAGAGAAAATACGCTGCTTTTGTCATTTTACGCATGAAGCTCCAGCACAGGGCCGCTCTCAAGGCCGGCTTTATTCTCACAGTTGTAAATAAAAACATGTTTTGTCATAAATTCTTTTCATGTGATGCTTTCAATTTGTACAACTGAATAGTAAAACTTATTGTGCTGCTGTTTACAAAGCACCAATTATCACAATGGCTCCTTCATACAGGGAGAACGCCACATAACACAAGGTCAGTGCGTAAGTGTGAGCTCCAACAGAACGCCACACGCAGCACGAGTCAGAGCCGCTCGGAGTCAGAGCCGCTCGGAGTCAGACGCTCAGCACGGAGTCAGAGCCGCTCGTCAGAGCCGCTCGGAGTCAGAGCCGCTCGGAGTCAGAGCCGCTCGGAGTCAGAGCCGCTCGGAGTCAGAGCCGCTCGGAGTCAGAGCCGCTCGGAGTCAGAGCCGCTCGGAGTCAGAGCCGCTCGGAGTCAGCCAGTCCCCCCTGTCCTTGAATCCCACCATTTTCTCAAATAGATACTGTGATTCGTGAGACGTGGCACATGATGAGCCTCCTCCGACACGAGCGGCGGCTGAATGTTTTTGCCTGCACTTGACCAACTGACTGTTCAGACGACTGTTACGTCTCCTTCCCTAAAGTGGGTTCAGGAAGCTCGTGCGCTCTGCCAAAAGAAGCCGCGAAAAAGCATTGAAACAGTGATAGAGGGAAGGCGAAGGCAAAGGTAGAGCAGGGGGTTTGGCTGTTAATGGGGCTACATCATTATAGTTGCTTGTAGGTCAACCTGTTGTTCTGGTCCCCCCCCTCCTTTTCTCTCCCTCTTTCCCTCTACTCCTCTTCCTCTGCTTCCATTCGCTGCCCTCCCTGCCTTGCACCTGCCTACTCCGCCCCAGCATTGTGCCACTGTGAAAACGTTTAACCGAATGTGAATGAAGTCGCCACCCCCTCTCTCCCTGACTCCCTCCCTATAGCGGTGGCGGTGGAGGCGGTGGAGGCTGTGTGTGTGTGTGTGTGCGGTGGGGGTGCTCAGAATATGGAGAGATGGAGAGAAAATGGGGCTAGGGAGAGCCACAAAGGGCACATTCTCCCCTCCCCTGCATACTTTGGCCCACTTCATTCTGGCCCAGGCTGGAGCAGGGGGCTTTGTTTTGGGGACGAGGCAGAAATATGGCTGATCTCTCCCCTCTCGTTCCAAGTGAGCATCCCGGGACAGAGGCGGAGATGGTCGTGGTCCTGTCTGTCAAGTTTGAGACTTAAAAAAACTGTGTAAAAACGCACTGTCCTGTCTATATGAACCATCGTGCTCACTTTGAACTGCCAGTGTGTCAAACAAGGCCAGAACATCTTAATAATCTTAATACTTCATTTGCTTTTAAATATCTTTACACATTTTTTCCCGCAAAACATACATTTGACCACCCACTAATCCAAACTCTCTGCTATTCAGCTCAGTTCAAGTTCAAGCGATAATGACATTTTTTGCACGAGAATATTTCGAATTTTTGCAGCTCGTTCCAACCAGAGAAATACGTCGCGTTTTCGCTCACACTCCTTTAACACTTTATCCGGATTACTGCAAAACTGAACAATCTGGCAACACTGGAAATGAAAGAATGGCAGTAATTTGGCGTGTAAGAAACTGAGTCCAGACTGGTTATGTTTCCATTGTTCACTATCAGCTCTTGGGTTAATATTGCAGCAAATGTGTTTCACTGTGTCGCCTCCTCGTCGCACATCCGGCTTCTCTCGTGTGAAAATATAACATTTCAATACATCCATTTTGAATTATACAAGCCGCGTGTGCATTCAGGACATGTTTCCAGGGTGTGTGGGTCTCGCAGACACACAGGCGTGAACATATCCACAGAGAGAGGCTAAAAAAAAAAAAAAAAAACAATTATAGTTTGTCATTAAGGCTCTCCTAATCCCTTTATACAAAACACAGTTACACAAGTGCACACAATGAGGAGAAAGAGAGAACGGGGGAGGAGGGAGAGTGTAAAAATGTGGTGTAAATGCGAAGACAATAATTACACATATCATGAAGCCGTCCCTTTTATTTGGGATGTCACTTCTGATGTCACTGGCCAGCTTTGGCGCTAATTTGAATTCAGACGTTTATCAGCCGCCGGCAGCAGATTTTGAGTGACAGCGCCACCAAACGCCTCTCGCCAGTCGTCCTATTGATTTCTGTAAATCCCCAACAATAGCATTTGCATGGTTGTTTCTGTTATAATACAGATATGGCGTTTCGGAAATTAAAGAGCAGCAGGCAGACTAGAGGTAACTAATTGTGTGCCTGTGTAATGAGTGCAGTTTCAATTTGATATAACCCACAGCTTCTCCCCTCGCAGCCTCGTGCTAAGGACTTTCAAGTCTTTGTGGGGAAATAATTGATTTTTTGTGCTTTGGGCAGAGCGAAAACTATTATGATCTTTTTGAATAATGGCAGCAGGAGGAAAGGCGCATTGAACAATTTAAATTGGTATTAGAGGCGAGAAGGGAGGAAAGGAGGGCTTGGTGACGGGCTGAGGAGTGATAGCACGGTCCTGGGAGTGACTGACAGCTCGCAAATGGCTCCCAGTTTGTTGATTACTCATTTTCTTAAGGTGGAAGTGGGCCGGCGTCATGGCTGGATCCCGGAGTGTTTACAGACGGGCCGAGGAGCCACGAGGTGACTATAGGGTCCTGCGTGTGGATATATAAACACCTGAGACGCTGGGACGTGGAGGTGTTTGGTTGTGCACAGGCGACGCTCTGATAACATGAAGTGGAACTAACGGCGTTTAACTGCTTCCTCTCATGTTTAAACAGATTCAAATTGGTTTAAACAGCTCCGACTCAAAGCTTTTTTATTATTCTCATTTATAGTAATGATCTACTTTGCAGAACTAACATTATTTTGAATCAGAAATAATTTTAACACCAAAAATAATATGTGCAAAAATATGTTAGAGTGAAAAATGAATAAGATTAAATTTTTGAAAATCCTTGAACACTGTTAATTTTTCCGTGGCAATAATAATAAAAATAGTAAAATAAAATAAATGCATAAATATATCTGTTAAAACGAATAAAATTTCCTTGAACTACCCCTTGTAAATGTGTTTGTGTGTGTGTTTGTGTAAATAATGTAACCTGCTGCACTATAAACTGTGTAAATAGATGCAATAAATAAAGAATAAATACAAGTAAATCCACATGAAGGAGCTTATTTCACCGCAGTATAATTATTCATTTGATAGTGTCCTTGTCTTTGTTTTTGGTACAGCTTTGCGATGCCAAAATAAAATAGAGAATTTCGAATTTGAGTCGTAAAAACGTCCTCTTTCGATGTTTTTTTTATGCTTGTGACTGTTCGAAGACGCTAAAAACGACGCAGGAATTCTATCTGTTGTATCTGTAACACATTTCCCAGATCTGTGCTGCACTTCCAGTCGCAGCAGAGGTCCTTGATAAAGAAGATCAGTGAACGCCGAGTTTTAACCTTTGGGTGAATTTGTTTAGTGCTGAATGCAGAGCGAGCGTCGCAGAATGAGCCACTTCAGAGCGTTCGCACACAGCTCCGAGCACTTGGCCTCTCCCTGTCCCTCGCTCACTCACTTCTTGCCCTTCCTTCCATCATTCCTTCCCCGTGTTTGCCTCTCTCTTTACAAATGAACCTCCTCATCCTCGCTCTATCTCCCTCCGTCCTCGTCTCTCTCGGGGAAGCGGCAGTGGTTAATTTAGTTGGTCATAACTAATAGCGGCTAATCTGTGAGCAGGAGTCTGACGAGGATATTGGACAGTGCCGGGGTTAATCGCAGTTGCCCAGTTAGCTGCGGCAGACAAGAGGAGGGTGGGAGAGGGAGAGAGGTGGAGAGGTGGAGAGGGAGAGGTGGAGCGGGCTCGCGGGCGGTGGGCTTAATTCCACCGAAAGCAAATGGCATGCCGGTTTTATCAGCGCCCCTGATAAAGACGCGCTAATACACCGAGGAGAATGGATGCTCAAGGGCCGGGTTCTCCTTATCAGCAAACTTTACAACAGGAGCCGGGACTAACGCCGCAGCCCCCACCCCGCTCACAATAAGCACCTCATTTCACCTCTCAAGCAGAACTATCACCACAGCTCCGCCACTACTCCCCACCCGTCTCTGCTGTACCCTCTCCACACCAAACACACACTCGCCGCATCCTCCCCACTTCACTTTTGTGTCCAAACCCACCCACCAGCAGCGCACCTCCATCCCCGCTCCCAAAACAGGTTGGACGCAGACTCTTTACAAGCCTCCCCTGCAGCTCCAAGCGAAAAAACTCCACCACCACCACCAGCAGCAGCACCACCAGCAGGCACGGAGCTGTATTATGAGCATTGGGCTAATTGGAAGATCACTCTAATGTATTAAGAGATAAAATAGTTTGGCTGCAGGCCTGGAGGCAGGATCAGAACAACATTGGAGGGAGCTATCTGGCCCCGTCACACATTCGCAGATTTCCATACTAACACAGCAACAGCAATTACCCCAAACATGGAGCACTGTTGGCGCTGCTCCTCACTCCCTGCCAGTCCCGGAGCCCCAGGAAATTAGACAAAGCATGTGCAAGGGTGTGTGTGCGAGTAAGCAAAAGAGGAAATTGGCTTAGTGGTCTTTGATTGTGTAGTTGTTTTGTGGGAAGAGAGACAAATTGGCTTGAGGATGGCAGGGTGGCCTTGGGTGTGTCAGAGAGGGAGAGAGTGAAGAGGAGGACGGGACCGGAGAGCGCACACACACACACACACACACACACACACAAAGATAATATTAAGACACTGGGCTAATCAACACGGCTAATAGGGCAACAGCCGTCTGCTAGCTTACACCCCGTCTGTGTTGTTTTTCACATGCTAATCAATGTTTGTTATCGCCACCAGTGGGAGGTGTGAGGATTTGAGACGGGGTGTTTAAGCTGCAACTCTGGTTTTTACATGTTGTCGGCCATTTTGAATAAACAGCTTTAAGTATATTTTAAAGCGCACGTGTTACGCTGTTTCCCATCTATGTTCTAATGTCGTTTTCACAAACAGACCTGGAGTTGTGTTTTTGTTTCACGTATTGCAGATTAAGGCTTCTGAGTTCTCCTCTCAGACTGAAAACACTCTGGTCCACCTTGTGATGTCATCAAGTGGTGATACAGGAAGTACGCTGTGTTTTTAAACTCCACACACCTTCATTTCCAGAATCATTTGGATCATTTCAAGCCGTGGAATTGCCAATCTCTGCTGAACTAAAGGTAAAAAATGAGCTTTTAACTTGAAAACTACCACTTCATGACATCACGAGGTGGAACAGAGCGTTTTGAGCTTTGGAGATGTCACAGACTAATAATAAAGTGTCACTCAAACAGCATTATAACACGACTTAAAGCTCACGAGAGTCAGTTTTGTGTCATATAAGACCTTTCAGTGCATTTTGAGCTTTAAATGTTAGCAGTACAGCGATATTATCATTTATCATTATTGTAGCGTTAGCATTAGCATAATTATTTTGAATATTTTAGACATTTACAATCTAGAGTGTGTATTTAGTAGAACAGTCCATCTTAGGCCTGTCACGAAAACACATTTTGAAGCATGACAATATATCGCTCCAGAGATATTTGCGATAAACGATAAAATAATCCCAGTAAACCTTTTAACATACAGCATTATTAAAAGGCATGAGCGAGCAGAATGAGCCAATAATTAGCCATAAAAGTGACATATTCACCTTTGTACAGCTCAAATTGATTTTTATTACAACAAAAATCCCCTAAAATCTCTGACTTTTTGCAAATAAATGATGCAAACGCTATGTACTGAGCGCTAAAGTCGCTATAGTAATTATCAATGTATCTCGAGTCTTCGCTTACCGCAGTTCGAGAAAGAGCCGGTGTGCGTTCTGATTCCGGCTCTCTTCTCCGCCGTGTGAGGGCTGTGCTGGCATCTGCCTACGGGCACAGCCGAGGACTCCCGTGACTATCTGCCGCTAACCGGATAACAGGCCACGGATGGAGCAAAGAGGTGCTTACGGTCAGACTGATTTCATACCTTCACCACGACAGAAGCGTTTAGGCGGCAGGTCCCGCTCGATCCACGCTGAGGGGTGGGCTCTTCCATTGTTGGCTATGATTTGGCGTTTAATCCAATTTATCGCTGTTATGGAAATCTGTGAACAGTGGTGTCCTCGGGCGCTACACGCAGGGCGTCCTCGTCTCTTTACACATTCCTCATCTACTTGTTCATTTGTTACGGTGGCAGGTTTTAGGGTAATGTGACGACAGCCTGCGGGGACGTAGTAACAAGTGAGTTACAGTAGCATGTCGGCAATTTGGAGAGAAACGAGTAGAGCTAACGAGGACTACAGCGTTTTGTCCAGTTTTTAAAGATTTAACTTTGGCTTTTACTACAGCGCTAACTAGAAATACATTCCAGTTTTGTCCAGTTTTGTCCAGTTTAACTTTGGCTTTTACTATAGTGCTACAAAACTGGACAAAACTACAACATTTTGTCCAGTTTTGTCCAGTTTAAGGATTTAACTTTGGCTTTTTACTACAGCGCTAACTAGAACTACAGCGTTTTGTCCAATTTTGTCCAGTTTTCTCCAGTTTACAGATTTAACTTTGTCTTTTACTACAGCACTAACTAGAACTACAACATTGTGTCCAGTTTTGTCCAGTTTAAGGATTTAACTTTGGCTTTTTACTGTAGCGCTAACTAGAACTACAACATTTTGTCCAGTTTAACTTTGGCTTTTACTATAGCACTACAAAACTGGAGAAAACTACCATATTTTGTCCAGTTTTGTGCAGTTTAAGGATTTAACTTTGGCTTTTTACTATAGTGCTAACTAGAACTACAACATTTTGGCCAATTTTCTCCAGTTTTCTCCAGTTTACAGATTTAACTTTGTCTTTTACTACAGCACTAACTAGAACTACAACATTGTGTCCAGTTTTGTCCAGTTTAAAGATTTAACTTTGGCTTGTACTACAGCACTAACTAGAAATACAATGTTTGTCCAGTTTTGTCCAGTTTTGTCCAGTTTAACTTTGGCTTTTACTATGGTGCTACAAAACTGGACAAAACTACAACATTTTGTCCAGTTTTGTCCAGTTTAAGGATTTAACTTTGGCTTTTTACTATAGCACTAACTAAAACTACAGCGTTTTGTCCAGTTTTGTCCAGTTTTGTCCAGTTTATGGATTTAACTTTGTCTTTTATTGTAGCACTAACTAAAATTACAGCGTTTTGTCCAGTTTTGTCCAGTTTACAGATTTAACTTTGGCTTTTACTACAGCGCTAACTAGCTCTTTAAAAAGAAAATCAAAAGAGATGCACCAATACGATCCTCGTGTCAAACAGGCACCGATTAGAGATTAAACCGATATTTGGACTTTTTACTGTATCAGATCAGCCTTAAACTTCCAGCACAGACAATTTTTTGTTTTGCTCGATCTGCTGCTTAAAAAAAACACATTAACCTTTATTTGAACTCTTTAATACGAAGAGATAGCTGCACAAAACATGACTGCACAGCTCTGTAGTTTTGAAAAAAGGTTTGCGGGAAACTTGTAGTAAATTGAAATGACATAATTTGGGGAAAATAATCAAAATTGGCAGAACATTTCAGCTCAGAATATTAGTAAAGCTTATCGGCCATTGGCTTCTCTGGTTTCAAAATAATCGGTATTGGCATCGCCCATAAAAAAAACATCATATCGATCGATCTCTAGCACCGATACTGAAAAAATAGCGTCTGATATCCTGATTTTGGCCTCCAACGTCTCATTATGTTTAAACTGAGCCACGATAATCACCATATCGACCACATTTATGACAATTCTTCACTTCTTGGGGACTTTTCGTAGTACTAGAGGAGACATTTTTGTTATTTTTGCAGTTCTGTGATTAAATTTGTGCTGTGGCGAGTTGAATAAACACGTCTTTGACTCATTATTGACACAAACTAAGTCGTAAAGTGTCTTAAACCGTAAACCACTATAGTTTTTGGGGATAATTCCACCTTTTTGTGTCAGTGGCATAAATTAGCTTCAGTATTATCCTTTATCGTCTATATTGTTCCACTTATTTATACTTTATTTGAAAGAATACACATATAAATAACAGTTGGATCACTTATAACAAAAGAAATCCAACATAATTAGATTTTTTGTGTAATAATTTGACTGTGGTGCCATTTTCGCCTCACACTGATATGAGAAAATATCGGGTTTTCACAGATACTTCGTCAAAAAATCGATATTGGAACTGAAATAAAGAGAATTATCGTGTTTTCTGGACTATAAGTCGCACTTTTTTCCATTATTATTATCATTATTATTACTTTTCTTTATTATTATGCATTTTTTGGCTGGTGCGACTTATACTATGAAAATGCAGTATATTGTTTTATAGTATTGCATATAGTATAGTAATATTGGTTTTACTATAGCGCTAAACAGAAATACAACATTTTGTCCAGTTTTGTCCAATTTACGGGTTTAAATTTGGCTTTTACTATAGCACTAACTAGAACTATAATGTTTCGTCCAGTTTTGGCTTTTACAGTTTAGCGTTTACAGATTTAACTACACACAGCGCTTTGTCCAGTTTTGTCCAGTTTTGTCCATTTTGTCCAGTTTTGTCCAATTTACGGATTTAACTTTGGCTTTTACAATAGCGCTAACTAGAACATTTTGTCCAGTTTTGTTCAATTTTGTCCAGTTTTGTCCAGTTTATAGATGGTTTTGTTAGTGACCAGAACTTAAAACATAAAATCCTTCTTAATCAGACAGATATGAGGCAGTGTCCAGCAGTAATCTGAGCAGAACTACAACTTTTTGTCCAGTTGACAGATTTTTCTCTCACTAATCTTCATCAATAAAATAATAAAAAATGCTGAAAATACCATAGAATATCATATAAACGTCATATATAGGGCAGCGATTTTTTCCCAGCGCAGCTAAAACAACTAAAACCATTTTGTTTCCTTTGTTTTAATCCAGTCCAAACGACCATCTGCTGTTGTGTGTTTTTGGACTGGTGCATGATGGGACAGCACATGTTTTGGGAGCGCACCCCCCACGCTCTTGCTAATTGCACAAAGGGCGACAGGTAAGCGGCTAAAGCGGCTAAAGCGGCTAACGCTAGTCACTTTGCACTTTCCTTTCAGAAGAGTGAACAAAAGCTCAGTCCAACGCTCGAGCTGTTTGTGATGCTATTACGTGTTTCATACATTTCCCATTCTCTCTGTCCGCGTGAATTTCGATATCGGTGACGCCGGATGCTGTTATTTTGAATGAGATGCTTGGTAAGACAATAAAACCCCATCACGACACACACTCCGAC
This sequence comes from Periophthalmus modestus, assembly GCA_019594935.1. Lineage (NCBI taxonomy): Eukaryota > Metazoa > Chordata > Actinopteri > Gobiiformes > Gobiidae > Periophthalmus > Periophthalmus modestus. The sequence continues at coordinate 32,655,554 of JAIEZT010000441.1, forward strand.
GCTCCAGGTGCCGCGGGGCCCCCACAAAGCGATCCGATTGGCTCCAGGTGTCGGTGGAGGCTGCGCTGTGATGTGGGAGATTTCAAAGTGTTAGAGGAAACAAGTGAGACAGTAACACAACCACAGACACACACACACAAACACACACACAGTAACACAAACATGCACACAGACGCACAACCACACACACAGACGCACAAACACACACACAGACGCACAAACACACACACAGACGCACAAACACACACACAGTAACACAAACACACACACAGACGCACAAACACACACACAGTAACACAAACACACACACACACACAGACGCACAACCACACACACAGACGCACAAACACACACACAGACGCACAAACACACACACAGACGCACAAACACACACACAAACACACACACAGTAACACAACCACACACACAGATGCACAAACATGCACACAGACGCACAAACACACACAGACGCACAAACACACACAGACGCACAAACACGCACACAGTAACACAACCACAGTGCATACAAACACACACAAGACGCACAAACATGCACACAGATGCACAAACACACACACACAGTAACACAACCACAGCGCACAGACGCACAAACACGCACACACAGCACACAAACACACACACAGTAACACAACCACAGCGCACAGACGCACAAACAAACACAAGACACACAAACACACACACACACAGTACACAAACACACACAAGATGCACAAACACACACACATCTATAACACGGCCAACACACACAGACGCACAAACACACAAGATACACACACATAAGACTGACAGACTCGCAGATGAAGACACCAACTTGCTCAGTGACAGACCAGACCACATTTCTGTGTCTCCGCCCTCTCCTCTCCACCTCATCTCTCCATCCTCTTCTCCACCTGTTTCTGTCCATCCTCATCTCTCTATCTCCTTCTCTCCACCTCATCTCTCCATCCTCTTCTCCCCACCTGCTTGTCTCCATCCTGCTTCTCTCCACCCTCTCCACCTCCCCTCTCCATCCTCTTCTCTCCACCTCCCCTCTCCATCCTCTTCTCTCCACCTCCCCTCTCCATCCTCTTCTCTCCACCTCTCCTCTCCATCCTCTTCTCTCCACCTCTTCAATCCACCTGCCTTCTCTCCACCTTTCTTTCTCCACCTCTTCTCTCCATCCTGCTTCTCTTCACTCTCTTCTCTCCATCTGCTTCTCCACCTTTTTCTCTCCATCCTCATCTCTCTACCTGCTTCTCTCCACCTCTCCTCTCCATCCTGCTTCTCTCCACCTCTCCTCTCCATCCTGCTTCTCTCCACCTGCTTTTCCCCTCTCTCTCTTCTCCACCCTCTCCTCTCCACCCTCTTCTCTCCATCCTGCTTCTCTCCACCTCTTCTCTCCATCTGCTTCTCTCCACCCTCTCCTCTTCACCTCTCCTCTCCATCCTCTTCTCTCCACCTCTCTTCTCCATCGTCTTCTCTCCACCTCTCCTCTCCATCCTGCTTCTCTCCACTCTCTCCTCTCCATCCTGCTTCTCTCCATCCTCCTCTCCACCTCTCCTCTCCATCCTGCTTCTCTCCACCTGCTTTTCCCCACTCTCTCTTCTCCACTCTCTCTTGTCCACCCTCTCTTCTCCACGCTCTTCTCTCCACTCTCTCCTCTCCATCCTGCTTCTCTCCATCCTCCTCTCCACCTCTTCTCTCCATCCTGCTTCTCTCCACCTGCTTTTCCCCACTCTCTCTTCTCCTCTCTCTTCTCCACTCTCTCTTCTCCACCCTCTCTTCTCCACCCTCTCTTCTCCACTCTCTCTTCTCCACCCCTCTCCTCTCACCCTCTTCTCTCCACCCTGCTGGCTGCCCTCATCCGTCTCTTCACCTCACCGTCCCACCTCCTCCTCCTCCTCTCATCTCCTCCAGCACCTCCACCTCTCCGTGCTTCCCCCTCCTCTTCCTCATTGTCCCTACAAAACAATTGGCAGACGTAACATTTAATTACGCTGGATCTCCTCGGGCGCTGAGGGCTGAGGCGAACCCGACGCCACTCAGAGCGATGGAGAAGGCTTGTTACGATAATTCGCCGTGGAGTCATTTATTTTTCCCAACAAGGTGCGAAGGAGGGGTTGTCAGAGCCAATGCGCGAAAGGTAATTTCTAGTTACTCGCGACGAAAAGGTCAAATGCTTTTTAATGACTGTGTTTTCAGATAATGCAGACTGGAGCTCGGCGGTGGCGGACGCATCGGGAGCCGAGAGAGGGAGGGGGGTGGGCGGCGGCGGCGGCAGCGGTAGTAATAAAGTTTCAGATTGGTATCATGTTGCGACATTTTAATGGAGTCTTGTGGATGAGGACTTCATTTGCAGAGGGAGTCGGCCCTCGTGTGAATCCTCAATCGGAGCCTGTCACTGCTGTTTGCCATCAACTCCAGCCAATTTTAAAAGAGCAAATGGAGTGTGGCCCATTAAATGTTACCGCTCACGCAGTCGTCGCCGGCTTATTGAATAGTGATTAAAACAAGAGAGGAAGATGATAGCGATGTGAGCGGACTGGCAAATCTGTGAAAATACCTGGCCCAGTCCGAGAACCAGAAGAAGAAGAAGAAGGAGCCAGAGGCGACCTGATAAGAACAGACGGGATTAATGAACGAGAGCACAATTAGAGCAGGAATATTACAATAGAAATACGCACAGCAATTAGTCCCGTGGTTTATTTTGTGTTTTCCATTGATGCAGCTGCCACCGATCTCTTTTGGTGCAGTGTCTTTAGGCCTGTCGTTATAATTACAATATCAACTTATTCAATATGTCAAACCTCGAGTTGTATTTTTGCAGCTCAATATTTATCGTGGGGACGTTTTCTTTGGGAAAATGTGGAGATTTTTGCCATTTTTGGGCTGTAGAAAGTGAATAAATAACTGTTATGGCTAGATCAGGCTTTTTAATGACACAGTCTGTTTAAAAATGGTTTATTGGGAAAAAAAAAATTGTATTTTCAATATTATCGTTTATCGCAATATTCCTCTGTCCTCAATATTTATCGTGGTGATGTTTTCTTTTGCAAAAGTGGGGAGATTTTTGCCATTTTTTTGATAATAGAGTAATTAGATTAGATAATTTGATTTCAGCTGTAGAAAGTGGAATAAATAACAGTCGTGTCTTTTAAAAAATTGGTTTATTGGGTAAAAATTTTGTATTTTCAATATTATCGTTTATCGCAATATTCCTCTGTCCTCAATATTTATCATGGGGATGTTTTCTTGGCAAAAATTTTTTTGCCATTTTTGGGCTGTAGAAAGTGGAATAAATGACTGTTATGGCTAGCTCAGACTTTTTAAAGACACAATCTATTTAAAAATGTCATTATTGGGAAAAAATCAAGTATTTTTAATATTATCGTTTATCACAATATTCCTCTGTACTCAATATTTATCGTGGGGATTTTTTTCTTTTGCAAAAGTAGGTAATTTTTTTCTATTTTTATGTAATAGTGGAATAAATAACCATCCATCCAAAAATAAATGGATGGATTATTCAATATATCAAACCTGGAACTATATTTTTGCAGCTCAATATTTATCGTGGGGACGTTTTATTTGGAAAAATGGGGAGATTTTGGCCATTTTTGGGCTGATATCGTGCTTCCAAATGTTTTATCAAATATCTTCACACATGTATTTACAAAAGTACGCCTATATTACGTCATATAACACTGCATATATGTGTTAAAAACAGAAACCGAGCTCATATAAAACACATTTGTTGTATCATGTCTAGGCCTGTCATGATAATTACTATTTATTTATTCGGCCCCGCCCACTTTTGGCATAAATGCAGCCAAACCTCACTGTCTTTGTGATGTCACTTCCTGTTAAGTGTAAATTAAGTGAATAAGTGAATAATTAAGTGAATTTGAGAAAAGTTTTACTGCAAAAATGTGATATAAAGTAGTGTTAATTTATGTAAAATGTTCAATGTTTAAATGCACCAACAGTCGACACAGAAACGATTCTCTGGAGGCTTTAAAACGGCTCTGTGGCCCCATAGAACACGCAAAATAATACAACTAAAATGACGATGGCGGCGCCCACGGCAACTTCCAAAAAATAATGTGAATATGAAAGATGGAACAATATATTTATCATGAGTTTTTTCTTTGCAAAACCAGGATGATTTGGTGTATTTTTGTTATAATCTGATAAGATCTGAGCTGCGGAGGAGTGAATACATCCCTTTTCTGGCTCATTATTGGCGCATTCTGCTGTTTCTTTGTCGCACCTCGTGTCTTTTAATGAAATAGTCGATTTAAAATGGTTCACTGGGATTATTTTGCATTATTTAAATCTTAATTAGTGACATGGACGTAGTTTAATATTATCATAGACAATAATACCGCTTAAGGGTCGACAATAATCGTTCATGGGACATTTTATAAAATCGTGATAATCGCCGTTATATCTCCAAAATGTGCAGAGAAAAACGATTTATCCACAGAAAACAAAGGGATCTGTTGTCTGGGATTTAGGGGCCCAGAACTGGACTCTCTTCCTCTTAATTTGGATTAGAGGGGGCCCATGTGAGACTTCTTGCCCCGGGCCCCCAAATTTCAGTGGACGGCCCTGCTCATTCACAAGATTTACATGATAATTATTGAAATCGTTAACATTTTAAACTGTCTGCAGCTTTAATAATTAGCGTGATATTATCGTTAATTATTTTACATTTCAGTATCGTCCCATGTCAAGCAGCAGCATCCTGCTTCTAAACGTGACGTCTAATCATATCTAACAATGTAAAATCATCCAACAAGGACCAGATTTTTAAAAAGTTCCTTACTGTTGTGTCCTAAAGAAGGGTTTTTGTGTTTTAATGACAGTTTTGCCAACAGGGAGCAGCAGAGACATGCTCCAGTCTATGTCCACTAGAATTATTACTGTTACTGTTGAATACTCCCCATTCACAGCCCATCTCCTGTTTGGAAAATTACATAATTCGACTTATTAATGAGCTTGAATTGTACTTAACAATTAGAGACGGGTTTAAAATGTTAAGTTGGGTGAAAAGAGGAATGCTCCCAATTACACAGAGACACAAGGCCGCGTACCTTCCCAGCCTCTACTCTGGTAATTAAATCCACAGGCTTCTTAACGAGACAGCCATGAAATAAGAGTTGAAGGGTTAATGCGACTATCATTTCTCCCACAGAAAACTCCAACAGGCGCACACACAAATGAGGATTTACACGCACAAAGCCCAAACACTGCAAGTTGGGCCTATTAACGCGGTTTGGGATGAATTCTTAAGCCATTCAACGTAAACATCCTGCGCGCGCATTGGATTTTGTTATGCATTATTTATAAAAACCATCTTAAATTAACATATTTTGTTGCCATGAAGTCAAAATGATACTGAGATAATCACAGCTAACGTTTAAACTGAAAATAACTCACATCTCAGCTGAGTTAACGCCATAGAAACGTTAAAGGAGCAGGTTTTACGCACAGACAGAGTGGGCACGTTGCGCAGCGCCATGGAACAGAACAGGCGATTTTTGGACGCGCGGGCCTCTTTAGCGTCCCCATGTGTTATTGTTTTAGCTGCACATAATGCCCCATAATGCCCAACAATGCCCCATAATGCCACGGAAAAGCGCGCGCCGTGAAAAAGCCCGTGCGCAACGAGGAAACGTTTAAAATAACCATGGAGCATTTTGGACTGGCGCTGTTTTTATCCGATCATCTGTGGTGTCCTGCAGATGGACATGCGGCTCCTGATGCGCCAAGCAGTGATGTGACTTCGTGAGCTAGTCTTTTTCTTTCTAATTTGTCTGCATTTTTATCCTGATTAACACTGAACCGACACAAAAATCAGCGCAGACGCAGAGTGAGACCCTTGTGCCTAAAAGACGTATTTAGCGACTTTTAAAATGATTATTATTGTTTTATTTCGATTTGAAACGGTAAACACGCTCCCACTTTCAGTTTGAACTAGTTTAAACACATTTAAGCTTTGGTCATGTCTCTGTTTGGTTAGTTTGTTGTTAAATAGAGCCTAAAAATAGAAAAGAGCCGTAAAAGAGCCGAAAGTCGCTTCACCAGTGTCAGGCAGCGCGCACGGAGCCTCAGCTGGTGCTAAGACGCCAAACATCTTTTTCCTGCATCATGTTAAAGACAAACTATCGATTATAATTAGCTTTTTGCATATCTGCCACATCTCCGAGCAAATATCACCATGGAAACTAAAGTAAATCCGTAATATTAGGCCAGATCTGGTGCGTAAAGATAGTTGCATAATCCGCCGACGCCATTGTGTGGCCTCTAATCCTCAGAGCAGCAGAGGTCAAATCTAGAGAAGGGACTTTCGGCTCCTTTATGGGATCCGAATCTTTTGGAGCCATTCCTGTCAAAGAGCCGTTCAAAAGACTGGCTCTTTTACTGTTTGTTTATATGAGAGAAGGCAACATGAGGACTCATTTAACAGAGAGAAACCAAGAGACCAACGCTTAAATTCTTCCTTTCTTTCTTTGTTTATTCTGTATTTGTCGGGGAACATGCACAAATGTATTAATCTTACAAAAGAAGAGATGATTTGTACCAGATTTAGCTCCTGAACACACATTAAAACGCACGTTTCATCACAATTACATTATAAAACTATCAGTTCATCATTAACATTAGCAGGAAAATACAATAAATGTGTTTAAACTGGTTCAAAATGAGAGTATGAGTGTTTTTACCCTTTCAAATTATGCATAATCAATAAATAATGCATGAAATAAATAAAACAACAATAATAATATTAAAAGTAACTGTTATTATGATGCCAAATGTGTGTTTTTTGTGCGTAAATCTGTCATTCGTGCGTTGCTTGCTCTGCTCCTGCTCTTATTCTTGTGTCGGTTCAGTGTTAATCAGTATAAAAATAGTCCTACATACAAATTAGAAAAAGGAAAAGATTAGTTTCTTTTAAAAAAAATGAGATCCAGATCCAGTCAAATCGTTCAAATTCACTACTTTTCCCCCTGTATAGCCCAATACCAATTATTGACACCTCATTATTACAATTGGAGATGAATGTCATTTTAATTCATGTCGAAATAGCTTGAAACGTGTCAAAGAGCCGACATTGTGGAAAAGCAGTGATGTGGGGAGAGCTCATCATCATCACCAGGCACACCACCACTCCTCTCGGCCAATAATTAAAAACACTGTTAAAATATCAATGTCCCGCGAGGAATGAGCGCACTTCTCCTCAAAAATGGGCCAAGCTCATAAAAGATATATGAGGATGTTCGCGTTTTATAATTTAGAGAAAGAACCGGAGTCTGTTCATGGTAATGTGATTTAAAAGTATTGGTGCTTGCTAATTCCAGTGGGTAGAATCTATCCTCTGCATCCACCCTGCATAAAAATGACTCCTGCATGTTTCCGTTCGGTCAGCAATTTCATTCGCTAATGCTTCTTTTGTGGGATGTGACAGTAGGGGCGTTATGTTATGGGTTGGTTTGTGTTTAAAGGTTATATACGCAGGGGCGGTGCCAGACTTTTGTGATTGGAGGAGCTGAAGGGGGGCTCAGGTCTTAAATGGGGGTGTCCACTTAACATGTAAAGAACCCAACCCCCCGTGTCATGTTTAAGCTCATTTAAATGTAGTTATAAATATATTTATTTATTTATTTTAAAAGAAAATTCAACTGGACAAAAAGTTGTGGGAGTGAAGATGTTTCGCTGCTCATCCAAGCTGCTTCTTCAGTTCAGTGCAATATTTATTATTTATTTATTTGTTGAGTGTAATTATTATTATTTGCATGTAAGTCAAAGTGGACATGTACATGCGGCTGCTAAAACAGATCACCAATATCACCAGCTTAATTTAACTTATTTATTATTATTTATTTTTTATTATTATTTTGTTAATTTATTTAACTATTATATATATATTTAAAAAATAGTTAATTTATTTATTATTATTATTTGTTAATTTATTATTATTAATTTGTTTATTTATTTAACTATTATTATTTTTAATTTTTTATTTAATATCATTATTATTGTTCGTGTGTACATCACAGAGGGCGTGTACCAGTGGCTGCTAAAATGGGTAGATTATTTGTTTATTTAATATTATTATTATTTATTTATTTATTTAACTATTATCATTTTTATATTATTATTATTATTATTATTATTATTATTATTATTATTATTATTATTATTATTATTATTATTATTATTATATTGATTTATACATTTATTTTTATTTTATTTTTGAACACTGTGGATGCCATTTGAACATTTTTAATCAAAACTGGATGTGCTACGAAAATGGGAGCTATGGGGGGGGGCATCGGTCGTTCCAGGGGAGGCCAGTACCTCCTCGAGCCCCCCCACCCCCTGACTCCGCCCCTGTACATACAGATTCACACATAACCAGGTAAGTTTGATTCTGTAGGTGCAGCATCCAGAGCCAGACACAAACACAGTGCTCTTAATGCGTGTGCCGTGCTCCTCTCCAGACCATTAATATTGTATTGTTCATATCATGAGCTCCTAGGTTACACTGAGCATGCATTTTTCAGTGTGATAATCCTTAATTATTTTTATGCACCCTTAATCTTTCATATAGTTTCACTGTTTTGCTTAAATATTTAATGTCATGATGATGCGGCTTGTCTTTCTGAGAGGAGGGGAGTGATGGAGCAGGGGAGAGCGGAGGAAGAGAGAGGGAGGGAGAGAGCGAAAGAGACGAGCGGATGGATTTTAACGCCTCTCCCTGTATAAGCCTTCTCCTCCTCGTCTGTGCTTCGTCTGCTTGAGTGACTAGGCCTCCAGTGGAGACGCTGTTTTAATTCACATCAACACTGACCTCATTCAAAATAATCCCCTCTGCTGTAATCGCTTTTATTCAGGACCTACAACTCATTTCTTCATATTTAACAGCGGGCTATAATAGTGGGAGCACACAACATGGCAAACTCTCATTAGGAATTATGAATGTACTGTTTTTAAAAGTATTGAGTAAGGTTAAAGTGGTGCACACGCATTACTGCTCACCAGTTTTTTTTGTTTTACGCTTGTGGATAGAAGACATTGGCGTAACACATAAAGTAACACAAGTGAAAGTGAAAACCTGTCCCAGATTTGTGCAAAAATATATTTAAAATCAGCCGTATTGTACTTTTATCGCTCTAGTTTTAATCTGTGACACTCGTGGATCATTCTGTCATAATTTACACATTTTAAATCATCTAAAACCACTTCATAAAAGAAATAGGTTTGCTGACTTTTGTGTTAGAAAACTGTGGTGTTCAAAGGGAGCTGACGTCGCCGTAAATGTCATCACATGCATGCTGTAGCGCCCCCTATGGACAGAGCACGTCACACTAGAGCAGCGCTTTTTTATATTTGGACCAAAATGACGATGCGACGCTGCCGAATCCTACGAGTATCAACGATTAAGAAAATAAAACTGGAGAAGGAAGTGCAGACGTCACAGTGGGCGTGTCACAGTGGGCGTGTCATAGTGGGCGTGTCATAGTGGGCGTGTCACAGGGGGCGTGTCACAGTGGGCGTGTCACAGTGGGGGCGTGTCAGACTATTGTATTTTTAACCATATCTTTTTTAACTTCATGCCCTTATTTGTACTTATTATAGCTATATTTCTACTTTTTTCTATTATTATTTTTTAAGTGTTTTATGTTGCACTTTATCACCGAAGAAAGTTCCTCGTTTGTGAGCTGTGTCACTGACGATGGCAATAAAAGTTTGAAAGATTCTGATTCTGAATGAGCGTGTACTGGGGGAGGTCAAACGGAGGTAGATCGACAAAATGGCGTCTTTAAAATAGTCGATTAAAGACTAAACTCAAACATAAATCACTCTAAACACAACTGTGAGCGAGTAGACAGTGACGGGAAACAACTATAACGTGATTAAAATCTCTGAAAAGTCCATTTTGCAGAATACGACTGATTTAAACAAACCAAAAGTACTTGCTCGGTCTCTTTTAATACTGGTGAAATGTTTGCTAATAACCTGACAGCTGTATTCTGTAAGTAAATATAAGTATTACATGTATCAGACAAACACTCGCTCACATGTTTGGAGTCGTTTGGCGTCGTTTGGCGTCGTTTGGCGTGTTCTTCCCTCTGGACGTCACAGGCCGAGCGCTGTGAGTGACAGATGGACACATCGGTTCACACTTGTGTTTGTCTCCACACCCAGAACACAGAGAGTGTAGTTTAATACAGGCGTCACACTCAGGGATCTAATAATCCTATCTAGTGATATGATAGGAAGCCCAGATAGGCTAAATCCCATCCAAAACCATTAGTGCTAATGTGACTATGCTAATACCCATAGTTCTGTGTTCTTGTTGTGTGTTTGTGGATTGGGTCATATGTAGGGTACTTGGGAGTAATCTGGTTACGGATCCAGCCCGTGATGATTGATAGGCTGTGGGAAAATGAATAGATTGTGATGTAGATTAGAGTTTGTTCCATAGCACACGACCCGAGTGATAGTGTTATACAAGAGAAGCCCATTAAAACACATCTACGGCCAGTGTGGGAGTGGTTAAAACACAAATCCCACAAGTTTACCAGCTTTTCTGTCAGTGAAATGCCCGAAAAGCCTGTCACGATTACAAAATTTGACATATCGCTGAAGTAAATATGGACGATTAACGATAATATTGCAACTAATTCAAAAAAGAGCAGATTTAAACCACAAAAACTATTATAAATCTGCAATATTGTTAAAAATCTATAAGTAAACAGCAAAATTAAACACTTTAGTCGTTAGTTTTGCAGTCCGACAAGTCATTTATTCCAACTTTTATGGCTTAAATCTGATCATACAGCCAAAAGAAGACCCAAAAAATATAGTTCCATCTTTCAAATACGCAACTATGAGTGGATATAGTGATTAACATGAGCTGAAATGTACTTTTTGTTTCTGTTTGGCGCAGCACAGTGTTTGCATACAGTTTTTGTGAATGTAAAAAGCTGCACGATGCTAGCGCTCCATATCTTCTAATGATATATATGTCTCGGACCTGGCTGACCCCGTCCTCCCACACCTGCCTCATTGTGTGCGATCGTTTCAGCCTCGTCTCCGATTCACTTATGCTCTGCTTTCACTGCCATTAACTCCAGTGGAAATGGCCCAGACCACCCACGTTCCCACCGCACGGTTTGCCAGGCATGTCGAGCATTAAGGAGCACGCTAATCGTCATAGCGATACTTGTTAGCGGACTAAAATGTCTACCCCGCGGACCTCTTCCTGACCCGACCGTTTTGTCCTTCCAGCCTTGACATCATCAATGGGAGACGCTCCACCAGGATCTCTGCTCTCCATCTGTGGATTGTCGGTGGTGAGGGTCGTTCTTTCTGTTCGCCGATGTGAGTTTGGATGGAGTGGATTATCGAGATGGTCCACATGTATTTTGCAGGTCAAGGCGAGGGTATGAGAGGATGCAGGGGGCACGTCTGAAAAGGAAGAATAGTAAACAAACTGCATTGAGATGAGGGCCAGAGGAGTATGTGCATAAGAGGAGGAACTGGAAGAGGAGAGAGCCTTCGGTGCTAATTGGCATGCTAGCACAAGACCTACCCTGGAAAATACTGCGGCGCTACGACACTCAGCCATTGGGGCATAGCATCTCCTGTTAGGTAATTGGAGCTTCGTAGCTTGAGTGAAAACTGCTGATTTCATAGGAAGTGTTAACAGGACCTTTGTATGGCATGCTTCCCTTTTCCAGGGAGCCAGAGGGGCCAGACTCCGGGACAACCATGGCCCTATAGTGGGAACAGAGCCGGGCTTTACCTGAGGAGCGGTAATGAACCTCTTCACATGGTTGTTCACCCAAAAGCAAAAGAGGTGGGTAAAGAAAAGAGGAATGAGAACAGGGAGGGGGAGCAGCCTAATTTCGCAGCCAAAGAATAGCAGGTGGGACAAAAGGTCTCGCTCGAGGGGGGCGCTTTATTAGCCGTATTCTCCTGGCCCATTTACACCATCTCTCTCTGGGCCAATGGAGCACTTACCACAAGTGTACCCATCCAGCTCGCCAATAGAAACAAGCCAACGCTATCCGTCAATGTTTACCATTAAGGATCTGTCATTTGCAGATCCACCATATGTGGCAGATTAATGGGAAAGGCCTCTCGCTCTCGGCCGACGCTCCAGTGTGCACCTAAACGCACCGTGTGGCCAAACTCGGCGTTATTCTGAGAAAGCGAGAATGAAAACAAACGCTGGGAATGGAGCGATAAAGAGAAAAGGAGTAATCAGTGACCAGTTGGTTTGGCTGTTTTTCCACCGTCGTGAAGTGTTGTTTTTAAAGACGACGAAGTACAAGAACCTTGAACCAATTGAGTTCATTTGGAGAGCTGTGTAAATTAAATCAAAGTGAAAGTCTTAAGTAAACACAAAAGCGTTCAGAAAGTGTCCTGCGTTAACATCATTTTACAAATAATAAAGTTAGTTTATTTAAAACGTCTTGGATTTGTTGTGGTCCATCAGAGATTCGCCCGGCGACGTCATGACAAACAAAAGAATTTAAATATTTAGTAAAAAAAGTATAAAGTGACACAGTGAAGATGAGTTTTATTTGAAATGACTTCAGAAAGCTGCTGCTCACTTTAAAAGTAAAAGTATCACATGAAAAAATGAAAGTATTTACCGTCTTTTCTGGAATATAAGTCGCACTTTTTTCATAGTTTGGGGGGTGCGACTTATGTGTGAAATATGTTTTTTCTTCGTTATTATGCATTTTGTGGCTGGTGCGACTTCTCCAGGACAATACGGTGAGTACTTTAAGTGTTTCTCATTTGTTTAAGTGTAAATGTAGTGATATTGATTCAAAATGAGACATATTTTGGTCACAGTAACAATACAATTTTTAGTTTTTTACTTTTCTCGTGAATTTTGTGTGTTTATTTTAGTTTTGCTCAAAGCCGAAGTTTGAACTCTTAAACTTTAGTCAGGATGTTATCACAAAAATGGTAAAAATAACCCCTCGAATCATATGAAAAGTACTTTTACTTTCCAGATATCTGCTTTCAAATGTAGTGAAGTAAAAGTAAAAAGTATAGTCTTGAAACTGATTTCAATAGTTCAGTTCAAATCTATGTTGAAAGGTTTGGAAATTAAGTCTATGATTTGTAAATGCTTTTAAGAATCTATTTTGTGATATGTTGAAATTGAGATCAGTAAACTCAATGGGACTTTCCTGGTTAAATAAAAAAAATTATAAATAAAGTATCCACTGTAAAATGCACTTAAGCAAAGTACAGATACCTTAAATCCAGTACTTTACTACTTTTACCTGGTGACCTCGCACTGCTGCAGTCAGATATTCATTTTCAAACAAACAGATATCACGTTAATTGTTGTTAAAGTTCCTGTAAAAGTTCTTTATTCCCGTTTCCTCCTCATCATCTTATTCTAAAAGATAAAAAGAGCGTTACACTTGTTTCGCTGTTGAGGCTGAACGTGGGAACTATAAACATTATGAAGAAGCGGAGCGATTTCCTCAGTACAGTGCTCTATCTGTTGGGACACACTGGTCATCTTTGTGCACAGCTCTGACCACACAATGCCCCAGTGAGGACCTCAGGATGTGGTCAGTCCTCAGGTGGTCCTCAGCGTGGCCTTTCTTTCCCTCCGCTCTATGTGTCGCTCTTATGTGTCGCTCTATGTGTCTCTGTTGGACAAACATCTTCACTATAGCCTGTCTGTCTGTGTGGCTCCCTTCGCCCTTAGAGCCATCTCGGACCATTCACGCAGGTCTTAAGTGAGTGACTGAACAGACGTTATGAAGAGGAGGAGGAGGAGGGGGCAGAGGAAGGAGGAGCGGGCAGGTTCCTCTGACCGACACAAAACAACACAAAGGAGAAAGTTTGGTTTCTTTCCTGACCTCCTTCCTGTGCCTGTAACCCCCTCGGCTGCACATACAGACATACAACACATAGAAAGAATAGGCTCTCTCTTAAATAGTGCGCCTCTCCAGCCAGTGTCACAAAAGGCCCCTGCTCCCTGGCCTGCGTCGACGGGAGGAGAGCGGCTGGCGGTCTGGACGGCGGCTCGGTCAATGTGTGGAAAGGAAATTGGCTGCAAATACTATTAAAGCTAATTAGCAACCAGGCTAACAGGGACACAGGGACGTGATCGGACTTGGAAAATGTGCAAACTTGATAAAGAGCTGTGGAAGAACCGATACTGGACTGGATCAGATATCGGTTTCCAAATATCAGTGTGACATAGGCTGACCTTTAGCGGTGGGATGTGGGACTGAAGCCAGCAGCATGGGGGCCGTCCACAATTTTTATTTATTTTTTTTTCAATTACCAAAGTGGAAAGTGCATTGTGCGATTGGAGGTTCGAGGAGCAGCGTCTCCAGCTGCAGAACATCATTTGTTGGTATCAGGCGCCTTTTATACTGTGTCCTAATAAAGTGTAAGTGCAGTTTAAAGTGCACATAGTGACAGGTGCCGTTAACTTGGGAACAAATGGGCTGTTAGTTACAATTAGTTCAATCGAGATCCTAATTTGGACTTTTAAATCAACATAACAAGACTATTTCCTAGTTGTAATCAGGCCAGAAAGTCTCAGAATGTTTGAATTTTTATTTACCGTATTTTCTGGACAATAAGTCGAGCTTTTTTTCTTTTCATAGTTTGGCCGGGGGAACATAAGTCGCATCTGAGTGTATAATTTTATCTTCATCACGGTCACACTGACAACCTACCCAACAGCATTTTTTTTCTCCATTTTTTGACTTATAGTCCAGAAAATACTGTGCACAAAGTCGTTTTGTCGTTACTTGAGAGATAAGTGACAGCTACGTAACATGTTATGTTTTATTTTACTTTTAAGGAGATAAAAGCTGTTGCCAGTCTCTGCTCTGGTATCAGGAAATACTATTAAATCTAATGTCACGGCCCCATCCTTGGACGTTTTGCCGTGTGTGATTATTCTGTGCAGGTGGAGGTGGTTGGTGCAGTTCTGCTGCTGCGTCAAGGGCCCGACACACTGCACCTTTAAAAGCTCGTGCTCGTAATTTGGCAAATAAACGATTTATTTCATTGACTATATCGTTTTGCGTATTTTCTGTCATGGCTTGGAGCCGGGTTATGACAGGTCGGGGGCTAGAGTTTGTTGCGTTCATTTGGTTTTGGTGACGTTTGTTTGTAGGCCTGGTTCTTTGTTTGGTCTGTGGGCGTGTACGGTGACCTGGGTTGGGGAGGCGCAGAAACACCTCGCTACGTCGCTAACGCCCAGTGGGTTTTAGCAACCAGGCTAACGGGGACATAGGGACGTGATGTGACTTGGAAAATGTGCAAACTTCTTAGACAGCTGTGGTTTGCAGAAGGAATAAACCGATACTGAACATTTTGCTGGATCAGATCAGTTTCCAAATATTGGTTCAGTCGATATCCTGTTTGCACTTTTAGATCGATGTAATGAGACTATTTCCTGGTTGTAATCGGGCCAGAAAGTCTCAGAATGTTTCAATTTTCAGTTTGGCCGGGGGTGCGACTTATACTCAGATGCGACTGTGGAATATAAGTTGCATCTTCGTTATGGTATTGTGTTTTTTGCTCCATTGTTATGCATTTTTTTGACTTATAGTCCAGAAAATACGGTGCACAAAGTCGTTTTGTCATTACTTGAGAGATAAGTGACAGCTACGTAACATGTTTGCATCAGTTTTGTATTATTTGAGGAAATAAATGCTGTTTTGAGTCTCTGCTCTGGTATCGAGAGGTCGGTGGACTGGTTCAGCTCTAGTTTTCAGACGGTGGCTGTAGACGATGCGGTTCGGGCTTTTGCAGTTCAAATAAAATAGGTTCATTGAGATTTTTAGTAAGTAGAGAACAGCAGAAATGTAGTTTACTTTAGAAAATTTAAAGACGTTGAAGGGTTCATCTCCAGCCAGGGTTTCCTCAGCTTTACTTCAGAGCTGGTGTGGTCAGGAGAGGAGGTGGGATTTCTTGTAAATGACGATGGTGGTGGTGGGAAGAACATAGACTCGACTCCCCTGAAGTTAGCCCTCGTTTCTGTTGTGCCTTTGAGCCACGTGGCCTCCTCCTGAGAAGCTCTAAGGCTTTTATTGGGGGCAGACGTCAGGTTCTCCAGACAAAGGTAAGTCCATGTTTGAGTTATCGTTCATATTCTTTTGTTTCTTGTATCGTCACGCTTACAAAATGAAAAAAATAGTAATTTTCTGGTGCAGTACAGTACGTGATAACTGCAGTATTCTTCAGATGAGATCACTGTGCTGATTGTCCTGTGGTATATGCCAGGTACAGTCAGGTGCAGTAAGAACACACACAGATACAGAAATGCCAGTGCCGTCATCAGGCTGACAGGTGGATGTGTGGAGCGTCCTGCAGAAGATGGAGGTGTGATGTGAAGTGGAGATACACAGGACCACACTGTATAACCAAATAACTGCAGCGTGTTTACAAAATGGTAGAAGAATGTGGAAGCGGCAGGTGTTTGTGAGGCTCACCTGCTCCACCCTCCGCTCCACACACCTGACTGACAGAGTTTGACTTCTTCTCTGGTTTGTTAACTCCAAAGAAACGCTCAAGCATCTGACTCTATCCAGGTAAGTAAACCAAGCCAAAGAGTTCAGAGGAGTTCAAGTTGATCTTAGACCATAATTATAAAATAAAAGCATGTGTTAAGCTTGTGACTGATGCATGCTGGGAGCTTTTGGCCCACACAGCGGACAGACAGACAGACAGGTGGATGTCACACTGCTCTGATGGACAGGTCTGAGTGACAGGCAGACAGACAGGTCTGTAGAGCACAGTCACTTCCATTATAGCACAGGGGTGTTCCCTCCACAGTGGAAGCTGTCAGTGCCGTATCGCTCAGATGACAAGCCACTCTAGCCCGGGACGCGCCGCAGCCGCCTGAGAAAGCATGTCATCTTTTCCTTTTCTTCCTCCTCAAGGCGATGTCTCGCTCGATAAAGGAGCAGCAGAGAGAACAATGGAACGAAGGACTAGAAAAGGACAGAGAGACTGGGGAGAGGGCGAGAGCGCAGAGCGAGACAGGACGTTTTGACATCTGAATTACATTTGTATCGCCTCAGACATGGGAGAAGAATGAGCGAACGGCGCGAGGAGGGAGGGGGCGGGTGGCAAACCTTCACTTAGATGTTTATTTTAACTCCACTCTATTTGCCTGGCATCCAAAAAACTCACACCTCCGACACGTGACGTTTGCCCTTTGAACGGGGCCGTGGGGCAGGACGTGGACGAGGACGCACTCACGGGGTGACACATGGAATAAGACCAAGAGTTTGGAAACACTTTTCATTCAGCGACTTCTGCAGGCTCACGGTGAAGGACACACACCGAGCTGTCTGCATCAATGTACCACACAACAGGACTCAGAGTGACATGTGACAGACGAGACTGAAAAGAGGAACAGCAGCAGAACGCTCAGGCTCGGCTCATTCTCAGGGTTTAATGTCTGCTGTTTAGTCAACGTTCTGCTCAGTGACTATTTATTATCCAATTCGATTTGTACATACAAACATTTTAGAAAAAAACACTCTTCTCAAAGGACAAGTCTAACCAAACAAAATGAACAAAACTCTGGGACGTTGCCTTGAACAGGGCTGAGAGCAGCTGTGTGACCCGTGACTCTCCCACACTGTACAGACACAATAGTGAGGTTTGTGTGTGGTTTTAATTTGTCACCTTGTTCCCAGAGTTATGTGCAGGTCCCTGAGGTGTGGGCCTGTGCCTAAATGTGGGCCTGTGCCTAAATGTGGGCCTGTGCCTAAGTAAACGTGGGCCTGTGCCTAAGTAAATGTGGGCCCGCTCAGTGTGACACGCCGCTCTCTATAACCTCATTAGAATCTTTCAGGTCCCGCTGTGCAGCCATCCACACACACTCACACTGCTTTGATTCCTCCAAGTCTAAAGATGTCAATCAGCTGCCGGCTGCAGCGAGAGCAGGGGAATGCGTCCACAGACACACACAGAACGGCTCCATCAACGTCCTCCTCCCACTCCCCAGCGTCTCCCCACCTCTCTGCAGCGCTGCCTCGTCACTCCCCCTCACCCATTTCACTATTTGAGAGTAATTTCATGTGCCAGCGTGGTGCATAATACACTTTTAATGGACAACTAATTCTCTGCCATTACTTCGTCAACATGATTACGGGATCTGCCGCTCGAATCCTGAGGAGCTGGGCACAGGCTTTTTAAACATACGCAAGACATTAATGTGTCTCTTTTCAGCTTTACATCAGAAGATGTCAGACATTTACATAATGCTGCCATTGAGGTCTGTGACAGCCTTCCTCTCTTTCTCTCTCGCTCCATCCAGCTCTATTTTCCGACATGATTTCTTTCCACAAAGGGCCTCGGAGCTCTGCCTTTCTGCTTCCCTCTCCGTGCTCCCATGAATACTCGCACTTTCCACGAACGACACGGAAAAGAGGCTCAAAAAAGACGGAAGAGGAGGAAGCAAATAGGGGAGCCGGGATTACACCAGTGTGAATGGGAAAGTCGCCTTTCCATCACCTGCACAAAACGGGAATACCGCCGGATAAAAGGGATGAGTGTATAATTTGACCATTTAAATGTCTTGTTCATTAGGCCTGACAGGAGAGCACTCTGTGGCCGTTTGAGCCCTGGCACATATGCAAATGTGTCTCTACATTCTCTCAGAGCGGCAGTTCTGACGGAAAAATCACAGGTAAAAACTGTGAGAAACAACAACACCACAACTTCAAATATGTGATTATTATCTGACCCAATAAAATGAACATAAAAGAAAATGATCAGGACTTAAACCGACTGAATCATGGCCATCAGTTTGTATTTACATTTATTTATTTAAGGGACATTATCTAAAAACAAGAAAATGCAAAAAATAAAACTAAGTCAGAGCTGTCAATTCTGAAGCTCATTTATTATTTAAAACAGATTATTAAAAGTCTACGACCTGTGTGTCCTCTCGTCGTCTCATGTTTTGATTTTGTCTCTTCACATTATTATTTTTGGGCGACAGTGGCTCAGTTGGTAGAGCCTTTGCCCACTGATCTGAAGGTTGCAGGTTCAAATCCTGCTCTCGATGTTAGCATCATTGTTTTGTTTACTCAGATCCACTAACTCACAGTTTCGTGACACAATTCCAGCTCCACACATGAACACTGTTGTGTCCTTGGGCAAGACACTTAATGATTTACCACCTGTATCTAGGCCTGTCACGATAGAGGAGTATTGCGGCAAACGATAATATTGAAAAACAGTGGTCCCTGGTTTATCGTGGGGGCGACAGGCGAAATCCGTGAAGTATCAGCTTTATTTTTTACATTATTCTCTCTGTTTCTTGTCTGTAAAACCCCTCACCACACACTTTATACACTTTTCTCACACAGGCATTAACATTTTCTCACATTTCTCTCTTGTTTAAACACAAAGTTCAAACCTTCGTCGGTGCCTTTGTCGGTGCAGAACGTTTCATCGACATTGTGGGTTTTGTCGGGGAGAAAACTTGCAAACATACAGCACTTCAGAGTCACACTGATCCAACATTTATGTACATTTGTCTGACACATTCTGTACTGTACAGGAGACACGGAGGAGACTGATGGACAATGGTCTACAGTCCCTCAGCCAATCAGGACGCAGAACACAATGGTCTACAGTCCCTCAGCCAATCAGGATGTAGAACACAATGGTCTGCAGTCCCTCAGCCAATCAGGACGCAGAACACAATGGTCTACAGTCCCTTAGCCAATCAGGACGCAGAACACAATGGTCTACAGTCTCTCAGCCAATCAGGATGAAGAACGCAAGACGAAAGGTGAACCATGATATAGTGAGGGACAACTGTACTAAAATAATCCCACTAAACCAATTTATAAATCTCCAGTATCATTAAATCGATAATTCGCCATCGCAGTTACGTGTTCCACTGTCTACAGCTCAAATCAGACGTTATTTCTCGAAAAATGACAAAAGTCTCCTCACTATCGCCAAGAAAAAGTCCTCAAAGTACATCAAGCCCCCACCTTTCACATACTGACGGATAAGTTAATACTGTAATATGTATTTGATGTCACATGACACAGGAAACGGCGTGCGTCCTTAAACAGGAAGTGTCGCTGTGCTCAGATAAGCCCAGCGTCGGGCCCATCCGTGCGAGCCGCCGTACCTTTTGGCCGGACTACATTCGTTTGCGTGTGTTGTTTGTGCTGCGGACCCTCCGAAATAATTCAAAGCTGCGGAGGCTGTTATTGTCTCCGCTGGGACACTTCCTATTGAGCTGCGTTTGATGTGGGAACGAGCGACGCGATTGGTCAACGAACCCAAATACAGGAAGTTGTTTTTCGTGTTGTCGGACGCCTTTTTGTCAGGTCATGGCAGGTTTATGAGTCTCCCAGGACCGATACTGTTTGACAAATGTGTGTGGGCTTTATAGAGTTATACAAATATGTTTTTAAGAGCCTCGCAGATACAGAAGGAGGACGCGAGTATCATGCGAGTTGTTTTCTGGAGAGGACAATGCGTACTTGACACGAGCATCTCTTTGACCAGCGGTGATAAAACGCTGGAGAGTGTAAGCGCCGGCTCTGGAGTCTTCAGCTGTAATTGCCTTTAATGGAGTAGAAAGGCCATATACTGAGCCGTCTTTGGAGTGAGAGAAGCTTTCTTTAGAAAATACACGAAAAGATGAAGGAAATAGTCGATGGACTGGTCACTACGAACTGTGACTGGACTCACTGTGGTCCAGCAGACGGGTTATATATACTCTCATGAGCGTTAAACCATGTTATAATGTCGTGTTCTCCTCAAAAACAGACCTGGAGTTGTGTTTGTTTCATGTCTCCAAACCTCAAAATGCTCTGTTCCACCTTGTGATGTCATGAAGTGGTAGTTTCCAAGCAAACAGCACCATTTACCTTAAGGTGCAGGGTTTGTGTGTTAAAATGTGTGAATGAAACAAAAAAAACAAAACTCCAGGTCTGTTTGTGATGAGGAAACATCATTAGAACAGAGATAAAAATAGAAAATAGTGTAATATGTTCACGTCTACACACATGGTGTGTGTGAGCTCATTGTTCTGTAACTGTGCGTCGGCCTGACACAGTAATATCAACTCTAAATGATTTTGTTTCGGGTCTATATTTGTCTATATTTTTCCTTCTTTTCGGTCACATATAAATTGCTATCGGCCTCGATCTCCAGCTGAATTTTTGTTTCAATTGATCTGCTGCACAAAAAGCTTTATATTAAAACTTTAATACACTCACCCTAATCCTAACATGACTGTGGGTTGGTCCAGGGGTCGGCAATCTACGGCTCTTTCATCCTTATACTGCGGCTCTTTTGTCCTTATACTGTGGCTCTTTCCTGTGGCTCTTTCATCCTTTTACTCCGGCTCTTTCGTCCTTATGCGCTCTTTGCGCTCTTTTCGTTCGTTCTTATACTGCTGCTCTTTCCTGTGGCTCTTTCCTGCGGCTCTTTCATCCTTACACTGTGGCTCTTTCATCCTTACACTTTATTGCAAAGGGGAAAAGGCCAAGAAAAAGAAAACTAAATGTAACAGACGACACCAGGAGTCCTACTTAAAATCTGGGTTTCTCACTACAAGTGCCTCTCACTCGCCGAGTCGACTCTGCGAAATATCAACGAACGAGGCAATGGAACCTTCAAAACTGCTTTGGCACATGGAGACTAAGCACCTGGATTAAAAGATAAGCCTTTAGAGCAGAGGTACCTGAACTTTTTTTTTTATCGAGGGCCACATCTCACAACATATTTGCAGCGGAGGGCCACAGACGGTGATCGATACAGTTTTGACAGAGCCGCCGTTTATTAATGAGGCTTGAGACATTTTCATTTCAGGTCTGTATCACACTGCAACGTGATGTTTGAGGTTACAGTGGTAGAAATAGTTTAATTTGCTGTAAAAAATACGGCTTGAGGGCCAATAAAAACTGGTCTGCGGGCCGCATTTGGTCCCCGGGCCGTAGTTTGGACACCCCAACTTTAGAGTTTTTTGAAAGAAACAAACGTGTGCAAGAATTAAAGAAGAAACAAGTCCAACAAATTCAGGGGGACTAGTGAGCTGTATTTTTATGCACTTAACTTATTTTTGACATATTTATCTGCAAAACCTACATTATTCCGGTCCGTGGTTCAAAAAAGGTTGGGGGCTCCTGCTTTAGAAGTATATCCCTCAGTCGTGCAGGTCTGATCCATCGCAAAAGACGAAATTTAAATCTGTCAACTGGACAAATCGTTTTAGGAGTGAAGACGTTTCGACCAGAACTGAAGAAGCGAAACGTCTTCGCTCCTACAACGATTTGTCCAGTTGACAGATTTAAATTTCGTCTTTTGCTGTTCATTTTAGATGTCAAAAAGTACAGGGTGGCCCAAAACTCACTGACACTTTTAATCTTCAGTAGCTCCTATAATTCTTAAGTTATACTCACCAAATTTTAGCAGCAGATAAACTGAACCTCGCCAGATTAGGAGATATGAGAGATAATGTTTTTTAATTGTCCACCATTTTGTGTTTGTCTCTGAACAGCCTGATCCAACACACTTTACAGAACATTTAAAACATTTCCGGCTTATGTCTCTTATTTAAACCTTCGATTATGTTTTAAGTGTTGTTGTTTATTGTCTGAGGTTATTCACAAACACCTTTTCTTTAAAGATAGACCCACAGGAAGAAATCAGGACGAGTCAGGTCTGTGGAGATCACATACTGCCCCCTGTCTGTGAAAAACACTTATTATTCCTTTAATGGCATTTACTCTTGGGGCATCTCTGGTATTAAAATGTCGACGGTAACACCGCTGGGTTTGTGAATTTGACTCATGTGACTCAAAATACCACTGTACAATGAGGGTTCGTTCCTCGGTGCTGTATTTGCTCAGATTAATGTGGGAAGGGTCGTTCTAAATGCTCTGAGAAAATAAAAGAAAAATATTAAGAAACAAAAGAGTTATGAGTTTTTTTCAACTGTCAGTGACTTTTGGGCCACCCCAGTGTTTTCTTTTCCATTGAACTCAGGTCCTAATGGTTCTTTGGGGGTTAAAGGTCACCGACTCATAGGTTAGCATTAGCATTAGCGTTTTCAAATGCATTATTATGTGCATTCCTAGTACAGCAAGTATGTTTTTTGTTTAATTTCGTCCCTTCATCTGTCTGTAAAACACTCAGGAATTCACTTCACTCACAACTTTCTGCACTTTTTCCCGTGTAGCAAAACAGTTTTCACTCCAAAAGTTACGAGAACACAATTTCCTCCGCGGCTAAGATTGAAATATTAATCAGCGCAGATGCAGAAAGCCGCGCTCTGAGACTGAATCCCGTTTTCAAATATCATTGTTTAGAACGATTTGGCATTCAAGCGTCGACACCCGGACCGTGAGACAGTGACAGGTAAAAACACATGCTATATATGATAAGAGACATTTCAATGAATAGCTGAACAGTGCCATTAGCGATGAGAGCGCGGTGTGGGTGTGTTAGCGCGGCGCGGAGGTGTTAGCGTGGCGCGGGTGTGGGTGCGGTGGAGCTATGCAGATCACAGAGCAATAGAAA
>JAIEZT010000441.1:32684139-32716639 GCA_019594935.1 Periophthalmus modestus
TTTATTTATTTGGAAAGTCTATGGGAAAAATAAAAGAGAGACACCTGCGTGTGTGTGGTCACTGTTCCCTGGTCACCGCTCCGTGCTCCACAGGTGAATTTTCAAATATCGGTGAGAACGATTCGGGAGAGCGATCGGAAACACGACCCCTTTGAAAACGTTTAGTCGATAGTTTGACAAACATCCAACTCGTGAACAGGCCAAAAGTGCTCAGTGATTCACGGCGTCCTCTCACATACGTTAGGACAATAATAACCTCTCGGTGCGTCTGAACGAGGCGGGTTGGTGGTCAGCGGCGGCGGAGGGGGAGTCAGCGGCAGAGTGGTGAGCCTCGTTGACCTTCAGAGCCACAGACGAAGAGCCCTTCATCCCGACAGCGGCGGCACTTGTGGCAGGAAGAGGGTCTCGTTGACTGGGCTCTAATGGCTCCCTGGCCTCGGGAACAGAGGTCTCCAGGCTGGGACTGTTGCCCCGGTGACCGCAGACACATACGGGACGACCCCAAAACCAGAGAGGAAATGTGCTGGATGTGGAGTGAACGAGGCAGGAAGCAAACAAAAGGACTTAAGGCTAGGAAACATACGAGAACGAAGCTTTTAGGATGGTTAGAGTTTCATTTACTGGTCTAATTAATCATATTCTAAAGAAAAAACATTGGAAAATACATGTGACACTGTATAATCAGACCAAGTTATGTGAATTATGTCCTGGTTGTTGTAGTAATTATGTGTTTAAAGGGCAGATATGACGCAAAATGGACTCGTGTGAGGTTTAAGTCATGTTATAATGCTTGAGTAACACTTTATTTTTAGTCTGTAACATCTCCAAAGCTCAAAACGCTCTGTTCCACCTTGTGATGTCATGAAGTGGTAGTTTTCAAGTTTCCTTTTACCTTTAGTTCAGTAGATTGGTAATCCCAGAGGCTGAAATGATCCAAATGGTTCTCGAAATGAAAGTGTGTGGAGTTTAAAAACACAGTGGAGTGTATCACCACATGATGACATCACAAGGTGGAATAGAGTGTTTAAGAGAACTCAGAGTAAATCTGCAGGTTTGTTTGTGGGTTTACACATGCGAGAATGAAACAAAAAAACACAGCTCCAGGTCTGTTTGTGACGAGGAAACATTAGAACAGACGAAAAAACAAATGTGACAGAAACAACATCAAAACTGTACGACTGTATCATCTAAAAATATTGTTTCCGATGCTTTTCTTATTCGAAAACCTCATTTTTTCTACTTTTCAGTCGCTCGAGAATCCACTGAGCCGGAAACGGGAAAGTGCTGATTTCCAAAGTAAAAGACAGAGGTGGAAGTAAAAGTTCAAATACAGAGGTAAAAGTTACTCAAATAAAAGTACAAATACAGAGGTAAAAGTACAAATACAGAGGTAAAAAGTTACTCGAGTAAAAGTATAGATACAGAGGTGAAAAGTTACTCAAATAAAAGTACAAATACAGAGGTAAAAGTTACTCAAGTAAAAGTACAGATACAGAGGTAAAAGTACAGATACAGAGGTAAAAGTTACTCAAGTAAAAGTACAGATACAGAGGTAAAAGTACAAATACAGAGGTAAAAGTACAGACACAGAGGTAAAAGTACAAATACAGAGGGAAAAACTCAAGTAAGAGTACAGAGAGGTAAAGTACTCAAGTAAAGTACAGACACGGAGGTAAAAGTACAAATACAGAGTAAAGTACAGATACAGAGGTAAAAAGTTACTCAAGTAAAAGTACAGATACTGCTCTCAAAATGTAACAAAAATACAGAAATATCAGACTGAGGTAAATGTACTTAAGTAAAGTACAGATACCTAAAACTACTACTCAAGAGCAGTACTTTACTACTTGTACTTGCACTGATGAGAGGAGGAGGCGTCTTCAGAGGAAACTACTGTATTTTAAGGAAA
Source organism: Periophthalmus modestus (assembly GCA_019594935.1). Lineage (NCBI taxonomy): Eukaryota > Metazoa > Chordata > Actinopteri > Gobiiformes > Gobiidae > Periophthalmus > Periophthalmus modestus. The sequence continues at coordinate 32,686,049 of JAIEZT010000441.1, forward strand.
TAATGATTATGAAACATTTTATTATAGTTTCATATTTTGAAGAATCGAACCATTTTTATAACAGAAAAAAAGACAAAATGTTCAGTGATGAGGTTCTTTCGAAATATACGAGACATCGATCCTAAACCAGACGCTCCTCGTGTTTGTTTGGATGTTCTAGTGGGTTTCTGCGGCGCCTCTCGAGACGTCCTCACTTCGCTCCTGTTTGCAAACGCACTCGCAGATACAGGTTGTGTAATTGTTACTCCATTAAATCTCTGTTTCCTGATTGGCTGTTCGCTCTGACCTTGTGATCCGCTCAAAGAACCAGTCGCCGCGGAACAAAGGAGAACAGGAAGCGTCTCGTTGAGGCAAGAGGCAGGTGTTAATTCAGCGCTAACCCTCTGCCATTTAAATGAGGATAAACACACACAGCCCAGAACAAGAGTCGCCCAGAAAAAAGAATTTTGAGAGTCGCCCAGAACATTTTTTCGAAAAGAGTCGCCCAGAAAACACGACGAAAAGAGTCGCGCCCGGAAAACACGACGAAAAGAGTCGGCCAGAAAAACACGACGACGAAAAGAGTCGCCCGGAAAACACGACGAAAAGAGTCGCCCGGAAAACACGACGAAAAGAGTCGCCCCCAGAAAACACGAGGAAAAGAGTCGCCCAGAAAGCACGACGAAAAGAGTCGCCCAGAAAACACGATGAAAAAGTCGCCCAAAAAAAGAACGAAAAGAGTCGCCCTGAAAACACGAGGAAAAGAGTCGCCCAGAAAAAAGACGAAAAAGAGTCGCCCAGAAAACACGAGGAAAAGAGTCGCCCAGAAAAAAAGAACGAAAAAGTCGCCCAGAACAAAGAACGAAAAGAGTCGCCCCAAAAAAAGAACGAAAGCGTCGCCCAGAAAACACGATGAAAAGAGTCGCCCAGAAAACACGACGAAAAGAGTCACCCAGAAAACAAGACGAAAAGAGTCGCCCAGAAAACACCACGAAGAGAGTCGCCCAGAAAAAAGAAAAAAGAGTCGCCCAAAAACACGACGAAAAAAAGAGTCGCCCAAAAAACACGACGAAAAGAGTCGCCCAGAAAAAAAACGAACGAAAGAGTCGCCCAGAAAAACACGACGAAAAGAGTCGCCCAGAAAAAACACGACGAAAAGAGTCACCCAGAAAAACAAGACGAAAAGAGTCGCCCCAGAAAACACCACGAAGAGAGTCGCCCAGAAAAAAAAAAAGAACGAAAAGAGTCGCCCCAAAAACACGACGAAAAGAGTCGCCCAGAAAAACACGACGAAAAGAGTCGCCCAGAAAACACAACGAAAAGAGTCGACCAGAAAAAAGAACGAAAAGATTCGCCCAGAAAACACGAGGAAAAGAGTCGACCAGAAAAACACCAAAAAAAGAGTCGCCCAGAAAAAAGAACGAAAAGAGTCGCCCAGAAAAAAGAACGAAGAGTCGTCGCCCAGAAAACACAACGAAAAAGAGTCGCCCAGAAAAAAGAACGAAAAGAGTCGCCCAGAAAACACGACGAAAAGAGTCGCCCAGAAAACACGACGAAAAGAGTCGACCAGAAAACACGACGAAAAGAGTCGCCCAGAAAAAAGAACGAAAAGAGTCGCCCAGAAAACACGACGAAAAGAGTCGCCGCCCAGAAAACACGAGAAAAGAGTCGCCCAGAAAAAAAGAACGAAAAGAGTCGGCCAGAAAACACGAGGAAAAGAAGAGTCGCCCAGAAAACACGAGGAAAGAGTCGCCCAGAAAAAAAAAGAACGAAAAGAGTCGCCCAGAAAAAAGAACGAAAAGAGTCGCCCAGAAAACACGACGAAAAGAGTCGCCCAGAAAACACGAGGAAAGAGTCGCCCAGAAAAAAGAACGAAAAGAGTCGCCCAGAAAACACGAGGAAAGAGTTGCCCAGAAAAAAGAACGAAAAGAGTCGCCCAGAAAACACGACGAAAAGAGTCGCCCAGAAAAAAGAACGAAAAGAGTCGCCCAGAAAACACAACGAAAAGAGTCGCCCCAGAAAAAGAACGAAAAGAGTCGCCCAAAAAAACACGACGAAAAGAGTCGCCCAGAAAACACCACGAAAAGAGTCGCCCAGAAAACATGAGGAAAAGAGTCGCCCAGAAAACACGACGAAAAGAGTCGCCCAGAAAAAAGAACGAAAAGAGTCACCCAGAAAACACGACGAAAAGAGTCGCCCAGAAAACACGACGAAAAGAGTCACCCAGAAAACACAACGAAAAGAGTCGCCCAGAAAACACGACGAAAAGAGTCGACCAGAAAACACGACGAAAAGAGTCGCCCAGAAAACACGACGAAAAGAGTCGCCCAGAAAAAAGAACGAAAAGAGTCGCCCAGAAAACACGACGAAAAGAGTCGCCCAGAAAACACGAGAAGAGTCGCCCAGAAAAAAGAACGAAAAGAGTCGCCCAGAAAACACGACGAAAAGAGTCGCCCACAAAAAAGAACGAAAAGAGTCGCCCAGAAAACATGATGAAAAGAGTCGCCCAGAGAACACGACGCAAAGAGTCGCCCAGAAAACACGATGAAAAGAGTCGCCCAGAAAACACGATGAAGAGTCGCCCAGAAAACACGACGAAAAGAGTCGCCCAGAAAACACGATGAAAAGAGTCGCCCGGAAAACACGACGAAAAGAGTCGAACAGAAAACACGACGAAAAGAGTCGCCCAGAAAAACACCACGAAAAAGAGTCGTCGCCCAGAAAAAAAGAACGAAAGAGTCGAACAGAAAACACGAAAAAGAGTCGCCCAGAAAACACCACGAAAAGAGTCGCCCAGAAAAAAGAACGAAAAGAGTCGACCAGAAAACACGAGGAAAAGAGTCGCCCAGAAAACACCACGAAAAGAGTCGCCCAGAAAAAAGAACGAAAAGAGTCGCCCAGAAAACACAACGAAAAAGAGTCATCCAGAAAACACCACGAAAAGAGTCGCCCAGAAAAAAGAACGAAAAGAGTCGACCAGAAAACACGAGGAAAAGAGTCGCCCAGAAAACACCACGAAAAGAGTCGCCCAGAAAACACGACGAAAAGAGTCGCCCAGAAAAAAGAACGAAAAGAGTCGTCCAGAAAACACGACGAAAAGAGTCGCCAGAAAACACACGACAAAAAGAGTCGCCCCAGAAAACACGACGAAAAGAGTCGCCCAGAAAAAAACACGAGGAAAAGAGTCGCCCAGAAACACGACGAAAAGAGTCGCCCAGAAAACACGACGAAAAGAGTCGCCCAGAGAACACGATGAAAAGAGTCGCCCAGAAAAAAGAACGAAAAGAGTCGCCCAGAAAACACGACGAAAAGAGTCGCCCAGAAAACACGACGAAAAGAGTCGCCCAGAAAACACGACGAAAAGAGTCGCCCAGAAAACACGACGAAAAGAGTCGCCCAGAAAAAAGAACGAAAAGACTCGCCCAGAAAAAAGAACGAAAAGTCGCCCAGAAAAAAGAACGAAAAGAGTCGCCCAGAAAACACGACGAAAAGAGTCGCCCAGAAAACACGACGAAAAGCAACATGAGGCGACACAACCAACGGATAGAGTGTTTTATAAGAGCAGTTTAGTCCTGATTTAGTCCTGGTTTAGTCCTGGTTTAGTCCTGATTTAGTCCCGGTTTAGTCCTGGTTTAGTCCCGGTTTAGTCCCGGTTTAGTCCTGGTTTAGCCCTGACGTAGTCCCGGTTTAGTCCCAGTTTAGTCCCGGTTTAGTCCCGGTTTAGTCCCGGCTTAGTCCCGGTTTAGTCCCGGTTTAGTCCTGGGTTAGTCCTGGTTTAGTCCTGGTTTAGTGCTGGTTTAGTCCTGGGTTAGTTCTGGTTTAGTCCTGGTTTAGTCCTGGTTTAGTCCCGGTTTACTGAAGTACTTCCTGGTTCTAGACGTGAGCACAGGACACATGTGTGAAGTACTTCCTGGTTCTAGACGTGAGCACAGGACACATGTGTGAAGTACTTCCTGGTTCTAGTCAGACCCGAGCAGCAGTGTTCTGGATGTACTGTTCTGTTCTAAGGCTCAGTTTTGACAGTAAACCTTTGATTTTTTACATGTTTGTAGATGGTAAAAAGCTGCAGATGTTGTTGATTTATCTGTTAAAGTTCAAGCCTCTTCTACACATCTCTTTTTCTTTTTCTTCTTCTGCTGCTGTCTGTCTGTCTCATCCACCCCCAGACTTAATCAACCGCTGAGTGCTTCCATCAGCTACCACAGCCCCTTAATTAACCAAGCAGTGCTATAAGCCACATGTAAGTATAATGGCAGTGTGCTAATGTGCATGTAGCAACATACTTTTTATACATTTACACTGACCCCAGCTCTCTCCGCAGTCACTAATCTAATAAGACCAGAGCCGGGGACACCCAGACGAGAGACGAGGCTGCAAAACAACCAGGATGAGGATATTATGGAGCCAGAGTGAATCATGTCCTAATGAGTCCAACACTGATCCACACGACTCAGGTAAAAAGACCAACTCTGCTTCACCGAATGGAAAAACAAAGGAAATGTGACGAGCACAGGACAGATAAACACCAAATCTACAACCGAAAGTGTTCGCTGAGTGTTATTTTGATGAGGCAGTGGTCCGAGATGTTGATATATCTGCAGGTTTTTGGGTTTATTTGCGTCTTCTTAGTTACCATGGTCCTTTAAACACGTTCAGGGTTTCTTCTGAGTTGTTTTCGAACGTCATAAATGTAGTTTTACACATAAAAACCCCAAATTATATTGAATATCTTGATAAAGGTTCATCTGTTTCTCTATTAAGTGCCTGAAATCAAACAACGGAGCTCAACAGCGCCTCCTCTTGGTTCTGGAAGTAAGCGTCGTATTCATTTCCCGTCGACTTTCCAGGGAAAAAAAAAAAATCATATTTAAGGTTCGAAAGGTCGGGGATAATCAGATACTTGGAACTAATGAACAAAAAATCTGTTTCTGAAACTTTATAAACACTTTTTTAAAAGATTTCAACGAATCTGGAGTTTTAAATGTGCGATTTGGACTTAAAACAACCACGTTATGGATATTACTTAGCATGTAGGTGGTTAGCATGTAGCTGGTTAGCACATAGATGGTTAGCACGTAAGCGGTTAGTGCATAGTTGGATTGCACATAGGTGGTTAGCACGTAGATGGTTAGCACATAGGTGGTTTGCATATAGGAGGTTAGCACGTAGCTGGTTAGCATGTAGCTGGTTAGCACATAGGTGGTTTGCATATAGGAGGTTAGCACATAGCTGGTTAGCACATAGCTGGTTAGCAGAAAGCTGGTTAGCACATAGATGGTTAGCACATAGCTGGTTAGCACGTAGCTGATTAGCACATAGGTGGTTTGCATATAGGAGGTTAGCACATAGCTGGTTAGCATGTAGCTGGTTAGCACATAGGTGGTTTGCATATAGGAGGTTAGCACATAGCTGGTTAGCACATAGGTGGTTTGCATATAGGAGGTTAGCACATAGCTGGTTAGCATATAGATGGTTAGCACATAGCTGGTTAACACATAGCTGGTTAGCACATAGCTGGTTAGCACGTAGCTGATTAGCACATAGCTGGTTAGCACGTAGCTGATTAGCACATAGGTGGTTTGCATATAGGAGGTTAGCACATAGCTGGTTAGCACGTAGCTGGTTAGCACATAGCTGGTTAGCAGAAAGCTGATTAGCACATAGCTGGTTAGCATGTAGCTGGTTAGCCTCCGCGATGCCTTTGAACTCTTAATATTGGAATTTTTAAAAAAGTCTTCGGGAAAAATGAATCCAGAAGTACATTTTCGTTTCAAGTGAGAACATTTCAGATTGAATGTCAAAAAATGCTTTTAGCCTAAACAAACAAATAAAAGTGAACAAATACACCACAGAACAACCTGAGAAGCTGCTGGTTCTCTGCTCGTAAATACATTTGTGCAGTTTCAGAATAGTTGCTGCTGAAATAGTTATAAATCATATTCAAATCTGATGTAAATGCTAATATTTTATAGCGTTTTTCCTTCACTCAAAGCGCTTTAAATCATGGAAACACTCACATTCACACACCAGAGCGCACAGACACCGGGGGCGAGGTGGGTTAAGTGTCTTGCCCAAGGACACAACAACAGCATTCATCTGTATGAGCTGGGATTGCACCGCCAACCTGTGGATCAGTGGATCTGAATTGCTAAACCAACCTGTGGTTCATGTCTGACCGCTAAAACCCACTCATGTTCGGCTGTGGGAAAGCTCTACCAACTGAGCCACCGTCGCCTCAAAACTGAACATTTCCAACCCGATCTGGTCCAATCTGTGGTTTTGTAACGGCAGACGTGGGCCTCACATTGTAACTGCATAAAAGCCGTATCTCTTTCTCCTGTATGTCGCTAAATTAATTGTGTGGAATTCCATGTCTGTTTGCTTCCCGGTCCCTCGGCGTATAATGGAAAAGCTCATTGTGACCAAGGCCAGGCGAAGCGGTGCGTCCGCCGGTTCCCTTCCCCGGGTTGTTGTTTACGTGCGCTACGGCTCCGACTTTACCATGTCAACTCATATTTGATGGATTTCTAAATTAAAAAAGTGCTCTCAGGGACTTTGCAGCATTCCACTTCATGAGCACAAACAAACCGGTGCAAAAAGCCATTCCAAAGCCCCCCGCTCGGCCCCCTCCCCTTTAATACGAGAGAAAAAATAAAGCAGGAGCGGGCCAGGAAGCCGAAAGAGTGACTCCACTACCGATAATGAGGGGATCATTTAAAAAGCCTCCTCAAATTGCCTTAAGGAGACGAGGAGAGAGGGAAAAGGCTTGAAAGGTTTTGAGTGAGTTCGGTAGTAGATGGATGGAGCGAGGGAGGCGGAGGAGAGGGGAGGATGAAGAGGGAGGAGGAAGGGGGGCGCAAACAACCTGCCGAGAGCCGTCAGGTGAACAACACGGAGAGAAACATCACGATACGAGGCGAAAATAACAGGTTTAATCTAGATTACGCTAACGCTAATCCCATCGCTTTAGATTTCCTAGCACACATGCTAAAAATGCTAAATGCTAACTGTGATCTGCTAACCTAGACCTCAAAGATGATGATTTTCCAAAACAGTAAAGAGCTGTTCATTAATCTACTTGAAATTAATAAGGAAATTAATAAATGAAAACGCTCAGGATTGTGTCGTCAGTTGTAAAATTCTCATTTACCCTAATGTTAAACCAATGGTGGTTTTAAAATGCTAATTACTAAACAACACGAAGCGTCTGAACATCTGAGCAGAGAAACATCACGATATGAGGTGAAAATAACAGGTTTAATCTAGATTACGAACACTAATCCCAGCGCTTTATATTTCTTAGCACACATCCTAAACATATGCTAAATGCTAACCATGATCTGCTAGCCTAGACCTCGAAGATGATGATTTTCCAAAACAGTAAAGAGCTGTTAATTAATCTGCTTGAAATAATTAAATAAATAAATAAATGAAAATACTCAGGATTGTGTCGTCAGTTGTAAAATTCTCATTTACCCTAATGTTAAACCAATAGCGGTTTTAAAATGCTAATTATTAAACAACACGGAGCGTCTGAACGTCTGAGCAGAGAAACATCACAATACGAGGCAAAAATAACAGGTTTAATCTAGATTACGAACGCTAATCCCAGCAATTTATATTTCTTAGCCCACATCCGAAACATATGCTAAATGCTAACCATGATCTGCTAGCCTAGATCTCGAAGATGATGATTTTCCAAAATGGTAAAAAGCCGTTCATTAATCTACTTGAAATACTTAAATAGATTATTAAATGAAAATGTTCAGGATTGTGTCGTCAGTTGTAAAATTCTCATTTACCCTAATGTTAAACCAATAGCGGTTTTAAAATGCTAATTATTAAACAACACGGAGCGTCTGAACGTCTGAGCAGAGAAACATCACAATACGAGGCAAAAATAACAGGTTTAATCTAGATTACGAACGCTAATCCCAGCGCTTTATATTTCTTCCTCATACACGTCCTAAAAATATGCTAAATATGCTAAATGCTAACCATGATCTGCTAGTCTAGACCTCGAGATGATTTTCCAAAATGATATAGAGCGGTTCATCAATCTGCTTGAAATAAATAAGTAAATGAATAAATAAAATGAAAACACTCAGGATTGTGTCGTCAGTTGTAAAATTCCCATTTAGCCTAATGTTAAACCAATGGCGGTTTTAAAATGCTAATTACTAAACCTGGTGTTCATTCAAAAGTATTGTGATCCTGTGGAGTGATACATGTATTTACCAGGAGCGATCCAGCAGTTTTTGGGGTTGTTTCATGTCTTTTTTGCGCACTTTTTCTGCTAATGTGCCAGTTTTTGGATTTGGACAGTAATGTAAAGTTCTATGTGGCTGTAAGTAGAATCAAATTGAATAAATCTGAACGTTTGGCCTGTGTTTTTGTCAGTTTTCTAATTTTGTTATTATATAAGAGCCTACATCATTACAATAACATGAAATCAGACTTAAAAATGGACGTTTCAGAGCTTTAACCACGTTCTACTCGTTTCTTCTCATTGAGCCTCTGAAGTTGTATTTGAACAATCTTTAATCGTCTATTTTTAAGCCGCCATTTTGTCATTTTACCGCCGTTTTCACCTCCACTGTGACACGCCCACTCCTCTGTCCGCACTTCCTTCTTTCTTAATCGTTGATACTCGTAGGATTCAGCATCGTCGCTTCGTCATTTTGGTACAAATGTAAAAAAAAAATGCGCTGCTGTAGTGTGATGTGCAGCTGTCCATAGGGGGCGCCGCTTTGCTGTGATGACATGTACGCCGACATCGAACTTGAAATCAGCTTTTATTGAGTCGTTTTAGATGAATATTGTGATTTAAAATGCGTAAATTATAACAAAATGATCCACACAAGCACAATACGGCTGGTTTAAAGTATTAGTCATGTGGTGCTGTGGCTCACTGGTAGAGCTGCAACGCATATGACCAAAATTTAAAAAATAAGAGAAATAATAATACTGACATTTTTGGGATTTTTTCAGCTGTAAAATAAACTCTCAGCGCTCATTTATAATTTTTTTATGATTTATTTAAAGACATTATTTATGCTCCGTAATAATCATATCCACACTCACCAAAGCACTCAAAGTTGGAGCCGCACACAGGTGAGCGGCACAATATGTGGGTGCAGCCGCGGCCGCCGCTCTCCCCCTGTGTTCCTGTTCCTTGTCTCTGCATCTTGACACACTGCACTGAGCCTAATCGTGGATAATTGGATGGGAGGGGCAGTGGGCCGGCCCTGCTTTTGTGTGCAAAGGGCAAGTGGTCAAGTTAATGGGGCCCTTGTGTGGAGCCGGGAGCACTCTGTCTCTCTCTCAGTTCGATCACTCACTCAGGCCAGTCAATCTGCAGACCCTCCATCGTTGTGTCTTTCTTTCCACCGCTGCTGTTCCTTTGTTCATCTCGGTCCACCTCCAGAACGCCGCCGTCTCACTCTGACCGGAGCCATTAGATGTGTGTTCTTCTTGTTGTTGATCACTGCATTAGACCACTTATAAACCTCTCTGTCTCGTATTACACAACTCGGCTGTTTTTTCAGCAAACACAGCGAAATGACTCATTATTTAGAGACTTGGAAAGGAACTCGATTGTTTCCTGCTTGTTATTTCGGGACTTAAAGAAGTTTGGGAGCATGTTCTAAAAAGTTTCGTGGAGTATGTAAGAAAAACATGTTTATTTTTGATGGAGTATGGCTTAAGTACAGATGAGTCATGGTTATGGACAATGAAAGAATCGCTGTGGACTTTTAAGTACACTCCAATGAATATTTTTAGTTAATTGCATAGAAAAAGTTTTTTATATGCAAAACTGTGGATTACATATGTCAAAATGAGACATTAAGCCGATGTGTCACTCTGCACCGAGCAATAAAACCCCCGAAATCATCTAACCTCTAACCATTTCTGCAAGGCATCTGTCGGAGTCGAGTTTGTTTTTTGATTCATGATTCATGTAAATTCCCCGATTGCATCTGAAGATAAGTGCTGGGAAAAATTCATAGTGTCAGCGATGAAAGGAGAGGGTTCTTTGGAATATCAAAAAGCAGATCAGGAGGCCGCAGAGCTCCTGATAAACACAACAGTGAGCCGGAGCAGGCCTCCCTCCTCCTCCTGATCCCTCTCTCCTCCCTCGCTCTCTCCCTGTGGACTGGCCTTGATGTGTGTGTGTGTGTGTGTGTGTGTGTGTGTGTGCGTTACCTCGTCTGGCACCAGCTTAAGTCTCCAGGAGGGCATTGTGTTTTGTGCCACAGGCCACATCCCATTTCTGGTCCTGAAGGAAACTTTATTATATTTGTTCAGTTTAACAAAGGATTTTTCATAATTGGACACAAACCATTTTCACCTGCTGCTTTGTTAACTGGATCCCGCCTCATAATTGGTCGAGATGCAATAGAAATGCAGAGCGCTAAGCCTTGAACCGTAATTGTAAAATGACAAATAATGTTTAATAATTTTAGGAAGTAAGATAAAACACAGTTTCATTTTTTAGGAAAAAGTGCATTTATTCAGAGCATTCACAAGTCCACACGCTCCGATGTAATAACGCCTCAGCACAGTGAGCGCAGGGTCGTAAGCCTCATGGATACTCACACGGACTTTAAAACAATGGAAACACACTTAAAGTTTGTGCACAAATGTGTCAGAACGATTCAAATGTGAAGTTTATAAATGAGTGAGGCTCTGTTTGTTTAGCACAAGAACAAAAACATGTGATACACTTCAAAATCGGCTCATAAAAAGAAATAAAACACCAGCGTCAGCCTCAGTTTCCTGCAAATCTGTGCTGGAAGTAAAAGTAGTAAAGTACTGTACTTTTGCCTTTACTTCAGTACATTTGAGAGCAGTATCTGTACTTTCTACTCTAGTAAAAGTAAAAGTATTTTTCATTATTGTGTGAGACCTGCTGAAAAGTCTGAGGGTTTATTTTTAACACGTTCTTAATTTAGCAAAACAAAAATAAACAAATAAAAACAGTTAAAAAACAAAGGATCAATTCAGTTGTTTCTGTTGAACAAAATTCAGCTCAAATCTTTATCAAAATCACCACATTTGAAGCTTTATAAGACTCAAAATCTGTGTGAAATACTTTTACTTTTTACTCTTTAAGGCAGGGGTGTCCAAACTAAGGCCCAGGGGCCAAATGAGGCCCTCAGACCAGTTTTTATTGGCCCTCAGATCTTCAGCTGAACTGTGCTAATTGATCATAATCGGTACTTTTTACAGCAGATTTGAGTAATCCTACCAATACAACCTAAACAACATCACATCTCATTGTCATACAGACCTAATATTATATTTCAAGCTTTATTTAAAGTATAAAGTCAAAATGATGTTAAATGCACCGTCTGAATTATCCACTGTATCGACACTGGTCTGTGGCCCTACATGTCGAATATTTTTCAAGATATGGCCCTCGGTGAAAAGAGTTTGGGCTTTAAGTACATCTTTAAGCAGGTACTTTAGTACTTTTACTTAAGTAGACTTTTTCATGTGATACTTTTACTTTTACTTGAGTATTTTTTGCTCTTCTTTTCTCGCTTTGATCAGTCCTTTGACTTAAGTAACAAAATGGAGTACTGTACTCAGGCTAATTCAGTCTAAAACAGAGTAAACTTCAGTGATGAGTAGTACTTCCTGTCAGTCATTTTTTTTTTTTGCAGTAACAAGTTTTTCAGTCACGTAACAGCCGTGTATGAAGTACTGTCCAAACGTGGAGCGCACATGAACAGCTCCATTTTCTTCATTATTATCCAAAAAAAAGGCTTTAATTAAAATAAACTTCAAATACTTTTTACGGAATACACCAAAAATGTATTTAAAGTTTAAGTTTAAGTTTAAAGTTGTAATAATCTGTATCAGTCGATGTGTCAGTCAAACGCTGAGAATCACAGAGCTGTAAGAGCACGGTCAGGGCACACAGTGAGACACGCAGCAGAGAAAAGAACACGGAACAGAGGTCAGAGGTCAAACCAGACAACACACAGAACAGAGGTCAGAGGTCAAACCAGAAACACACAGAACAGAGGTCAGAGGTCAGACCAGAAACACACAGAACAGAGGTCAGAGGTCAGACCAGAAACACACAGAACAGAGGTCAGAGGTCAGACCAGAAACACACGGAACGTCACAGAGCAGAGGTCAGAGGTCAAACCAGAAACAAACAGAACATCACAGAACACAGAGGTCAGAGGTCAAACCAGAAACACACAGAACAGAGGTCAGAGGTCAGAGCAGAAACACACAAAACGTCACAGAACACAGAGGTCAGACCAGAAACACACAGAACGTCACAGAACACAGAGGTCAGAGGTCAGCCCAAAAACACACAGAACGTCACAGAACACAGAGGTCAGAGGTCAGAGCAGAAACACACAGAACGTCACAGAACAGAGGTCAGAGGTCAGACCAGAAACACACAGAACGTCACAGAACACAGAGGTCAGAGGTCAAACCAGAAACACACAGAACGTCACAGAACAGAGGTCAGAGGTCAGACCAGAACACAGGTCCAAAGAACGTCACAGAACACAGAGGTCAGAGGTCAAACCAGAAACACACAGAATGCCACAGAACACAGAGGTCAGAGGTCAGCCCAAAAACACGGCAAAACTAAAGTGGAGCTCACAGTAACGAGCGGTGCTCAGTGACCACAGTCACATCTGGATTCAACATGTGGAATCCAGATCTATAGAAAAATGTGTGTAAATATAATTAGAATAAACAAAAAGAAGCATTTTTGCATTTTATCTTCACAGCAAAGAAAGCACGAGCCAGACAAACGCACACAGAACATGACAAACGCACACAGAACACGACAAACGCACACAGAACACGACAAACTCACACAGAACACGACAAACGCACACAGCACACGACACAACCCACACAGAACACGACAAACTCACAACAGAACACGACAAACCACACACACACAGAACACGACAAACTCACACAGAACACGACAAACGCACACAGAACACGACAAACTCACACAGAACACGACAAACGCACACAGAACACGACAAACCCACACAGAACACGACAAACACACACAGAACACGACAAACCCGCACAGAACACGACAAACGCACACAGAACACCACAAACGCACACAGAACACGACAAACCCACGAACACAGAACACGACAAACGCACACAGAACACGACAAACGCACACAGAACACGACAAACGCACACAGAACACGACAAACGCACACACAGAACACCACCCACACACACACACGAACGACAAACTCACACAGAACACGACACACACACACACAGAACACGACAAATGCACACAGAACACCACAAACGCACACAGAACACGACAAACCCGCACAGAACACGACAAACGCACACAGAACACACAAACGCACACACAAAACACGACAAACGCACACAGAACGACGAAACGCACACGGAACACGACAAACGCACACAGAACACGACAAACGCACACAGAACACGACAACACGACAAACACCAAACACACACCCACGACAAACTCACACAGAACACGACACACACACACACAGAACACGACACACACACACAGAACACGTGCGGCTGTTTCACAGGCTAAACATCCGTCTGTTACTACCGTCTGTTACTATAGACCAGGGGTGTCCAAACTACGGCCCCGGGGCCAAATCGGCCCTCAGATCAGTTTTTATTGGCCCTCAGGCCTCCAGCTGAACCGGCCCAAATGATCACCAGTCGTACTTTTTACAGCAAATTAAACTATTTCCACCACTATATCCTCAAACATCACATCACAGTGAGATACAGACATAAAATAAATGTGTTTCAGTCTAATTAATCCACAGAGGCTCAGTCAGAGCTGAGTTTAAAACACTGCACTGATCACCGTCTGTGGCCCTCGGCTTCAAATATGTTTTGAGATGTGGCCCTCGATAAAAAAAGTTTGGGCACCTCTTCTATAGACTGTCTATAACTACAGACTGTAACTACAGTCTATAACTACAGTCTATAACTACAGACTGTTACTACAGTCTGTGTAGTTATAGACTGTAGTTATAGATAAAGACTATAGTTACAGTCTGTGCAGCACTTTGTCTGGAAAACAGCAAAAGTCACAGTGAAAAATGAGTCATTTCAGTCTCACTAAAAGAGCCGCCGTCTGTCAAACACCTGAGTTTGTTGAACAAGTTTAAATGAACGAGTTTAAATGAACGAGTTTAAATGAACGAGTTTAAATGAACGAGTTTAAATGAACGAGTTTATGTGACGTTTATGTGTGAAATGGAGAAAGGCTGAGCTGATGCTGTAGTGGGTCGTGTGAAACTTTACACAGGACGTTTGAGTCGACAGTGAGCGGGACGCAGGTCTGTGGGTTTGAGTCTTTACACTGAGCTGCAAACACTTGCTCAGGTGAAACAGTTTGATTGGTGAGACTTACTGAGGATAAACTCTAAACTAAACTGTACGACGTGAATCACAGTCCAGAGCAGTTCACAGGACACGAAGCTCCAGAGACACGAGCCTCTGGAAACTTCTGCTCGTCCAGTTTTCAGTCATTATAAGGATCAGTTCTGTGTTACTTCATTTTAGTTTTCAGGAAATAAATGCTATTTTCAACTCTCTTTGTGTAATTTTAGGATATTTTACCCAAGAATCCTTCAGTATTTCGATATTTAAAGTATTACGTCTACGGTTCTTCGCCTTCGTAGCGTTTTCATGATCGGCCGCGGGTTTACTAAGGTCACACTGTATCGTAAGAGTTTGAAATGAAAAATCGCTCCCTGCTTTGAGACAGACGTGTCACTTGAAGAGGCTGACAGTTTGGGGTCCTTTGGTCAAGGTGAGGAGCAGGGGGTAGTGGATGTTCTCATCGTAGGCGTCTTTTCCTTCTTTCAACATCTGAAATCAAACAGTGAAAAGACGATTAAACAGGCGACACTGAGGCTAAACACAAACTCTGACGATTGTTCTGCTGTTTTTGTGTCTCCAAAACCAGGAGACGGTGAGGAGTTTGGGCAGAGCATCATCGTCTCATGAAGCGTCAGAGAAGTTTGAATGTGGTGAGAACGAGACAGTTCCTCCAAAACGAGCACAAACTCAGACTGAACCAGACGCCCCCTAGAGGTCTGGAGATGCTCTGCAGGTCCAGTGTTTATACAGACACCAGAAATACTCATTATTATCACTTATTTTCATATATTTCTGTAGATTAAAAGTTCAATTTAGATTTTGGAATATACACGACCAGTGAAAGTCTGGACACACCCTCTCAGTCCGTGTTTTTTGTGTTTTTTACTACGTTTTATATACAAACAAAAGATATCAGATATAAGGAGCAATGAAAACAGTGAAATAACCAAAGAAATAAATATTTTGTGTACAGTGTTCCCTCGTTTATCGCAGGGTTATGTTCTAAAAATAACCTGCAAAGTATCACCTTAATTTTTACCATTATTCTCTGTTTCTTGTCTGTAAAACCCCTCACCACACACTTTATACACTTTTCTCACACAGGCATTAACATTTTCTCACATTTCTCTCTTGTTTAAACACAAAGTTCAAACCTTCGTCGGTGCCTTTGTCGGTGCAGAACGTTTCATCGACATTGTGGGTTTTGTCGGGGAGAAAACTTGCAAACATACAGCACTTCAGAGTCACACTGCGATCCAACATTTATGTAAATTTGTCTGACACATTCTGTACTGTACAGGAGACACGGAGGAGACTGATGGACAATGGTCTACAGTCCCTCAGCCAATCAGGACGCAGAACACAATGGTCTACAGTCCCTCAGCCAATCAGGACGCAGAACACAATGGTCTACAGTCCCTCAGCCAATCAGGACGCAGAACACAATGGTCTACAGTCCCTCAGCCAATCAGGACGCAGAACACAATGGTCTACAGTCCCTCAGCCAATCAGGACGCAGAACACAATGGTCTACAGTCCCTCAGCCAATCAGGACGCAGAACACAATGGTCTACAGTCCCTCAGCCAATCAGGACGCAGAACACAATGGTCTACAGTCCCTCAGCCAATCAGGACGCAGAACACAATGGTCTACAGTCCCCTCAGCCAATCAGGACGCAGAACACAATGGTCTACAGTCTCTTGCCAATCAATCAGGACGCAGAACACAATGGTCTACAGTCTCTTAGCCAATCAGGACGCAGAACACAATGCATGCTCATAGGCTGGAAAAAAGCATGTGAAATTGCACCAAAAAAATCTGCGAAAGGTGAACTGTATCTTATATTCAAATCCTCAAATTAGCCACTCTTTGCTTTGTTAAAAAATATTTTGTGGACTTTTTTTTTTTTTTTTCTTTACTAAATAATTCCATATATCTTAAATCATACATCTGAGGTCTTCTGTCTGTATATACAATGCAAAAAGTAGTAAAAATATATATTAAATATGCATTTTACTCAGAAACCTGGGAATATAACTACAGTAACTAAAGAGGAAGGAGATAAACAACCAGAAAACGATGGTGTGAACCAAACGTCTGCCTGTCTCCATCCACAGTGAGACCTGAGGCTTATCGCTCCCTGCTCCATAACCTCACTGCACTTGAAGTTCACAAAAACGATCTGTTCTATTCTTCTTTATGAGCTCCTCAGTAACGATGAATACAACCGGCAGAAACGAGGTGCCACATTACAGCCCCTCTATCTGCTCTCAGGAGTTTTTGCTTCAAACAAACTCCGGGTGCGTTCCCCCGTCTCCCCCTTCTCTCCCTTCTCCCCGTCTCTCCCCTTCATGTGCGTTATCTCCGTGCAGCCATCCCTGCAGGCGCTGGCCCATAGTTGAACCCCTGACCCCCCTGAGAGCCCCGAGAGCCGAGCCGGGCCTAAAGAACAGAGAGCCGAGCTGCAGCTGCAAAGGCCCTCTGCTCCAAAAGCTGCCATGAGGTGCGCAGACAGCATTCACATTCAAATGCTACGGGGCGGAAGGAGAGAGGACGAGTCGGAAGGGGGGAGAAGAGAGAGGTGGAGGGAGAAAGGAGGGAGCGAGGAGGGGAAGGTGGGGGTGCTTTAACACGGTGAGGGCTGAGAGCTCGTAGAGGTGAAAAGTTTAACAAGCAAAGCTGTTCCTCCTGATCGCAGCCTGCCTAATCAGCTTCATGGGTGGCTGGCTAAATCGGCTCTCAACTGGACCCCCCGCCCCACTGCCCTGCAATCTTTTCTTCTCTCCCCTCTCGCCAAGGTGCAGCTCTCTTTATTTTATTGGCACTTTTGGCGCTGGCTTCTGTCTCCTTCTATTTCTCTTTTCCGCGTTCATTTCGCTTGTGCACTTACAGCAGGGCTCGAGAACAGAAAGTGAACAAGGTAGAAAATGAGCGAGTTTGCGGGGGCTTTTCGGGAGACGAGGGAGGCAGGGATGAAACCGGATGTCTGGGGTCTCTCTCGGCAGGATTAGGAAACAGAGAATCCGGGATTGAGCTGGATGGAGCGATGAGGAGAGGAAGGGATAGACTGACAAGCTTGAATAAATAGCCAAGTGGGTTGTGATGTTGGGAATGGGAAGATAGCAAAGAAAGAAGGAGGGGTGGAGGTAGGAGTAGGCACCAAGCAGGGAACAGCGCATTCAGGGGTATTTATGCAGGCGGCGCTACACACACACTCACACACACACTCGCACACACACTCCCTATACCCCTGTGTGTATTTTGAGAGAAATTAAAATTCATGACTCTCTCTTCACAACCATTTGAGTAACAAGATTAAGATGGTGGGTTAGAAAATAGCACTGGCATTATCAGGCTGCTTGCAGTCGCTCCAGCTGCTCGCCTCTCTATTCCACAACAGTGAGGATAAGAGGATAACGGTCCTGTCTGCCTGTCCCGCACACACACACACACACACACACACACACTCAGGTTTACCACGGCACGGCAGCGGCAGGTTAGGCCTGGCTGCAGCTGGGGGTCCTTCTGGAGGACTCGTGTCAAAGGCTAAACGTGTGGCTCTGGAAAACAGCTAAAAACACAATTGTTACCTTTTCAGAGACAGAGAGAGCTGGATATTCAAATAGCGATAGTAAATACACGATAAACGGGAATACTGGAGATAATTTATGCCGCTGATGCAAAAACCCAACAGCAGATTTAAACAAAAACTATTCTAAATCCATAATATTGTTTAAAAAAAAAGCTCAAGCTGCAGGAGAAAAACACACGAAACACTTTAGCTCTTAGTGTCTGTAATGAGTCAGACAAGTTGTTCAATCTTATCATAAAGCCAAAAATAAGCAAAAATGTTCGGGTAGTGCAAAGAAAAAGTGCAAATAATAAATACTGAGCCCCAAAAATATAAATATAAATATCATGATAGGCCTAGACACCTCCATTAGATTTGACTGTGTATAAGTACAACTATATGAATATTTCAACTTGATTTTTTTTTACAAAGAAAAATGCCTGATAATGTATTTATTTAATTATTTATTTAATTATGTATTTATGTATGTATGTATTTATTTAATTTGGTATTTATTATATTTAATTTATTATTTAATTATTTATTTTTATTTTTTAAAGCTCAATCTTCCATTAATTATTATATTTTATTTCATTTTTCTCCAAAGATTTTCAGAAGTTTGAATCTTGTTCCTCTCGACAGGCGCAGCGTGAGAGGAGGGGGCTCGGACAGAGGGGGAGGGGGCTCGGACACAGTTTTTCTGAGAGTTTTGGGGAAACTTGATAATTATGACGTTATAATTAAACATAAAACCACTTTTTATACAACAGAACATTATTTTCAGCAGCGGTTCTTTCCTGTTGCAGTGTCATAGATCTGACATGGCTCAGGTCCATATTTATTACATTTTTTCAGTGATGTTTGTTTGACCTAACTTTGACTTATTCAGCTGCAAATAAAAAGTTCTTAAAGCAAAGTGTTTCCTCGTGCAGGGACAAACATCTCGGTCAAACTCGTCCATCGTGGCCTCCTCAAGAGCACCCGCAAAGAGCACCCTAAAGCGTCATTATAATCCACCTGCAGCCTCTGGAGACTGTTTTTTTATAATTATGTTAATCAAGTGGTTTAGGAGTTTATATTTTAATTACGTTTATATAAGGAAGGCCATCAGATCATGTACATTTAAACCAGTGCGAGGCCATTAAACAGAGCGCTTCTATAGGGTCTTATGCACATTGTGTGTTTTGCCTCCTGCTGACGAGCTGATATACGAGCCGTGTCTGTGGAGGGGGGGTTAATCTGTGTTTTATATCATCACGGGGCCGTTTCTGTGTAATCTGGAGAGTCCGAGTGAGGCCTGAGTCGTCGGAGGAGCGTGTGAGACCTCATTAATGTGTCTTATATCACGTTTTGTTTCCTCGTCGTACTTTAAAACCCAAACCCTCACATATTACAACCCAAATGTGAACTTTAAACCCTGATGTGGATCTAATAAAGGCGTTACATCAGCCAGAGTCGCAGTTTTGTCCCTATAAACGAGGCAGGTCCCCATAATTCGAGTGTGTACACAGGTTTTAGTCCCGACAGTGTTATAAAAAGCTGTCCACACACACACAGAGGTGGGGCATTTCAGCTCAGCCCAAACTGTATGAAACGCGACTAAACTCGTCTAGGGAACAAAAAAAAATGAAAGAAATCACGTTTTTTCAAGAGCTGGGGCAGTTATTCCTCTTTTGTTTTCATGAATATGTAAATGAACAGTTAATTATGTTCCAGATTTGTTCATTTTCACTTCAGTCAGACTCACAGCTCTCGCTTGTGCACATGTGATTTGTTTAGTGATTGATTCAGGCATCCACCGGGGGCAGCGCACTTCCCTCAGCCCAGACACTTCCTCCAGCTGCTCCGGTGGGACGGCCGGCGCTCCCCGTCCCTCCAGCGTGTCCTGGGTGTTCATGCGTGTTTGACTAACTCTCTATTGTCCTTTAAGTGCTCAGAAAATGTCACTTTTCACCTATCCCCGCCCACTGCTCTGTACTTAACTTGCAAAATGTAAACTCAGAGTAGTGTAGTTAAATTATTTAAATATCCTACACACTAAAAACACACAAAAAAGTCGCTATGGAACTTTGAAGACGCCACAGGAAGAATCAGGTCTGCAGCTGTGGACAGGAAGTCAGTGACATCTTCCCTTTCTCTACTATATTTTATATATAATCCCCTAATTATTCATTTATCTATCTATCTATCTATCTAAGGTCATACAATCCCTTTATTTATTTATTTATTCATTCATTTATTTATTTATTTGTTTTAAGTCATATAATCCCCTTATTTATTTATTCATTTATTTATTTATTTATCTATCTGTTTTAGGTCATATAATCCCCTTATTAATTTATTAATTTATTTATTTGTTTATCTGTCTATTTTAGGTCACATAATCCCCTTATTTATTTATTTATTTTTATTTATTTTTATTTGTTTTAGGTCATATAATCCCCTTATTTATTTATTCATTCATTCATTTATTTATTTATATATCTGTCTGTTTTAGGTCACATAATTCCCTTATTTATTTATTTATTTTTATTCTTTATTTTTAACCAGGAAATTCCCATTAAGATCCAGACTCTGCAGTAGTTTCAGACGTATCCTGGCCTCATTTTGTTCATTTTGTTCATTTTGTTGTTCATTTTGTTCATTTTGTTCGATTTTGTTCATTTTGTTCATTTTGTTCGTTTTGTCGTTTTGTTCGTTCTGTTGTTGTGAAATAGGAGCAGACACAGGGAGAACATGCAAACTCCACATGTCGAGGACCGACCCCAGAGCCACGTGTGAATCATCATAAAAACATGTTAATTATGACGTAAACGCAAATATTTTTTTTTTTTCCAGCTGGAGGCATCACTGGTCTAGAAAACTATAAATACGACCCGTGTAAAGTTTGGACAAACATCTCTAAATATCGAAATATCAAAATATCGCATCATTTCATTTAAAGAAACAGTATGGATATTGTGGGCTGCTGTATGTAGAGTATTTTTTTTGTATATTTAACCAAATGATTCCGTCACAGAGCTACATTTGTGAGGCTTGTTTAGAGGAAAGAAACTGATTTATGCAGAACATCTGACATTTGAGTCACTGTTTTCGTGATTAAAATAGGTTTATTTCATATTTACTTTGGTTTGATAAAGACTTTTGGTTTTATTCGTTGTTTTATTCGACATGTTGAGATCCTCCAGAGTCGCTAAACTGCACATGTCTCTGTGTAAAAATGGATCGAATATAAACTGTGGATGAATAATACTGTCCAATGTAACAGTCCGACGCTTTTTTAGTTGGTTAAATAAAATAAAAAACTAAATGCACTTTGTTCATTTATTCATTCGTCAAAAAAAATCTAAGATAAATTTTAAAAAAAAATGTAATTAATGTAAATTTTTTGTGAAAATGAGGCTGATCATTACGTGCCCCGAAAACTTTATTTTTCACTGAATCGTATCGAATCAATTTGAAATATATCGTATTGTATCAAATCGAAAGTGCACTGTATCGAGATAGGTATCGTATCGTGACCTAAGTATCGTATCGGCAACTTTTTAATGATACCCAGCCCTACACTTCTCATTCAGTGTTTTCTCCTTTTTTTTTGCTACTTTCTAAATTTTATAAAGAAACAAAACATCAAATATATGAAGAAATATGGAATTATGTAGCGAAAAAAAAAAACATTTAATAACTCAGCAAAGGGCAGATACTTTGAGGATTCGAAAAATAAAATATATTTGTGATAAAAATGTGCAGTAGTGCAGTCATTTCATAAATCTGACATGTTCTGAGTGCGTATAGATGTAGAAAGTAGTAAAATGAAACATGTTCTCTGCTCTCGAAGTGTCCAGATAAACTGACTCACAGGTTGTCGGTGCGATTCCTGCTCCCACATGAACCCTGCCGTCGTGTCCTTGGGCAAGACACTTAACCCAAATGTTTTGACTGATGGTGTATTTTTGTCTTTTGCTCCTGTGTCGTATTTTATGTGCATCTGTTCTTGTTCATTGTTTATGTGAAGCGCTTTGAGCAGCTTAAGTTGTATTTTAAATGTGCGATATAAATAAAACTGTTCCTATTTCTTCCTTTAAATCTGAGACATCCACAGCAGCGTCTCGTCTTTTTCTTTCTCGTGTCCGACTCTGAGACGCTTCAGGTCGTTTTGCATTACAGTTTCAGCACAGCGCTCGTCCAAATGAAACACTGCTCCTCTGAGACTGTCACCTGACGCTCGTGTTTGAGGCCCGGCTCTTTGTGAGGATTAAGGCTTTTCATTTTACAAGCCGCCATTTTAGTTTTAGTGTCCTGTGGTATTGTTTCACCAGGAGGAGCCGGTTTTACAGATACGGCTGGATCCTGCGTCGTTCTGCTTCAGTTTTAGTAACACAAGCGGGGATTGTGTGCTACTAACTGAGTATATGTACCAGAAACACACTCTGAATAATAATTATGAGTAACTCCTGTATAATCTGGTACAGTTAATCTTTCATTTGGTGATTGCCTGGGACCCAGAACACACACTTTTCACTACAGTCACTATATCGAGGTTAAACTTTCACAATCTCGCTGTTTCGCAGATTTTTTTTGTTAAATTTTACATGCTTTTTTCCAGAGTATGAACGTGCATCGTGTTCTACATCCTGATTGGCTGAGGGACTGCAGACCATTGTGTTCTGCATCCTGATTGGCTGAGGGACTGTAGACCATCGTGTTCTGCGTCCTGATTGGCTGAGGGACTGTAGGCCATTGTGTTCTGCGTCCTGATTGGCTGAGGGACTGTAGGCCATTGTGTTCTGCGTCCTGATTGGCTGAGGGACTGTAGACCATTGTGTTCTGCGTCCTGATTGGCTGAGGGACTGTAGACCATTGTGTTCTGCTTTTACAGACAAGAAACAGAGAGAATAATGTAAAAAATAAAGCTGATACTTCATGGATTTCGACCATTGCAGGTGATTTTTAGAACGTGACCCCCAAGATAAACCAGGGACCACTGTACTTTTTGAAGATGTGAGTCTGGTCACCCTGGAGTCTTCCTGTTTTCAAATGGGTGTGATTGACAGGTGGATTAGCCAATCAGGGACACGCATGTTTCGTCCATATTAGACAAAATATATGTCACGAGGGGCTGAAAAACATGTCGGATTTCTGCAGAATCTATGAGTGAACCACTAAACTCTGTTCATCTGAGGTGAGAGAAGTGTGATTTTATTTGTAAATCAGAGGCGACCAATGAGCTCCTTCGTTTCACACGTGTCACTGGAATAAACAGATCTGATTGGACGATCACTTTTGACCAGGATTGAGACGCAGCGGAGGACGTGGAACAGACTGATATCAATCTGTATAAATCAGAGAGCGATCAGTCTGGATTTGTCAGGCAGATTTGGTGAGATTCAGAATACAGTTACTTTTCTGAATTATAAGGAATACACGGCAGTACTTTAATGTGTAATTTTGGCTTTGAACTGCACAGTATTAGTGAAAATAAAGAAAAAACAGCACAAACACACAATATGACAACGTACTGCCATGTATTCCTTTTAATTGAATAAAAGTAACTGAATACTTTTACTCAGAATTAGTATGCAGAATGCGTATGTTGGGTCCATGTATTGAGTAACTCGCCAACACTGTCTGTAACTAAACCCATTTTGAGCGTGTTGGTCCGTGCTGCGATCAGTGTGCGGCGGCTCACCTTCGAGTGCGTGTCCCAGACGTGAGGGTCGTACTGCTGCTGTTGAGAGATGAACAGTCCGGCCTGCTGAGCCAGATCACAGAAAAGAGCAAACGTCTGACCTCTGAGCGGAGCCAAGACCAGAGCGGTGCCCTGTGGATCGTGAGAGAACACACGTAAAAACACACATATACACACATATATACACATATACACACGAATACACACTTATACACACATATAAACACACATAAAGACAGGCTGCGCTCAGATCATTCAGCTCCTCGTCTTTCTTACGTCAGATCTATTCTGCAAAATGGACTTTTCAGACTTTTTATCCATGTTCTCGCCGTTTCTTCTCGTTGAGCCTCTGAAGTTGTATTTGGAGTGATTCATGTTCGAGTTTAATCTTTAATCGACTATTTTCAAGATGCCATTTTGCTGATTGAACCCCGTTTTTCACCTCCACTATGACATGCCCATTATGACACGCCCACTGTGACACGCCCACTATGACACGCCCATTATGACACGCCCACTGTGACACGCCCACTGTGACACGCCCACTGTGACACGCCCACTGTGACACGCCCACTATGACACACCCATTATGACACGCCCATTATGACACACCCACTGTGACACGCCCACTCTGACATTTCTCCAGTTTTATTTTCTTAATCGTTGATACTTCGTAGGATCGTTGGCACTCGTCGCGTCGTCATTTTGGTACAAATGTAAAAAAATGTGCTGCTCTAGTGTGACGTGCTCTGTCCATAGGGGGCGCTACAGCATTTGTTGTGATGACATTTACGCCGACGTCAGCTCCTATTGAACAACACAGTTTTCTATCATGGAAGTTAGTGGATTTGTTTCTTTTATGAAGTCGTTTTAGATGAATAATGTGATTTAAAATGTGTAAATTACAACAGATGAGAACCATAGAGACACAAGCATAATTTAAAGAGGGGGTATTTGACTTTTATGGGGTATTAGCTGCTAACACATAACATATTTATTACCATTTATTGTTACTAATGAAACTACTGCACATCACACCAGGTTTGTGAAGTCGTAGTGAACAGTTTTGTATCATATTTTTGTATATTTATGTAGAATTATCGTGTGGAGCATGCGTGAAGTCGGCTTGTGGGCGGAGCCTCATACAGAATCTTACAACTAAATGTAAGAAGGGTTCAAATAGAGATCTCTAGATTACTCAAACATGCATGGATTATGTCTGAAACCTCGTCAGGCGTGTTTTTGATGAGGGAACGTGGTAGAAAGCTCTAAAAAAGTCAATTTTGGATAATACCGCCTTTCACCAAAAATGAAAACTTTGCTAATCCAACCAGCAATGAAACGCAAACACAACAGAGGTGTGTGCACGAGCGCCATCACAGACAACACGCAAAGAGGATTAGCAACAGGTTTCAAGTTTCTTTGAAATCCTGCAGCTTTGGGTTTAATTTCATATTTTGATCATACTATTTGTGTTTTAATTAAATGGACAGAGGCGGCGTGAGTGTGTGCGGGAGATAGACACGAAGCTCAAAGCTCACAAAGCCAAAGGGAACGGCAGGATCGCCTCCGAAAAGAGCTTTAATCAGTGTACCTCCCCTTTAACCAACACAACAACAGCAAACTCCACACAGTCAAATCAGCTGATTAGGGGAATCTCCATATGATCCACCTCTGTCAAAAACAACAATTAGTCCCATTAAAAAGAGAATTAATTGCTTTGTTATTTGTGAAATCAGCTTAACACAACATTAAATATTTGCCAAAGCTCGTTATGGTTGTGTCGGTCTGTTGCGCCGCAGTTAAATCATATTAGCTCTGGATTTATCTGCCATGGATTAAATAGACACAAACATGAGGTGAGGTTTAACACGCAGTACAACAATGACCACATGTCGGGTCAGCGCTCGCCGAACAGCTGCTCAGGCTTTTACACTGCTCCTGTGTAGAAGGAGACAAAGCCGCGGCCTCGTTCTGCTCAAATGTGAAGGTAAACAGCTTTATTTTTTGCACTGACATCGCGCTGGGGGTGTTCTACATGTACGTCTGTGGCGGAATGTTCGGCGACACAATGCACATGCAACAGAAAACACAAAATAGATTGAAACGGCACATTTTCAGGAGCCTGGGATCAATCCGAGCGCTCGTGGTCCTGTCTACGAGTTTGATTTTCAACAAAAACGTGAAAAAACTGATGGCTAATGCTAATGCTAATGCTAGCTAGCTTGTTCCATGAGAGAGACTTGTTTAACAGCGCAAATCAGCTCACCTGTTGTACCTCTGCCGAGTCAGTTCTTTATGATCAGATTGTGTTAAAATAAAGCTCAAATTAAACGCTAACTTCAGTAACAGCACTTCAGACAGAGTAATGCCTCCAGCTAGCATTAAACAACCCAGGAATGTTGACGACGTCAGTTATGAGTTAGCGGACACAATAGTGAAATAAAAACACCAGGATCATGTAGAGCTGGTTAATACGAACATTTAAGACCAGAGTCGATGGAGTCGGAAGCGCGCTCATGATCACTTCCTGTTTGGAACGTGGCGGCTAGCTCGTTAGCTAGGTCCATTTATATGTACAGTCTATGGTAACAACCCATAGTACACCTGAATTATCCCCACATCTGGTGCTGGGGAGGGTCTGTGGTACGAGGGAGACATTTTCACAACTGTTTTTAGTATTTACGCCGCATTTTCCAGAGTATAAATCGCACCCATGGCGAAAAAAGGGCGACTTATGGTCCAGGAAAAAGAGTTAAATTAGCATAATCTGACCCAAACAAGAAAGCAAGTGTAGAACATTCTGGTCCTGACGTTGCAGCCAAAGGGATTTCCGTCGAACACAAAACAAACGATAATGAACCATAGAAATAGCAGCCATTGAGTCACTGGAGCTGCGGCACTATATTAAAACCTGAAGAATGCCTATACCATTCTTTACAATTAGCTTGTCACTCGTTTTCTTCCCCTTTCCATAAATAAACCCCATGTCAGCTCGCTCTGTATGGTTAAACACACCCTCTCTCCCCCTCAGTCTCTCACATGAATGGAAAAAACGCAGCCCTATCTCCGCTCGCCGTCCTCCCTTTTCCCCATTTGCTTTGGCTGTCGCAGCGTGGGGTCTTATCGCGGGGCCAAAAGGGAGCCGCCGCCTTGGATTTATGATGAAGGGGAGGCGGCGGCGGATCAGAGCGCCGCGTTCAAGTCGTTCATAGTGAGAATTAAAGCATTACATGATATTAATCCTGTCCACCAATTAATGAACATGGGGTTGTGGTAGGGCCTAATTATGAGGGAGAAGAGCCGCTTAGATGTATGGCGTCCGCAGTCGCACACTTACTTTGGGATGGAGTAATCTGCAGATGGCATCTACCAGGCTGGCTCTGTACTGGTCCAGGAACAAACTGTGTGCAGAACAGAAGAGCCGGGTTAGAATGTGCATTTACGATGGCAGCCGCAGATAAACCGCAGCCTATTTCTTTTGTTTTGTTTACGAATAAATCCACCAACAGCAAGAAAATGGCAGAAACAATTTGCATCGGTAAAACGACCTCTTTTTCTGTTTACGTGGGCTCCAGGTAGAATGCAAAGCGAGTCCGGGAAAAGATAACATCGTCTTCAACAAACAATCGTTTACCTGATCAATTCAACGCAGCGAAAAGGCTGGAGTTTAAGGGAACAGAAGGATGAGACGTAAGCGTTTAGGACATAAAGACGGGAAAAACAAAGGGCAGCCGTTTTATTCAAATGTGAGAGTGACTTTCCTGCTTAGAAATGACATGGAGGGTTTAAACAGTTAAGCAGGTGTGCAGAAATTAAAAAGTTAAGCAGCTGTGTGTGGTTTTATAGCAAAAAATGAAGTTTTGTTTTGTTACTGTACTAAATCATTGGGCTAAATGAAATAATAGGCTAATTCAAGTTGTTTTTATGAAATGAGAGTTTTAAACCGTTAAGCAGGTGTTCAGAAATTAAAAAGTTAAGCAGCTGTGTGTGGTTTTATAGCAAAAAATGAAGTTTTGTTTTGTTACTGTAAATCCTAACTAATGAAATTGGGCTAAGTCAAGTTTTTTTAATGAAAATAAAAGCTAACAAAAAAAATTCAAGATTAAATGAAATAATAAGCTAATTCAAGATTTTTCTTTTTTTTTTTTTATGAAATTAGAGGGTTTTTAAAGAGTTAAGCAGTTGTTCGGAAATTTAAAAGTTAAGCAGCTGTGTGTGGTTTTATAACAAAAATGAAGTTTTGTTTTGTTACTGTACTAAATCATTGGGCTAAATGAAATAATGGGCTAATTCAAGTTTTAGTTTTTTTTGTGTGTGTTTTTTTTATGAAATGAGAGAAAGTTTTTAAACAGTTAAACAGGTGTTCAGAAATGAAAAAGTTAAGCAGCTGTTTGCAGTTTTATAACAAACAATGCAGTTTTATTTTGCTACTGTAATAAATCATTGTACTACATGAAACAATAGGCTGATTCAAGATGGTTTTTTTTTTTTTTTTTTATGAAGGTCCTTGAAGGCATTTTAAAATCATACGATGCTTTGATTTTTGTATTTTTGGTAAAACTCTAAATGCAAAGTGCTTTTGAGAACAACCGCTACCAGCTAGCGACATTAGCTTGTGTAGTTTTAAAGCGTTTCATAGGTAACAATACGGCTTTTTATCACTGAGCTCTGTAAAACTAACCTCACACGTGTGGCCTAAAAAAACCCAGGTGTAAACAGTTCAGGTGCCGCTAAAGGGACTCCAAATAAATCAATCAAACGTCCTATTAGCAACAATAGGAGCTGAATGGACGGGGGCTCCTCACCAATCCACACATCAGCTCTAATCACTCGGAACAAAATCACACCTGTCTCCGTGGCCCCGGCCGCATTTCAATCCATTATGAGGCTGGTGTCCATGTGGGCTCGTATTATCACAGATGAGAGTGCAGTCATTTGACTAAAACGCAACAATGCCGAGCAGATTCCACATAATCTGCCGCATCCGTTCCACTATCACAGAGGCAATCTGCAGAGAACTTTCCACCGTGACCTCTGACCTTTACCCAAAATCCTCCTTGATCCTGATTCGCTACATGACGAGCGTTTGGCTTCAGCACCGTCGGCTGCTACCGGGTCATTTTTAGATGTGAGGAGGTGTTAATGATTTTCTGAGAATGTTCCACAGTACGGCATTAAACGTATGTATCTTAACTATTTTCAAATGTGAGAGAGACTTTCTGTACCGAGAAATGAGACGGAGTTTTTAAATAGTTCAGCAGTTAAGCAAGTTTTGTTTTGTTACTGTACTAAATCATTGGACTTAAACGTAATAATGGGCTAATTCAAGTTTTTTTTTAATGAAATGAGAGTTTTAAACAGTTAAGCAGGTGTTCAGAAATTAAAAAGTTTAAGCAGCTGTGTGTGGTTTTATAACAAAAAATTTAGTTTTGTTTTGTTACTGTATTAAATCACTGTACTAAAACAAAAAACAGGCTAATTCAAGTTTTTTTTTTTTTTAATGAAATGAGAGTTTAAACAGTTAAGCAGGTGTTCAGAAATTTAAAAGTTAAGCAGCTGTTAGTAGTTTTATAACAAAAAATGAAGTTTTGTTTTGTTACTGTATTAAATCATTGTACTAAATGAGGTGAGATTTTGTCTCTGGAGATGTTATTACTTTTCTTAGAATGTTCCACACTATGGCATTAAACATATCTTTTTTTTTTGTGATTTGCACATTTCTTTTTTTTAAAAGTTTGCACATTTCAGAAATTTTCTTGTTTGCAATTTTTAATTTATTCTTTATTTAACTTTTTTGGCAGTTTTTAATATGTTTGCACTGAATGGGAGAGGACAGCAATTTCATCTGCGCTATTCATCTTGTATGTATATGCACATTTGACAATAAAGAGAAATTGAATTGAATTGAACATGTATCTTACCTTTAAGATTATTCATTTATAAAGGTTTTTTATTTTATTTGCGTGGATCTTTCTCACTGCGAGTGGTGTCACCGCTCCACAGAGCCGACCTGTAGCTGAGCCCGGTGGAGCTAACAGCTTGTCTCCATGGCGATAAGTTTAATGTCGACATGTTCTGAAGTTTTTTTGGTGTTGCACCTGCCTTCACTTTGGTCCTCTGGGTTGTTTTGTTTTTGTTTTCGGTTCCTGTATTATTATTATTTTTTTTATCTCTGTCGATCACGTGAGTCTCTACAGATGTAAACAGAACATGAACCTCATCGGCAAGAAGAACTCGCTCGGTTTTTGTGAGTTCACAAACTTACGAGCTCCAGCTGAAGCATTGGCAGGTGATTGGTCAGTTTGAAGCTGACACCAACAGATTTGAGGCTATTACAGCAGAAATAAGGACTATGACTATTTACACGTGAAAAACATGTAGATGGTGAAGCTGGATTGAACCAAATGTTGATTTTTAGTCTTGTTCTGCTGTTGTGAAGCTTCGACCAATCAGCATCAAGTATTTGTTTGAACGTTCTGATCACTGTTTCAGATTCAGATGTATGTATATGTATATACAGGGTGGCCCAAAAGTCACTGACACTTTTAAATCTTTAATAGTTCCAATAATTCTTAAGTTTTACTCACCAAATTTTAGCAGTAGGTAAATTGAAGCTTCCCAGATTTTTGGCAATATATACGGTTATAATTGTTCACTTACACTTGAACTTATCACAGAATAACTTTTGAAAGCATTTCCGGCTTATGGCTCTTATTTGATCCTCGATATCACGTTTGAAGTGGTTTATTGTCTGAGGTTTATTCACAAACACCTTTTCTTTAAGATAGACCCACAGGAAGAAATCGGGACTAGTCAGGTCTGTGGAGATCACATACTGCCCCCTGTCTGTGAAAAACACTTATTCCTTTAATGGCATTTACTCTTGGGGCATCTCTGGTATTAAAATGTCGATGGTAACACCGCTGGGTTTGTGAATTTGACCCA
>JAIEZT010000441.1:32724139-32749139 GCA_019594935.1 Periophthalmus modestus
TGAGACACAAGGTGAGACACAGGTGAGACACAGGTGAGACACAGGTGAGACACAAGTGAGACACAGGTGAGACACAAGTGAGACACACAGTGTGAGACACAGGTGGGACACAGGTGAGACACACACAGTGAGACACAGTGAGACACAGGTGAGACACAGGTGAGACACAGGTGAGACACAGGTGAGACACAGACAGTGAGACACAGGTGAGACACAGGTGAGACACAGGTGAGACACAGGTGAGACACAGGTGGACACAGGTGGGACACAGGTGAGACACAAGTGAGACACAGGTGAGACACAGGTGGGACACAGGTGAGACACAGGTGAGACACAGGTGAGACACAAGTGAGACACAGGTGAGACACAGGTGAGACACAGGTGAGACACAGGTGAGACACAGGTGAGACACAGGTGAGACACACACAGGTGAGACACAGGTGAGACACAGGTGAGACACAGGTGAGACACAGGTGACACACAGGTGAGACACAGGTGAGACACAGGTGAGACACAGGTGAGACACAAGTGAGACACAGGTGAGACACAGGTGAGACACAGGTGAGACACAGGTGAGACACAGGTGAGACACAGGTGAGACACAGGTGAGACACAGGTGAGACACAGGTGAGACACAGGTGAGACACAGGTGAGACACAGGTGAGACACAGGTGAGACACAGGTGGGACACAGGTGAGACACACAGGTGAGACACAGGTGAGACACAGACAGGTGAGACACAGGTGAGACACAGGTGAGACACAGGTGAGACACAGGTGAGACACAGGTGAGACACAGGTGAGACACAAGTGAGACACAGGTGGGACACAGGTGAGACACAGGTGAGACACAGGTGAGACACAGGTGAGACACAGGTGGGACACAGGTGAGACACAGGTGAGACACAAGTGAGACACAGGTGAGACACAGGTGAGACACAGGGGAGACACAGGGGAGACACAAGTGAGACACAGGTGAGACACAGGTGGGACACAGGTGAGACACAGGTGGGACACAGGTGAGACACAAGTGAGACACAGGTGAGACACAGGTGAGACACAGGTGAGACACAGGTGAGACACAAGCGAGACACAAGCGAGACACAGGTGGGACACAGGTGGGACACAGGTAGATTTACACCTGCAGTATTTCACAGAGAACATAGACAGAACACGGCTGTGGTGAATGATCCACAGAAGCAGAGTCCAGGTGAGTTATTGTTCACATCCCATCATCCAGTTCAGGGCTGTCAATCAAAAAACCTGGACTCAAACGTGTCGACAATAATTATATAACTACAGAACTGACATGACTCCACTATTCTCGCGCTCGCTGCTTGTTTCCAGGTGTGACTCGTGTAAAATCCGTCACCTGCGACTGAGAACAACATAAAAAACACCATCTACAGCTGTTTGTTACTTTACATTTTGACACTTTCGCCATTAAAAGTCTAAAATAAGTCATGAAGCAGAAGTGAGGCCATCTCCTCCAAACGAGTTTCTCAGACGAGGCACAGCGCACGCCGCCATCTTGATGACTCCAATCTCACTGGCTACATGAGCAATTGGACAAGATTTCATTTGCGATTGGCCGAGATCTACATTTGAATAAGTCTGGGCTAATTGTTATGTTTATGTTGCTCTATCGCTCCATTTCCATCTCCATTTCTACTCCTCCCTTCTTCTTCCTCCCTCCTTCCTCCCTCCACACTTTCTTTATCTTAGTGTGTCTCCTTCCTTGTCAAGGCACAATTATTTGCAATTTGCCTAAGTCATCCATTTGCTGGCACACCAAGCATGAAAACGACGCAATTCAGTGTAAAATGGAGGCACGCAGGCACCGGAGCATATGTATCTGTGTGTGTGTGTGTGTGTGTGTGTGTGTGTGTGTGTGCGTTTGTGTGCGTTTGTGCGTCCAGACACTTATAAGGAGCAAAATGTAAAAGGTGGATTGACCAAACGGCATTTTGAACGTACCAGTCGGCGCACATGACCACATCGAAATGACCCTCCAGCGGCGATATGTCCGAATCACAGTCCCACCTCAGAACCCTGCAGAAAAAAACACCAGAAATGAGCCGTTTTTGAGCTGTTTTAAGGCAAAGAAATAAAGTTTACTTCATTTTAAAGGTGTTTTATTCAGCAAAATTGACTCTTGTGAGCGTTAAGTCGTGTTATAAACCTGTTTCTGCATCAAAAACAGATCTGGAGTTGTGTTTCGTTTCATTCACACATGTTTGAGTAACTATATTATTAGTCTGTAACATCTCCAAAGCTCAACAGCTGAACAAAATCCAAAATCACCACATTTGAACCTTTGTAAGACTCAAAATCTACATGAAATATTTACTTTTTACGCTTTAAAATGTTCTATATTACACAAAACTGACTCTTCTGAGGTTTAAGTCGTGTTATAAACCTGTTTCTGCGTCAAAAACAGACCTGGAGCTGTGTTTGTTTCATTCACATGTTTGAGTAACTTTATTATTAGTCTGTAACATCTGCAAAGCTCAAAAAAAAAGGTCCGTTCCACCTTGTGATGTCATGAAGTGGTCATGTCAAGTTAACATCTCCTTTTTTTACCTTTTAACACAGCAGAAATTGGTAATTCCTGAGCTGAAATGATCCAAATGATTCTAGAATGAAGGTGTGTGGAGTTTAAAAACACAGTGGAGCACTTCCTGTATTACCACATGATGACATCACAAGGTGGAACAGAGTGTTTTCAGTTTGAGAGAAGAATTCAGCCTTTTTGTGGATATAATAATCTCACTTTTTTGTGGAATTTTGATACAGGAACTTTTAATACAAGATCTCATGATTATATAAGTCTAAAAACTGTCCACACTAGAACTGAAATGAGAGGAAAAGCTTTGAAGCTCATGGAAAACTGTTCAGATCAGTGACACTTTAATAATGTGAGATAAACATTTATAATCAACCTGCTCCTGTTTTTACTGTTTTAAATGAACCTGGGCAGTGACAGTCGTCCCTCGTTTATCGCACAACGGGTAAAATCCTAAAGTATCAGCTTTATTTTTTACATTATTCTCTCTGTTTCTTGTCTGTAAAACCCCTCACCACACACTTTAAACACTTTTCTCACACATTAACATTTTCTCACATTTCTCTCAAAGTTCAAACCTTCGTCGGTGCCTTTGTCGGTGCAGAACGTTTCATCGACATTGTGGGTTTTGTCGGGGAGAAAACTTGCAAACATACAGCACTTCAGAGTCACACTGATCCAACATTTATGTAAATTTGTCTGACACATTCTGTACTGTACAGGAGACACGGAGGAGACTGATGGACAATGGTCTACAGTCCCTCAGCCAATCAGGACGCAGAACACAATGGTCTACAGTACCTCAGCCAATCAGGACGCAGAACACAATGGTCTACAGTCCCTCAGCCAATCAGGACGCAGAACACAATGGTCTACAGTCCCTCAGCCAATCAGGACGCAGAACACAATGGTCTACAGTCCCTCAGCCAATCAGGACACAGAACACAATGGTCTACAGTCTCTTAGCCAATCAGGACGCAGAACACAATACATGTTCAAAATTGCACCAAAAAAAAATCTGTGAAACAGCGACGCCGTGAAAGATGAACCGCGATATACCGAGGGACAGGTTTGTTTGGTTTTGATTTGTTTTGTATTTTACAGAGTTTTCTTAGTGTAGAAATAAAGAGACACGAAATAAATGAAAAATAAGAAACAAAAGATCTGTCTTTTTGAATAAACCTTCGGCTCCGTGGACAAGCGCTCTACCAACCGAGCCACTGAGATCTGTGCAGCGAAAATATAACCCCTCAACGTAATGTTTTAAGGCCGATATCTCCATTTGGTTCTAAAACCTGTCTTTAAGTATATAATTATAAAAAGGAAAAGACGAGTGAAAACGTCCCTAAAGTGGCACATGCAGCACAGGGCTCCCCGCTGCTCTTCTGCCTGGGTGGAGAACGGCAGAAAAACGAGACATGTCGAGTCCGGCGAGCTTCTGACATGACACTTGACATTTATACTACGCACACAGCCTCAGCCACCTCTCCTCAGACCTCCCTCTCCCCGAGCCCACCTGCGCTTCCCCCTCTTAGCGCCTTTTTACCCCCTTCATCTCTTCCTTCCACATCATTTTCTCTTCTTAGGCCGACTGAGGGATTATTAATTAGACATTATTAACACTCAGTAAACAAAACATTAGGCTCGGCGAGAAACACAATCTCGGATCGCAGCGGGAGCCCGGCGCCCCCCCACCCTCCCTCGCCCCTCCCCCCCGCTCCTCTCGTCCAATCACGTCGTGGCCTTCGCCCTCGCTCGCCTGGCGCACATGACAGCAGGCATAATCTGAAAAGAAAACAATCAAAGTAATGTAGCCTAATTATACGTTTACTTTTTCACTTCATCTTCGCCCTCGTGTAAATATGAGCCGGAGAACGAGGGAGGAAGAGGAAGAGGAGGAGGAAGACGAGGAGGAGGAGAGATAGTGGACTGAACAAATGACATTTCGGGTCCATTTTGTGGGTAGAAGATAAGTTCCACATGACGACGTCGTATCAAAGGGAACGAGCGGCGGCGTGGAGTTTGGTTCGTGATTTAGACGGGAAACGGTTTTGATTTCAAGCAAAAAATAGAAAAATATGACTCGACTCGTCCTGGTTCGTGCTCGTTTTACCTCATAAAACATTCTTCGATTTTCTTCCTCTCAAATTTGGACTTTGAATGTGAAATATCCAGAGTTTCCAGTCGTAAAATGTAACTGGACTTCAGTAGAACATTTAGATATCTGAGCTTTACTGTCCTCACTACATTTTACTTTTACTTCACTACATTTGAGAGCAGTATCTGTACTTTCTACTTCACTACATGTTTGAACAGGACTGAAAAGTAAAGTATTTTTAGTATAATTTGAGACCTGATAAAAGTCTGAGGGTTTATTTTTACCACGTTCACAATTTAAGCAAATCAAAATATACAAATACAAACAGACAACGGTTGATTCTGTTGAACAAAATCCAAAATCACCACATTTAAACCTTTATAAGACTCAAAATCTACATGAAATACTTACTTTTTACTCTTTAAAATGTTCGATATTACACAAAACTGACTCTTCTGAGGTTTAAGTCGTGTTTTAATGTTGTTTCTGCAGCAAAAACAGACCTGGAGTTGTGTTTGTTTCATTCACATGTCTGAATAACACTTTATTATTCGTCTGTACCATCTCCAAAGCTCAAAACGCTCTGTTCCACCTTGTGATGTCATGAAGTGGTAGTTTTCAAGTGAACATCTCCTTTATAGCTTTTAACACAGTAGAAATTGGTGATTCCAGAGGCTGAAATGATCCAAATGATTCTAGAAATGAAGGTGTGTGGAGTTTAAAAACACAGTGGAGCACTTCCTGTATCTCCACATGATGACATCACAAGGTGGAACAGAGTGTTTTCAGTTTGAGAGAAGAACTCAGCCTAAATCTGCAGGTTAAACATGTGTGAATGAAACAAAAAAACACAACTCCAGGTCTGTTTGTGATGAGGAAGTGAAGTACCTTTTTAAGCAGGTACTTTAATACTTTTACTAAGTAGATTTTTTAGACGGAGGTGAAAGTTCAGAGCGGCTGTCGTCGGCGGAGGAGGACGCTCTCACCTGGCGGACACACGGGTCGACCTGAAGACTCCGCCCTGACGGTTTCTCTCCACCAGCTCACGCACGTCTGCAGCAGGTCGTCAAGGAAACGGAAAAGGACAAACTGTGACTTTAAACACTGTAAAGTAACACAAACATAAAAAAGTAAAGGGATAGAAAGTGCAGGGTGTAAATGATCTTTGCAAACGTGTTTTCAAAAAGTTGTGTCATTTATTTATAATATTATGATGCACTTTTGCACTTTTCCCTCGGTTTTTGTCGTGGTGACGTTTTCTAACACAAAACTCAGCGGATTTGTTTCTTTATTAAGTCGTTTTAGATGAATATTGTGACTTAAAATGTTCAAATTATGACATAATGATCCACGAGTCACAGATTAAAACTATAGAGACACAAACACAACACGACTCAGATTTAAGAGACACACTGGAGATTTAAAGATGGAGAACAGGCGACTTTAAGACCAAGAAGAAGAAAAGTCTGGGCCCTGGGAAACGACTCATTTGGACGTTTTGTAAATGTTAAACAAGCCCCTTCACCCCAGTGCGACGCCCCCTATGCACAAAAGAGGAGAACAGCAGCCACGACACAGCTGTGTGACTCCTGCAGCTCGAGCGAGCAGAGCACATCTCCACAAGAGGAGCAGATGAGGAGCAGATGAGGAGAAGACGAGGGGCAGATGAGGAGAAGACGAGGGGCAGATGAGGAGAAGACGAGGGGCAGATGAGGAGAAGACGAGGGGCAGATGAGGAGAAGACGAGGGGCAGATGAGGAGAAGACGAGGGGCAGATGAGGAGAAGACGAGGGGCAGATGAGGAGAAGACGAGGGGCAGATGAGGAGAAGACGAGGGGCAGATGAGGAGAAGACGAGGGGCAGAGACGAGGAGGCAGAGAAGAGAGAAGGGCAGATGAGGAGAAGACGAGGAGCAGATGAGGAGAAGACGAGGGGCAGATGAGGAGAAGACGAGGGGCAGATGAGGAGAAGACGAGGGGCAGATGAGGAGAAGACGAGGGGCAGATGAGGAGCAGAGGAGGAGCAGACGAGGAGTAGAGGAGGGGCAGAGGAAGAGCAGACGAGGAGTAGAGGAGGAGCAGACGAGGGAGCAGACGAGGAGCAGAGGAGAGGCGGACGAGGGAGCAGACGAGGGGCCAACGAGGAGCAAATGAGGGGCAGAGGAAGAGCAGACGAGGAACAGAGGAGAGGTGGACGAGGAGCAGATGAGGGAAAGAGGAGGAGCAAATGAGAGGAAGAGGAGGAGCACAGGAGAGACAGACAAGGGGCCAACGAGGAGCAGATGAGGGGAAGAGGACGAGCAGACGAGGAGCAGAAGAACACACAAGCGGCCATGATGGATCAATGAGGAGGCTTTTAACCAGCACAAAGTTAAACCAACCTCACACACACACACTCACACACACACACACACACACACACACATAACACACAACACACAAAAACACACACACACACACACGCACAAAGCCGGGCCGATTGATGTCAGCGTGTCTATTAATACACTGGCTTGTAGAGTCACAGAGCAATTCAATTAGGATTTTCTTGTCTTTAAAGCCGCCAAAGAGCTGCAGACAAATCCAATCGACAAGAAGAGAGATGGAAGAAGAGGAGAGAGGAGAGGAGAGGAGGAGAGGAGGAGAGGAGGAGAGGAGGAGGAGAGGAGGAGAGGAGGAGGAGAGGAGAGAGAGGAGGAGGAGAGGAGGAGAGGAGGAGCGAGGGCCGAGGAAGGATTAGCCGATAAACGCGGGAGATGCTGATTCAAAGAGCCACGGAACAAAACGAACGACGAGCCCGATGAAGTCAGGAGACGTTTCTGAGGCGGCGGCGGGTCTGCGGCGGGACACCTGGGCCTCGCCGTATTAAGAACGACAGGGCGAAGAGCAGAGCAGCTTACGCTAATCTCATCACTAGCACACCACTGCGGGAGAGGTCAGGCGAGCGCACACAAACAGAGGAGCGACGCAGGTGGACGGGGGGGACAGGAAAGACATGTGGACATCAGCGAGACATTCGAAAACCACAATAATGATGTGGAGTGGGCCCTGACGTCTGTCACTCATGCTTAAGTCCAAGGTCAAGAGCTCCGTCTGTGGAAACATCCTCAACTTCAGAACTTTTTAAAACAGGAAACAGGCAGATTAGGAGAAAATGTAATTGCATGTTCACTGTAAAATACTTAAAATAGGCCTGTGTTATTATTCTGTAGGTTTATTCGGTTTTATAAGAGTTTTAACTTGAAAATTGAAGCATTGTTTGGATAATTATTTGAAGGACGGGACCTCGGGGTCAAACTTTTGTTTAATAAAAACTATCTCCTCATTGGTCTGATTATACTCTTGTTCAGGATGTTTGTGATAGCAAATACTTCACTGTACTTCACTAGAGTTTTGAGGTATCTGTGCTTTACTTAAGTACGTTTTACAGTGGATACTTTTACTTTTACTTCACTACATTTGAGAGAAGTATCTGAAAAGTAAAAAGTACTTTTCATCTGATTCGAGGGGGGGTTTTTGACCATGTTCGTCTTTGAGCAAAACTAAAACTAAAAACACAAAATCATAAGAAAAAATAAGAAATTCATTTGTGATTTCACTGTTGAACAAAATATGTCAAATTTTTTTTATAAAATTTTAACAAATATCAACAATGAAATAGTGAAATACTTTTACTTTTTCTCTTAAAGTACATTTTTAGACGTTTTACTTTTAGTTCAGTCGATTTTTTCATGTGATACTTTTATTTTAGTCACTTTTTACCTCTGTATCTGTACTTTACTTAAGTACATTTTACACTGGATACTTTTTACTTGAGTACATCTGAGAGCAGTATCTGTACTTCTCCACTGTGTTTTTGAACAGAACTGAAAAGTAAAAGTACTTTTCGTATGATTTGAGGAGTTATTTTGACCATGTTCATAGTAAGTTTTCGAGTTCGAGCTTCAGCTTTGAGTAAAAGACAAACACAAAAAATTCAGAAGAAAAATTAAAAAATAAGAAGTTTAATTGGAAGTTTTATTGAAACTGTGACCAAAATACGTATAATTTAACAACACTATCAAAATCTGTGTGAAATACTTTTACTTTTTACTCTTAAAGTACACTTTTAAACAGGTAGAAACAGATTTTTTCATGTTTTATTTTTACTTTTACTTGAGTAACTTTTAACCTCTGTGTCTGTACTTTTACTAAAGTTTTCTCTGCGTGTTAGTGGATTTTTTCTACATTTCTTAATAACATTCTCCATAAAAAGCGGCTCACACGGCCTGTATCGCACCACTATCTGTTTCTACTCCTTCACCTGTGGCCCGATAAAACCGTCTTAATCAGTTTGATCGGACTAAGCCAAAGTTCATCAGCGTCGAGCGAGTATCACGAGTATCATAGCAACCAAAGAGCCAATCCAGAGTGAGGCTGTTGAAGTTCGCTTAGCTTATGACTGAAAGGTTTTTAATTCTGCGCTCTTCTCTTTTAATATGATGATTATTTGTGATTACAGTTGTTTCACTGCTCAGCCAAGTTCTTCAGTTCTGATCAGATGAAGAAGCAGCGAAACGTCTTCACTCCTACAACGATTTGTCCAGTTGACAGATTTTAACTTTGTTTTTTGCTGTAGACCATTGTGTTCTGCGTCCTGATTGGCTGAGGGACTGTAGACCATTGTGTTCTGCGTCCTGATTGGCTGAGGGACTGTAGACCATTGTGTTCTGCGTCCTGATTGGCTGAGGGACTGTAGACCATTGTGTGTTCTGTGTCCTGATTGCTGAGGACTGTAGACCATTGTGTTCTGCGTCCTGATTGGCTGAGGGACTGTAGACCATTGTCCATCAGTCTCCTCCGTGTCTCCTGTACAGTACAGAATGTGTCAGACAAATTTACATAAATGTTGGATCAGTGTGACTCTGAAGTGCTGTATGTTTGCAAGTTTTCTCCCCGACAAAACCCACAATGTCGATGAAACGTTCTGCACCGACAAAGGCACCGATGAAGGTTTGAACTTTGAGAGAAATGTGAGAAAATGTTAATGCCTGTGAGAGAAAAGTGTATAAAGTGTGTGGTGAGGGGTTTTACAGACAAGAAACAGAGAGAATAATGTAAAAAATAAAGCTGATACTTTAGGATTTCACCTATTGTAGGTTTTTTTAGAACGTGACCCCGAAATAAACCAAGGACGACTCTATTTATGTTTTGATTCATTGTATTGTGATTTTACTGTCTTTCTTAAGCTGTAAAGCACTTTGAATTACCTTATGTACGAATTGTGCTATATACACTTACCTTGCCTTAGCAACGCTGTCAATCAAACCTGTTGCTAACGCTAACAGGATCATGTAGAGGGTTAATATGAACAGTTAAGACCAAAATGACAAGTCTGACAGCAGCAGTTACAGAGAGAGGGGACACAGTTTTTCAATGTAAAGTGAATTGGAGCCAGAGTCGAGCAGGTTAGCAGGTTAGCTAGGTCCATTTACCTACAATCTATGGTGTGAACCGGCTTTTCTGCACATGTCGGGTCCATTCTCGCTACGATTTCATGTACAATTCTTTGCGGCTTGTTGTGTGAAACAAAGCAGCCAGTCAACAGCACATTGTCTGCGGGGCCCGAGCGAGTGCGGGAGGCTCTCGGGCCCCGGGGAGTCATTGTATGGGGTTATTGTGATTGGTAAAACAGCATTGTAAACAGCTATGGGAGAGATAATGCACGCAGCGCTAAACATGGAAGTGTTGTATCAGACAGTAGAAAGAAATGCGTATTTATATTTCCGGCTTTTGTGGGTAAACTGTCGACTTGGAACCTGTTTTTCCAGCTGCCGGAGGACGACAGAAAGAGGTTGGCCGTGATGGGAAGCCAGGAAAAAAGCGATACGAGTGAAGAATGGCATGTTTTAAGCTGACAAACGTGAGTTGATCAATACACCACTCCAACTACAAAAATCTCACCTCCAGATCGCTCCTAAAAACTTAATTACAGGCCTGAGACTAAACCACTTGCTCCCGAAAACATCTTAAACAACGAAACTCGATTGTTCCCAGCTTCCAAAACACTCATCATGTTTTAACCCTGGATGAAGTCTCCAGCTAAATCTGACAGCATGGCAATTACTGTGCTCTT
The DNA here is from genome assembly GCA_019594935.1 of Periophthalmus modestus. NCBI lineage: Eukaryota > Metazoa > Chordata > Actinopteri > Gobiiformes > Gobiidae > Periophthalmus > Periophthalmus modestus. Next base: position 32,734,914 of record JAIEZT010000441.1, read on the forward strand.
AACATGGCATTGTGGGTCCCACACTGGCACACACGGCTCACAAGTGCTGCATATTTGTGACGGCTGTGGCACCATCTGCTGCATTTTACCCAAATATAAAAGAGGATTGAAGAAGGCAATCTGAGGTTTTCAGGGCTGGAGAGTAGTCAAGGTTTGGGTGGGTTTTTATTGAATACTTGTATATGTCCAAAAGTTAAACAGAAAAACAAACAAACTTTCACTTGGAATAATAAGGTGTACTTCAGCCGCGCTAAACAGTCACATTTATAGAGTTTTTCTATGTTTCAAGGCACTTAAAGAGGTGTGCGAGAAGGAAACACTCACCCATTCACACGGACAGCTCAAGTGTCTTGCTCAAGGACGTAATGGCAGTCGTCATTGATGGATGGGAGCTGGAATCGCACCGCCAACCTGTGCGCTAGTGGATCTGCTAGTGACCACGCTACCAATCATGCTTGTTTTTAATGTAGAGATCGAGGTTCGAACCGCCAACCTGCAGCTCAGAGGATGTTCGCTCTACCAACTGAGCCACCACCGCAACATTAAAGATTCATCGTGTAACTTTGTGTTACAGAGGTCGCTCGTTTAGCTTCTAAAAATAACCCGCAATAGTCGAAATCTGTGAAGTATCAGCTTTATTTTTTTACATTATTCTATGTTTCTTGTCTGTAAAACCCCTCACCACACACTTTATACACTTTTTCACACACAGGCATTAACATTTTCTCACATTTTCTCTCTTCTTTAAACTCTCTCAAAGTTCAAACCTTCGTCGGTGCCTTTTGTCGGTGCAGAACGTTTCATCGACATTGTGGGTTTTGTCGGGGAGAAAACTTGCAAACATACAGCACTTCAGAGTCACACTGATCCAACATTTATGTAAATGTGTCTGACACATTCTGTACTGTACAGGAGACACGGAGGAGACTGATGGACAATGGTCTACAGTCCCTCAGCCAATCAGGACGCAGAACACCATGGCCTACAGTCCTTTAGCCAATCAGGACACAGAACACAATGGTCTACAGTCCTTTAGCCAATCAGGACGCAGAACACAATGGTCTACAGTCCTTTAGCCAATCAGAACACAGGACACAATGGTCTACAGTCCCTCAGCCAATCAAGACGCAGAACACAATGGTCTACAGTCCCTCAGCCAATCAGGACGCAGAACACAACGCACATTCATACGCTGTAAAAAAAAAACATGAAAAACTGAAAAGTAAAAGTTATTTGTAACAGAAACATTCAAAAGTGGGAAAAGTTCCACTGGATTTTCTCTCCGATGATGCGTTGCCATGGCAGCCACTTTAACGCGATAATGTTTTGCATCAAACACTTTGCCATTTTTCGCCATTTTCTCTGCATCACTTTTTCTGTTTCCTGTTGTGTTTTTAATGAAATATGTTGATTCTAACTTTCATTTGTCATGTTTAAATTTCCATGATGCTCGACCGTCTGACGTTTGGACTCACGTCTCACTCAGAGTTTTTATTTTTTTATTTTTACTACTTTATTCAGCTTATTTACACACAGAAAACATCAGATATATGAAGTAAGATACATGGAATTATGTAGTAAAGAAATAAAGTTAAATAACTCTACTAAAGATTTTTTTTTTTTTTTTTTTTTTTTGTGATTAAGTTTTTATTTGCAGGATAAAACAATCAAGATCCTGTTCCATAAAATAAATAAAATAAAATAAAAATCCCCATTCCTGAACTGTACTCAATACGTTTTTATATTTTAAATTCAAATCCTCAAAGTATCTGCTCTTTGTTTTGTCAAAAAATATTTATTAAGTTAAGTTGTTTTAACTTTTTTTCTGAAATACATAATTCCATATTTCTGACTTCTTATATTTGATGTTTTCTGTGTATTTAAAATGTAGAAATGAGTAAAAATAAAGAAAAAACAAAGAAAAGTCCAAATGTTTGACTGGTGTTTAATACACTACCTGTCAAAAGTTATTTTTTTCTTTATTTCTACTTTCTACATTTTAAATACAAACAGAAAACATCAAATATATGAAGTAAGAAATATGGAATTATATAGTAAAGAACAAAAGTGAAATAAGTCAAACAAAGGGCAGATATTTTGAGGATTTGAAATATAATTTTTTTTTTTTTTTTTTTTTTAAAAATTGAGTAGATTGGGGATTTTTTTTTTTTTTTTTTTTTTTTTTTTTTAAATGCTATATTTATTTTTTTTTTTTGGGAGAGGGATCTTCATCTTGTTATCCTACAAATAAAAAAATGCAAAAAAAATAAAATTTCCATATATCTTCCTTCATATACCTGATGTCTTCTGTGTGTGTTTAAAATGTACAAAGCAGTAAAAATAAACCCTTATATTTAATCAAAAAAAGAAAAAACGTTTGGACTTTTCTTTGATTTTTCTTTATTTTTACTACTTTCTACAGTTTATTTACACACAGAACACATCAAGTTTATGAAATAAGATCAATGGAAATATGTAGTAAAGAAAAAAAGTGAAATAACTATAGGAGAATATTTTTCGACAAAGCAAAGGGCAGATACTTTGAGGATTTGAATATCTTTTTTTTCTTTTTTTAATATTTTGTGGCATAATTTCATGTCTTACGTCATATATCCAATGCTTCCTTTGTGTATTATTGTATATTAAATGTAAAAATAAAGAAAAAAACCTTTTGCCTGGCCATGTATTTAGAAAAAAACATGTTCTTTTTTTAAATTCTATATATTAAATGTAAAAAAAGAAGCTCATTCCAGTGCAGTTTACACCAGGCCTGTCAGAAAAACACATTTTAAATGTGATTATTGCAGATGATAAATGTTAATATCGACCCAAACCATGAAGCAGAAGTTTTCTACATGTTCACGATGGTAAATATTGTTCCTGCATAAACACAACTAACTCATCAGTTTGTGTCATTTTAGTGACAAAAAGTTTGAAAGTGAAGACGTCTGGCTGCTCGTCCAAGCGGCTCCTGGTCAGATTACTGCTGGACACTGTTTTATATGTGTCTGATTATAATTTTAGGTCATAATTCAAACTTCTACAGCTCAAATCTGATCATCCTGCAGAAAAAATAACCACCAAAATGTCCCAGTACCACAAAGAAAAAGTCCCACCTCCAAAAATGATCGCTCCATTTACAAATCGATGCAGTGATTATAGTGTAAAAATAAACTAAAAGACACTTCCTCACCAAATCTTTGTCTTTTTGTCTCCAACATGGACATAATAAAACACAAATGAACATGCACAGAAACACATGAAAGCACCAGGCGGGCTCTGAAAGGATACTGCAGATAGACGTCTCATTCCCATCTGATAGCAGAACTTCCCTCACGTCAGCAGACATGGCAACCTGCACGAAAGAGAGAGGGACAAAGGCGTGAGACAACAGCAGACATGGCAACCTGCGAGAGGGAGAGAGGGACAAAGGCGTGAGACAAAAGACGAGCCCGAACCAAACACCAAACGCTACTTTAGATGGAGAAAAACCATCACAAATGTTACTTACACACACATACATGGACGTATCTGCAGAGATTCACCCCTCTCTCCACTCGTTCCACTCTCTCTCTTCCTCGCCACGCCATTTCGCCTCTATCTCACCCGCCCCAATTTTTACGTCTGCATTATTTTAATCATTAAATCAAATCAGTCAATACTTTTATCATTGTGGCTAGCGGTGGGGGCTGCTGCTATCTTGCTATCACTCTGTTCCGTAATTGCATTGTGACAGGGGATGATGGTAAGCGTAGAGCCTTTTCATTTGGCGCTGGTATTTATCGGGCTGAGCCATCACTCTGGCGTTCGCCGCCGCCGCTGTCACTCTGCACTCGGCTCTCCGCGGCCTGCCTGATGCCCTTCATATAACTTTGCAGCGGCGGACTATATCAGAGATGGGGAGAAAAAAGGGAGAATGGATAGAAGGCATTGTGTGGGAGCGTGTGAGAGATAAAGATAGATGGAGAGAGGGGTGGGTTTTTGACTCTTTTTTTTTCTTCAGCGATGTGTTTTTCATATGGGAGAGTGCGTGTCAGGCTGAGTTAAGTGTGCGGGTTGAGTGACAGTGAGTGTTGGGAGGTATAGGCAGCGTGGCGGACGCACTGTGCCTGGAAAATAAAGTTTTGCGAGCAGAGAAGTGGCGAGAAAGTAGGTTTTAGTCAAAGCAAGACGTCCTACACATGTTCTGTGCAGTGATTTAGAAGTAAAAGGATGGATGGGGCTGGGAAAAGCTCTAAAAACTGAGGAAGCTGGTTTCCAAATGTCGGTTCACTCAATATCCTGGTTGGACACTTAAATCGACATAATAAGACTATTTCCTGGTTATAGTCGGAGCCTAGAAAGTCTCAAAGTTGTTCTGTCGTTACATAAGAGATAAGTAACAGCTACATCACAGATTTGGATCAGTTTTGTCTTATTTTATTCTAGTTTTAAGCAAATAAATGCTGTTTTCAGTCTCCATAGCACCACTGACTGTATATACAAGTGGACATAGCTAACCCGCTAGCCGCCGCGCTCCAAATAGCAAGTGAACATGCTGTCAGACTCGTCATTTTGCTCTTAAAATGTTCATATTAACCGCTTTACATGATCCTGACGTGTTTATTTCGCTGTTTTGTCCATAAATCAACCAGGCGTCTTCTTCCCACTAGCGTTAGCAACAGGTTTGATTGACAGCGTGGCTAAGCACCTGCTCCCTGCTAAACCAGTGGTGCAGGAAGAAAGGGGCGTTACCTTCAACAGCCTCGCTCCTGATTGGCTCTTTGGTTGCTATGATACTCAGGGGGTGGGTGACGTCAGACTCACTTTGTCCATTTCTTGATACAGTCTGTGGTTTGCTCTGGTATCATCCTTAAAGCTACAGCGTCAGGATAAGTAGCAGAACTGAAAAAACTAGACTGATACACCTCTGCACAAAACTATTTCTGTTTATTTCTGCTGTGACCTAAAAACTTATAGCATGGTCGGCTAAAACGCCATCGACCAGCTTCTACAGAATCAAAATTTGTAGCTGTAAAAATGTGATTAGTGGGACGTTCTGACACAGAATTTTGGGGGATGATATTTGATCCATGGCGATAAAAAGGTTCAGATTATTTAAACATCCTATATTATGTGAAATTGACTTTGAGATTCATGTTTTAATGCTTCAAACACAGACCTGGAGTTGTGTTTTGTTTCATTCACACATGTTTATTTATTAGTCTATAACATCTCCAAAGCTCAAAACGCTCTGTTCCACCTTGTGATGTCATGAAGTGGTAGTTTTCAAGTTAGCAGCTACTGTTTTACCTTTAGTTCAGTAGAGATTCACAGTGATTTCAGAGCTGAAATGATTCTAGAAATGAAGATGTGTGGAGTTTAAAACACAGCGGAGCACTTTTTGTATTACTACATGATGACATCACAAGGTGGAACAGAGTGTTTTTAGTTTAAAGAGAGAAGAACTCAGCTTAAATACGCACAAAACACAACTCCAGGTCTGTTTGTGACGAGGAAACGACATTCGAGCAGATCAGAAAACAGCGTAACACCGGTGCGTTAATGTTCGGCTGTTAATATTTCACTTTTATCCCAGACAAAAGCCTGAGCAGATGCATCTATCAGCTCATGATACTGGCAATACACCAAAAATCAAAAGGAAGACGTGGAGTTAAAACTGCTCTGGCGATAACGAACATATAAACTCTTTACGCCAAACGATGGGGGTTAAGGACAGAGCGTCGTTTGTCCCGGGAGCGTGTGCAGAAGGTCACTACTGTCCACAGTCACTGGTCACTTCATCCACCATCTGCTCCAACAGGGAAGAGTCCTGCAGGCGGCATCAGGGCGTCCGACCGGAACAAGACGAGGAACCTGCTGCTGTGGCGCTGAGCTGCGGGACGGAGCATCATCATCAGGAGAACGCACCGGAACCATCTGATGTTTAGAGTTTAGCTCAGAGTTGACACCTTTTCTTGTTGATGTGGAGGTTTCATTGGTCACGTAAAGGTCTAGCGACTTGAGACCATGGACTGTTTATGCAAATGGACGTAGCTAGCTAGTTAGCATGTGCGCACCTCCTGCTCCATCGACTCTCTAACTGCTTCTGTCAGACTCGTCATTTTGGTCTTAAATGTTGGTATTAACCCTCGACATGATCCTGGGGTTTTTATTTCACTTCAGGTTCACCTTTCGTGGTCTCGCTGTTTCGCAGATTTTTTCTTAGTGTAGTTTTGCATGCTTTTTTTAAACTGTTTTTTTTAACTGTTTTTTTTTTTTATTTGATTTTTTTTACTATTTTCTACTTTTTAAATACACACAGACGACATCAAACAATATTATAATAGTCAATTTATTTAATTTTCTTTTTTTCTTCCATATACAATTCCATACATCTTACTTCATATATTTGATGTCTTCCATTCATTCAATTGTTTTTTTTTCTTTATTTTTACTATATTCTACATTTATATATACAAACAGAACACACATCAGACAAATGAAGTAAGACATATGGAATTTTAAAAATGTTTAATTTTTGTATTTTATTTTACCCTTTGCTTTGTCAAAAAATATTATAATAGTAGATTTATTTAACTTTTTTCTTTACTACACAGTTCCATATATCTTGATGTCTTCCATTCATTTGATGTTTTTTTTTTTTTTTTTTTTTACTATTTTCTACATTTTTATATACATGCAGAATACATCAAATATATAAACTTTTTTTTTTTATTATTATTAATTTTTTGACAAAGCAGGATTTGAGGATTTAAATGTACATATATATAAAAATAGAGATTTTATTTCATTTATTATTATTATATTTATTATTATTATTATTATTATTTATTTATTTTTTAAAATATATATGTTGCTTATAATAATATATTTTATGTCTTCTGTGTGTATATAAAATGAAAAAAAAAACAATTTTTGACTGATAGTGCAAATTTAAATAACACTAGTCAAATGTAAAAAAATATAATTAAATGAAATGAAAAAACCCTGATTTAGACAGTGTGTTCACACTGGTTGTGTCTGTATGTATGACGTGACCATCTAAACATGCTTCTTTTGGGTTTTATGGTTCCCTACATTTACAAGAGTGATTTTGCGGATTACGTCAAACATGTCAGACGTTAAAACAGGCTTTTCCAAACAGAAATAGACGAGCCGTGTCAAAGGTGGTGTCAGTGTCGGCCTCTGGAGCAGCTCGAGGTGAAGGAGAGGTGTGGAGGAAGGATTCCATCTCAAGCCAATGTCACAACACGGAGTATCGACTGGCAGGAGATAAACTGGACCATACACACACGCACACGCACACACACACGCACACACACAGCACACACACACACACACACACACACACACACACACACACACACACACACGGCTGGACGCTGGTGGATCGATGGGACACTGACGCCTGAGATGTGGAGGGGCCCTTAAGACCCACACTAATAAACCCTATAGCTGACAGAGCTCGCTATGTCCAAGTGCAGCTATGTGTATGTGTCATTGTCACACACGTCGATGGAGACCAGCTTTTAGCCGCGGAGCTGGAGCATCGAGCTAGCTACAGGGAGGTGTGTACATTATATATGAGTGCGGTTATATGATATGGCTATATATAAACAGAGCGGGGATCCGTTTTTTAATGACAAATCGTGCTGCGTTGGGCGGGATCGTGGCGAGTTGGAAGAGAAGTGATGCTAACAAGGAAAAGCTTGAATACAATGAAATCGGGATGTTAGTTTGAGACTTTTAAATCAAATCCAGGCTCCAGACGGTTCTGTTTAGCCGTGCATATGACTGAAAAAGTTTGATACTACACATTCTACGCTCTTTTAATATAAATTTTATGATGGTTATTTATGTTTTCAGTTGATTTGTTGTAGTTGTCCCTCGGGATATCATGGTTCATTGTTCGCACTCTCGCAGATTTTTTTTGTGTAATTTTGCCTGCTTTTTTACACAGTATATGAACGTGCATTGTGTTCTGCGTCCTGATTGGCTGAGGGACTGTAGACCATTGTGTCCTGCATCCTGATTGGCTGAGGGACTGTAGACCATTGTGTTCTGCGTCCTGATTGGCTGAGGGACTGTAGACCATTGTGTTCTGCGTCCTGATTGGCTGAGGGACTGTAGACCATTGTGTTCTGTGTCCTGATTGGCTGAGGGACTGTAGACCATTGTCCATCAGTCTCCTCCGTGTCTCCTGTACAGTACAGAATGTGTCAGACAAATTTACATAAATGTTGGATCGCAGAGTGACTCTGAAGTGCTGTATGTTTGCAAGTTTTCTCCCCGACAAAACCCACAATGTCGATGAAACGTTCTGCAGCGACAAAGGCACCGACGAAGGGTTGAACTTTGTGTTTAAACAAGAGAGAAATGTGAGAGAAATGTGTTATGCCTGTGTGAGAAAAGTGTACAAAGTGTGTGGTGAGGGGTTTTACAGCCAAGAACAGCATTGAGAATAATGTAAAAAATAAAGCTGATACTTCGCGGATTTCGACTATTGTGGGTTATTTTTAGAACATGACCCCCAAGATAAACCAGGGGCCACTGTAATGTGATTTTAATGTCTGTCTTATTCCATAAAACTCTCTGAATTGCTCTGTAAATAGAACTATATTTAAAAAGATGTCTGTTTGGATGCGTGGTTCAGGTTAAATGGGGATTTTGGAGACTTGCAGAGTGAACAGCCGTTAGCCCGTGGCACTGATGTGAATAGGTAGAGATTGTGTGTGCCCACGCTGCCTGTGTATCGATCGGCGGGGGTCAGTTTCATTAGTGCACCACTTGTCCTGTACAAGCTCACTTACCATGAGTCCAGCCAGACAAGTCATGCCTCCTCCCAGCTCGCACACGGCGCCCCTGAGAGAGCAGAAAACACACACCACAGTCAGAGTTACTTTAGCCGGCGTTAGCACGCGCGAGGCCGGGGATGTGCATACACACTCGCACGGAAAACGCAGCAGGCTAACAAATATCAATTCAAACGTCAACCTGAAAGCCGCATACTGAACACGGGGCGGCACAGGCTCAATCAGCGGGGAACGGGAGCCACACTCTGAGCCGTGCTGCCGGCGTGCTCATTCAGCCCCTCTCTCCATCCTCTTCCTCTTTCATCTCCTCCAGCCCTCCACCGCTCCGCTCCCTGTTTCATCCTGCCCCCTCCACAGCTGACCTTCACTTGGCTGCTCTGATCGATAGCCCTCTCCTCCTCGCCTCCCGCCTCTTGAATGTTAAAACAGCAAATCAAAGGGTGATGTTCCACCTTGAGTGGAAATCAAAGGTGCCTGGGCAGTAGCAGCCTCGTGCCGCGGGCCAGGCCTCCGTGTGGCGCCGCAGAGCAGGGAAAGAGCAGCACACGGCAGCACCAGAGCAGAGGAAGAAGAGCAGCACCAGAGCAGAGGAAGAGCAGCACCAGAGCAGAGGAAGAACAGCACCAGAGCAGAGGAAGAAGAGCAGCACCAGAGCAGAGGAAGAAGAGGAGCACCAGAGCAGAGGAAGAAGAGGAGCACCAGAGCAGAGGAAGAGCAGGAACAGAGCAGAGGAAGAAGAGAGCAGCACCAGAGCAGAGGAAGAGAGCAGCACCAGAGCAGAGGAAGAGCAGCAGCAGAGCAGAGGAAGAGCAGCACCAGAGCAGAGGAAGAAGAGCAGCACCACCAGAGAAGAGCAGCACCAGAGCAGCAGAGGAAGAACAGCACCAGAGCAGAGGAAGAAGAGCAGCACCAGAGCAGAGGAAGAGCAGGAACAGAGCAGAGGAAGAAGAGCAGCACCAGAGCAGAGGAAGAGCAGCACCAGAGCAGAGGAAGAAGAGCAGCACCAGAGCAGAGGAAGAACAGCACCAGAGCAGAGGAAGAAGAGCAGCACCAGAGCAGAGGAAGAGGAGCAGCACCAGAGCAGGAAGAACAGCACCAGAGCAGAAGAAGAGCAGCACCAGAGGAAGAAGAGCAGCACCAGAGCAGAGGAAGAGGGGCACACAGCAGAATCAGAGTAAGAGCTGCAGATGGAGGGCGGTTGATGGCACAGCTGTGAGTCCTGACGTCCACAGGACTCACACTGTATGATCAGAACTTTCACTACACTGTGTTAAAGGTTTTATAGAGACAGTCGAGACTTTGGGCAAGTTTGCTGTAGATGGTGATTTTGACAGTGTGTATCTGTATAAACACACACATATATTTACACGTATATTTTACATATATTTTTAATATATTAAAAATGTATTTCCATCAGCATAAATAAGTGTGCTGATTGAATTTGATGGACATGACCAACTTTTTCTGTTGCAATTCTGATTTGAAAATATATCATCAAGTATCTGTCAAAACCTGGAAAAAGTCTGTATGAAAGAGACTGGAAAAAGTCTGGATCAGCTCAGATATTTAACCACTGCACCTGAAAACTCTGAAAATCCACTCGACTTTAATAAATGTGAATGTATCTGGACATGTGTATGTGTATGCATATGTGTATATATACTGTATGTATGTGTATATGTGTATACTGTATGTATGTGTATATGTGTATATGTATGTGTATGTGTATGTACTGTATGTATGTGTATGTGTGTATATAATGTATCTATGTGTATGTGTATACGCTGCATGTATGTGTACCCTCCTGTGTTTGGGACCCTCCTGTGTTTAGGACCCTCCTGTGTTTAGGACCCTCCTGTGTTTAGGACCCTCCTGTGTTTAGGACCCTCCTGTTCTTAGGACCCTCCTGTGTTTAGGACCCTCCTGTGTTTAGGACCCTCCTGTGTTTAAGACCCTCCTGTGTTTAGGACCCTCCTGTTCTTAGGACCCTCCTGTTCTTCTCTTACACATGATCTGTGTGATGCTCGTGCTCATAGACGTGTTTGGCGCAGACTCACTTGAACGAGGCTCGTTTCTGCAGACAGTAGTGAGCCATCACCTCTTCAGACGGCCACACACCTGGAAAAAAGCAGAAGCACCAGATTAAACTAAACTTCCATCTCAGACACAACCAGTCAGAAGTCACTCTCTCTCCTTCAGTGTTTTTTTATTCTTTTATATTTTGACTACTTTCCACATTTTAGATCCAAACAGAAGACTACTTTGAGGATTTGAACATATTTAGTAGAGTTATTTTACCTTTATCCTCACTACATAATTCCATATATGTTACTTCATATACTCGATGTCTTGGGTGTGTATATAAAATGTAGAACGTAGTACAAATCAAACACATTTGCTGCTGTTGTGTGCATCCCAGCGTCTCAGCATCAAACGGGCCCAAAATGAAAAATATCAAGACAATGACTGTAGCATAATTGCATTGTGTGGTGCTGCTTTTGCTTTTCTTGTGGTTTCCTCGTCGCCTGTGATCCAAGGCTTCTTCTCGTCTCTCTGTTCTGTCCATCTGTCTTTCCATCCTAAATCCGAGTGGCGTGCTCCCTCGGCGGGCGACAGTGTGGTGTGTGAGGAGAGAGAGGGAGACAGGGGGTCCAGTGGGTGATAATCACAGCGAGCAGGCCTGGACGCCTTATCACCCACACTCAGCCCCGCTCTTTCTGCTGTGTAAGTAACATACACGAACACACACACACGCACACAAACACACACACACGCACAACCGGTTTGTCTCTTTCCTCGACAAAAACACACAACTTGGCAGTAGAAGAAGTAAACAGTCATTTGAATAAAACTTGGGATTTTTCTGGCTTTGAACAGGGCGAGCTTGGCGGCGCTCGTGTGTGTGTTGTGTGTGTGTGTGCTGTGTGTGTGTGTGTGTGTGTGTGCGTGTGTGTGTGCGCTAAATGAAATGAAAATATAGAATTGGAGAACGCAGACGAGGAAAAGTGAACAAGGTAAAGAGGGAGGAGGGAGGAAAGGTGGAAGTCGATATAATAAGCAGCTTACAGGCGGGATCTCTTCACCTCGCAGGACGCACAACTATACACATGTATACAACTGAACACACACATCTGCAAACACACAACTATACACACGTATACAACTGAACACACACATCTGCAAACATACAACTATACACATGTATACAACTGAACACACACATCTGCAAACATACAACTATACACATGTATACAACTGAACACACACATCTGCTAACATACAACTATACACATGTATACAACTGAACACACACATCTGCAAACACACAACTATACACATGTATACAACTGAACACACACATCTGCAAACACACAACTATACACATATATACAACTGAACACACACATCTGCAAACATACAACTATACACATGTATACAACTGAACACACACATCTGCAAACATACAACTATACACATATATACAACTGAACACACAACAAGATATATACACACACATCTGCACATATACAACTATACACACATTAGACATACACACACACTCTCAGACATCTGCATGTATACAAGAAGACATACACATATACAACAAGATATACACACACATACATACACAAATACAACTAGACCTATACACACACGCACACATACAGGACATCTATATACACACACAAGACCTACACACACACACAGACATCTGCACACACACAAGACACACACACACATGCAAAAATCTGCACACTTACAACAAGACACACACCTGCAGACATCTCCACACACGCATTTCCACAAACACGCACACACACACACACAGATCTGGTCACACACACACACACACTCTCTCACTCACACACACACACACACACACACACTCCTCCGTCGCTCTCAGGAGATTAGCTGGAGCAGGCAGGATTTAATAATGCCTATTGATAAAATGTCCAAATCTGCGTTTTCCTCATTAGCCACACGGCGGACTCTCGCGCCCAAACACTGACAGCTGGTAAATATATATCCAGAGAATCACTGAGTGTCAGACGGATTCGACTTCACCACACGACTTTTATATGTGTCTCCTTCTGCCACTTTAAGCAGACAGCTCTGACAGACGAGGACAGTTAGAGAGGACGGGACCTCGGGCCCAGAGGACAGAGACGGAGGACAGAGACGGAGGACAGAGAGAGAGAGAGAGGACAGAGAGACAGAGGACAGAGAGACAGAGGACAGAGGACAGAGAGAGGACAGAGAGACAGAGGACAGAGAGAGGACAGAGAGACAGAGGACAGAGGACAGAGAGACGGAGGACAGAGGAGAGAGAGAGAGGACAGAGAGACAGAAGACAGAGAGACAGAGAGACAGAGACAGAGAGACAGAGACAAAGACAGAGAAAGAGAGACAGAGAGACGGAGGACAGAGAGACAGAGAGACAGAGGACAGAGAGACAGAGGACAGAGAGACGGAGGACAGAGAGACAGAAGACAGAGAGACAGAGACAGAGAGACAGAGACAAGAGACAGAGACAGAGAGACCAGAGAGAGACGGAGGACAGAGACAGAGAGACAGAGACACAGAGAGACAGAGACAGAGAGACGGAGGACAGAGAGACAGAGGACAGAGAGACGGAGGACAGAGAGACAGAGACAGAGGACAGAGAGACAGAGGACAGAGGACAAAGAGACAGAGAGAGAGAGACAGAGGACACAGAGACAGAGAGACAGAGACAGAGAGACAGAGACAGAGAGACAGAGGACACAGAGACAGAGAGACAGAGGACACAGAGACAGAGAGACAGAGAGACAGAGACACAGAGGACACAGAGACAGAGGACAGAGAGACAGAGGACAGAGAGACAGAGACACAGAGGACACAGAGACAGAGGACAGAGAGACAGAGACACAGAGGACAGAGAGACAGAGAGACAGAGGGACAGAGACAGCGAGACAGAGGACACAGAGACAGAGGACAGAGACGGAGGACAGAGAGACAGAGACAGAGAGACAGAGACAGAGAGAAAGAGACAGAGGACAGAGAGACAGAGAGACAGAGAGACAGAGAGACAGAGAGACAGAGACGGAGGACAGAGAGACAGAGACGGAGGACAGAGAGACAGAGGACAGAGAGACAGAGACAGAGAGATAGAGGACAGAGAGACAGAGGACACAGAGACAGAGGACAGAGACGGAGGACAGAGAGACAGAGACAGAGAGACAGAGACAGAGAGAAAGAGACAGAGGACAGAGAGAGACAGAGAGACAGAGAGAGACAGAGATGGAGGACAGAGAGACAGAGGACAGAGAGACAGAGACAGGACAGAGACGGAGGACACAGAGAACATGACGTAGATTCAAAATGTCATGCAAGAAAAGCACAACATGAAATACTAAACTAATACTAAAAA